>OY284493.1:26304629-26772614 GCA_958336395.1 Ctenicera cuprea
TTGATAATGACAAGTAAACATGGCAAAATACGTATAAAGCTAAAATAAATATTTGTTTGAAATACAGTGGAACTTCCCTAACTCGAATCTCAAGGGATAAGAAACAAAATTCGAGTAAGGGAAACTTCGAGTTACAGAAAATACACCAAAAAACATACGAAAAAAATTATATATTTATTTCAAAGTAGTATTCGGTAATTTTTTTTGTGATTTATATCACCACTTCTCCTTCTCTACAAAATCTTCCACTAAATTTACAGACTTCTAAATATTATGAGGTACATTTTCTCGAGACTCCATAAAAGTTCTTAGCTGTTCAATCGACGAATAAATTTGTTCAAATGTGGGCATGACATTAGATTCGCCTTCGTCCTCGTCCTCGTCTTCGTCTGATTCTACAAAAAATATTTTTTAAAATTTTTTAATTTATCGTAAAATTTGACTTTTTATACTACAGTTAATGTGTCTAAATTACATACCTTTTGCATTGGGAATACAACTGTCTATGATGCTTGCTAAAATACCATTATCAGTAGGATAATCCATTGTACATGTACCATCATCAACACTTACGTAATCTTCAAATGTTACATCATCCATACTTGCTGCAGTTCCATATGAAGCCCATAGAACATTTAATTCGGACAGTGGAAGAAAATCTTCTTCATCCCAATAATCAATATCTTGCAGCAATTCATCTTTAACGAACCCTGCTTTCCGGAAACAATTGGCAATTGTTGGTTCTTTTACATTCGCATTTCTTGTTTTACTGAGGTCCCTAATTGCGTCAAGTAACGTCACAGTTGTAGGGGCATTCTCCTCCATATTGACCAAAACTTTCTTTACAATCCGTTTAAAATCCGTATAATGTTGTTTTAGATTTTTGATTATGTCCTGGTCCATTGGCTGTAATAAGGTCATATTGGGAGGAAACTATGCAAGTTTGATGTCTTTCAGTTTATCCCCCTACATCCGTTGAGTGTGCAGGACAGTTATCAACAAACAGTAAAATGTTCCTTTTCTGAGAACGAAATTTTTTATCTAGCTTTAAAAGCCACTTCTCATAAATTTCACTTGTCATCCAAGTCTTTTTGTTATTTTCGTAATCCACATCAAGTGATTTGATACCCTTGAAACAGCGTGGATTTTTTGATTTACCAATAACGAGAAATTTTAGCTTTTCGGACCCAGTCATATTGCTTATAAGCGTAACAGTTATTCTCTCTTTGCTACTATTTGCACCATAAAATTTTTCATTTTTAAATGCAAATGTTTTATTTGGTAAACATTTGATAAAGAACCCCGTCTCATCGGCATTAAAAATGTCATGTTTATCGTACTGACCTATTAAATTGGGCAAAACATTTTGAAGCCAATGGTCACGAGTTTGCAAACCCGCTGCAGCACTTTTACCACATATCGCCTTTTGGAAAATATTATGCCGTTTTTTAAATTTATCTAACCATCCTACACTAGCTGAAAAATCTTCATGTTCCAAAGAATCTTATTACGTGCCATAGTTGCCCATTTGATCATAGCTTCGTCAATATCATCATAGACACAGGTTGTAAGTCTCTTGCTTGTTTACTGCTAACAACACAGTTTTTGATTTTTTTGTAAAAGTTCATCCTTGTTTTTTAAAATGGTCGATAAAGTGTTAGGGGGAACACCAAATTGTGCAGCAATATATTTTTTCTTTTTTCCGCTTTTTTCTACCTCGGCAATTAACAAACATTTTTGCTCAAGTGATAAGCACTTTAAATTTCGCTTTGTCATTTTTGATATAAATGCACTTTCACAATGCACTAGCAAATTTTACCACTGATACTTATCTTTCCTGTAATCTTCGAAAAAAAATTGACCACACGCGAGAAAACTTTGGTTGCCACTGAACATGTCTAAGAAATACCACAGAAATACTCGTCACTGTGCGTAACTAGGGACTTCCCCTAAATATTCGAGTTATATGTTTAGCGAATACTTGTAACTAGGGACTTACCGGAAACAATTCGAGTTACGAGTGAAATATCAGTTCGACTTATAGAAATATTCGAGTTATAAAAATTCGACTTATGGAGTTAAAAATACATTAAAAAGACAACGAAACATCAGTGTTCATGACAAAAATTCGACTTGGAGAATAATTCGAGTTACAGAAGTTCGAGTTAGGGAAGTTCCACTGTAGTTTGATATTTTATTTATAATAATAACGAACTTCAATGAAGTAAAGCTGTTTATTTTTAATCATGCCTTTGATAATGACGTGTAAACACGTTGAAATATGTATAAACCTAAAATGAAAAACCTGTTAAAGTTCTTCTTTTGTATTATATTAATAAAAATAAGCAAAACACTATTGAGGGTATAGAAAAGCAAAGCTTAGTAAAAACAAACTTTTTTATCTATAAAATAATAACGTTTTGTAGTTTTAAAAATTGAACTCCGTCGTATATTTATATTTAACAACTTTCTAGAGGCGTACTTGTACATCTTAAACCGCAACTTTAAGCAGCGTTAAATAAATGCCTCAATCATATTGACAATGAAACGCGTACTTCACACTTACATTTTTTAAGTGCAAATCCAGTACTTTTATAGATTACGTTGTCTTATCAGTATATAAACAACACAAAATTCATCTGTTTCGTTACTTACATTCTAAATTTATTACGTTACTGTGTTAGGTTTTAAAAATGGGCGTAATTTCCGATCGTGTTTGTGTGGACTTTTTTATGGTATTGGTTACTGTTGCAGTTGGTGTAGTTACATATTTTAAATGGTCGTTTAAGTATTGGGAAAAAAGAAATGTTCCGTATGTGGAACCCAAATTTCCTTTTGGTACAATGGACAACCCTCTTGGCGAGCCTGCATCATTTGGTGAAGCATTCAAACAACACTATGATCGGTTTAAAGCGAAAGGACATAAGCATGTAGGTATGTTTGCTTTTTCACGGCCAATGTACATGGCGTTGCATCCAGAATACGTAAAAAACATTTTAACTCGAGACTTTGAACATTTTGTGGATCGTGGATTTTATGTCAATGAAAAGGACGACCCTCTAAGTGCACACCTTTTCAATATTGAAGGCACCAAATGGAGAAATTTACGAGTGAAACTTACACCTACATTTACATCTGGTAAAATGAAGATGATGTTCCAGACACTAGTTGAATGCGGTAACCAACTGAAAGATCTCATGGATAGTATTAGTTCCAAAAAAGATCCAGCTAATATTAAAGACGTTGCTGCTCGTTTTACCACCGATATTATTGGTTCATGTGCTTTCGGTTTAGATTGTAATAGCTGCAAAGAACCTAACTCGGAATTTAGAGTGTATGGAAAAAGAATATTCACTGCGACAAAAATAGAAAATTTAAAAGGTTTTGTTGCATTTGCCATCCCTAGTTTGGCTAATTTTTTTAGATTTAGTATCTTACCTAAAGATGCTGCGAATTTTTTCATGAAAATCATCAAAAACACAGTTGAATATAGAGAAACAAATAAGGTTGTACGCAAAGACTTTATGCAGCTTCTAATAGAGCTTAAAAATAATGTAAAATCTATCGACGGAGAAGAAGGAAAAGGTCTTACTATAGAAGAATTGGCAGCGCAAGCATTTGTATTTTTTATAGCTGGGTATGAAACTTCATCAACAACCATGACGTTTTGCCTTTACGAGTTAGCTTTAAACCAAAATATTCAACAAAAACTTAGAGACGAAGTCGATGAGGTTTTGGAAAAGCATGATGGAAACATTACGTATGACGCCATATCGGAAATGAAGTACATGGGTCAAGTTGTTGACGGTAATCTCACAATATTTTTGTTTCGATGACTCTTTTGAATGCGTTATATTTTGAATTTACATTTACAAAAATATGTTTTAAATACGAAAATAATTAATTATAATTGTTTAAAACTATTTTCAGAGGCTTTGAGAAAATATCCACCGCTACCATCTTTAAACAGAATTTGTGTCAAGGATTACAAAGTGCCTGAAACTGATATAATAATAGAAAAAGGAACACCAGTTGTAATTTCAATATTGGGATTACAACGCGATGCGGAATATTATCCTGATCCCGAAGAATTTGACCCAGATAGATTTAGTGAGGAAAATAAAAATCAAATAGTACCATTTACATACCTACCTTTTGGAGAAGGTCCTAGAGTATGTATAGGTAAATATTTAAAACGATTTCTACGTGCAGTACGAATAACTCTGTAATATTTTAGGTCTTCGATTCGGTCTCATGCAAACTAAAGTTGGCCTTGCAGTACTCCTGAAAAACTACCGGTTTTCGTTAAACAAACGGACGAAAACTCCTCTAAAGATGGATCCACGCAGTTTCATAATGTCGGTTCTTGGAGATATTTGGTTGGATGTTGAAAAAATCGACGGATGATATTTTACATTAATTAGTTATCAAGTTCAAGTTTGAAGAATGTGATTTACATTATATCAATAAATTTCTATTCTGCTGTTACCTTTACACAATAAGAATAATTATTTTACTTTACATTACTAAGATTTTGGGATACTCTAAACAGTACAAGTAGTCCAGTCAATGAATGTTCAGAAGGGGGGTGTAGAGGGAAATGGAAGGAACACAATTTTTGACTTTGGGACTTTGTTTGGACTAGTTAGGAGGTAAACATACTAAAAGTCCCCACTCCTAGGAGGTGAGCGGGGTGCAGGGGGGCACGTAGAATGTCCCTTTTTTCGGTTTTTCGCTTATATCTCAGAAACTATGCGTCCTAGCTATAAGACCATTCTATACAAAATTAAAGCCGACAAAATGTGCCACAAGATTGATTCTATTTATTTTTTTTTCTCACTTAGTTTCCGATATATCCGCGCTCAAAATTCGCTAGTTTTGAAACAAAAAATTTGCCTCACGTTTTTTGCCTTATTTGACTCTTCAGACCTTCATCCTACGAAAAAGTCATAAGAAAAGAAGTTGTAGGGCATTAAATTTCCTTCAAGAATATATTATATTTTACTATTTTATCTTCAACCGTTCAAAAGTTAGAGACATTTTAACTTTATGTGTAAATTTCGAAATTTTGCAGAAAAACTTAACTTTCGTATTTTTCGTTATTCCACTGCTCTAACTCTATGTATAAGCCAATATATTTTATTTCACTTTCTTTAATAATTACGTGATTTAATAATTAAATATGAATGTTAGCTTTAGGGTTTTCTTTACAATTAATTATCAAGTGTTTATTTGTCACAAATATGAATAATTCTTAATTAATAGATAATCTCATGCCTCCCACCAACTGGGGGGGCAGCGAAACAACATAATCTGAGGACATAACACCAAATCTAGATGTGGTTGGGACATGAGCTGCCTCCTCAGATGTATGGGTGGGAGCTAACCGCACCAACAAATTTCTAACCCCGGTGCACAGTGAGCAAGCAGGCTGCACTGGATGAAATATTAAAAATGATTTTTTGTCGGTGCACAAAGGATTGTGCCACCACCAAATGTGGATGCAGAAAGGCATCTCTCAAGTGTTCCTTTGCCTGCCAAAACTGCCAAGCGAACTGTCTTAATGGGTGCCTTCTCTTGGACGATGAGGATAAAGAACTCGACATCGATCTTCTGCCAGTCATCCTCGAAGATTTGTCCCCTTTCTCAACGGATGAAGAAGAAAACGAAGTACAACCCACCCCAAGACCAAGTTCCCATGACGAGCCAGGACCCTCCCGCCCCAAGAGAGCCAGGAATTGATAACAATTATTACTGTATAATTGTACTATAAGGTGTAAATATATTATTAAATGAAATGCAACATAGTTTAACAAAAACATTTACGAGTTAATGTGTTAATAAAAAACGTTATGTACAAATTGTTGTTGACTCTGGAATCACCCTACCCCAATGCCTTTGCGGAGCGAATGTACAGTATTATTGCCTATGTACCGGGTCATTCTGGCTCCTAAATAACAATAAAGATTCAGCGCTCCTCGATAAATTGTCAATTTTGAGTGTTATCAAAAAATTTCCATCATATAAAGTCATTGTATTTCTGTAGGGGTGAGATGGAGCTCTCAAAGTGGTCCATTAGATTCGGGGTGTTGAAAATAGTATTCAACGACACCAAACAATATTACTTTTGAAGAACTACATATGTACCTGAAACTATATTATATAATACATATATACATATAATTTCTTTATGTGCCACTTATGTATATAGTACATACTATTTATACGTATAAATACGTATATATTGGCTTATATATAGAGTTAGAGCAGTGGAATAACGGAAAATACGAAAGTTAAGTTTTTCTGCAAAATCTCGGAATTTACACATAAAGTTAAAATTGCTCTAACTTTTGAACGGTTGAAGATAAAAAGTAAAATATTATATATTCTTGAAGGAAATTTAATGCTCTACAACTTCCTTTCTCATGACTTTTTCGTAGGACGAAGGGCTGAAGAGTTAGCTAGTCAAATAAGGCAAAAAACGTGAGGCAAAGTTTTTTTTTTCAAAATTGGCGAATTTTGAGCGCGGATATATCGGAAACTATGCGAGATAGCAAAAAAATAAATGAAATTAACCTTGTGGCACATTTTGTCGGCTGTAATTTTGTATAGAATGGTCTTATCGCTAGAACGCATAGTTTCTGAGATATAAGCGAAAAACCGAAAACAGGGACCTTCTACGTGCCCCCCTGCACCCCGCTGACCTCTTAGGAGTGGGGACTTTTAGTATGTTTACCTCCTAACTAGTCCAATCAAAGTCCCAAAGTCAAAAATTGTGTTCTTTCCATTTCCTTCTACAACCTTTTGTTGACTAGACTAAAGGTGTTAAATTGCGAGTACTACACCATAGATACCGTAGTTCTACGATCTTCTATTAATCTTGAAACAAAAATAAAAAGATGAACTGTGGAAATTTTAAAGTAAACTGAAGCAGCACAATTCGAAACTTTTAAATTTTATGGAAATTCAAAAGACTTCTGAAATTTTCGAAATATTTCTTTTTCTAAATTTTTAGAAAACTTTGAATAAAATTTCTGAAAATATCATACACATTTAAAATAATTAAAATGTTGGAAAATTTTTAGAATTTATGAACATATTTAAAATTTTGAAAATTTTATTTATAATAACGTTCAATATTTAAAAAAAATTGGATACAATAAAATTTTTTAAATTTGAAATTTTTTGGAAATTTTAATTATCTTAATTTTGAAAAGCAAATTATGTAAGTTATTGAAAATTTTGAGCTTTACGAAATTTTAAAATTTTTTAATGTTTTAAATTTTACAAATTTTTGATGCTTTTAAATTTTAAATTTTTTTGTAAATTTTGAAAACAGAAAATGTAAAAATTTTTTTAATACATTTGCCCGGGCAAGCGGACCTGCGAACAAGCGGACGTGCTAGCGGGTCGTAGGCTACGCTCCACGCTGTTTTTGTTAACTTATTTAAGAAGTAATAAATAAGCTGTGTTAAGATGTAAGACATACCTAAGTAGGCCGCAATATTGCATTAATGGTGATAGCGTTTGCTAGGTGCGGGTAGGTTAGTCTTATCTGAAATTGTTTTTTGAATTGCAAATGCTAAAAATTGTTGGTAACAAAATATCACATTTCTAGATATCTACCCTGTTAACATCTCAGCTGCAATGTAATTTGTAAACCTTCTAACATGCGATAATATAATAGTGGCGAATGAGTTTTGGATGCTAGTGTTCAGCCGATCCTACCCAGTATAGCATATGCTATAAACAACCGGAATCTCTGCCCTTGTCGAGTTTTAGTTTAACATAACAACGGCAAATTATATTCCAATAATATTTACAAACAGTATAAGCCTAAATTTGCGTATCTGTAATGAAAACTGTAGCGGTCTGCTGCACAAACAAATCTGCGCCTAATATAATGAACGCGTAAATATGTGGGTTCTAGTAGCCCACGATTAACCCCAAGCAAACTACTGCTTATATAATAGATATTTTATTTTTGCTTGCTAAAAGACATTGTCTCTATAGGAAGTTGGTGGTGATAATTTTATTCGATTAGGAGCGTTTCTATTACCAGTTTGTCAGCTATTAATAGGTACTTTATATAATTCCGCAAAATAAATTAATTTCTACAGCAAAAATGTGTACGAAGTTTAATTAGTAGTGATTGTGTAATAATGTCATTTTCATAAAATCATTTTTCTGGTATTGTTTTCTATTTTGTTATCTTATCTATATCATTTAAGTGGGTCTAGGAAATTTGACTGAAAACAGTAGACCGAAAGAAAGTTGACCGAAGACAGTAGACCGAAAGGAAATGTGACCGAACGGAAAGTTGACCGAAAGGAAATTTGCCCGTAGAACATTTAACCGAATGGAAAGTTGATCGAAAATATAATTTTTTGACTGTTTAATGCATACAAGCTGGAAGATTATTTTGTACATCGAACTCATTGCCGGATATGACTTAATCGTAAACATATTACCCGAAAGAAATTAGTTGATTGTAAACTAATGACAAGTAATTAAGATGCAAGTTTAACGTAAGGAAACAATTTCATAAGTATTTTAATTTTAATGGTATTTGTGCTTATGACAATTAGGGGTATATATAAGGAATGGGGCGATAATACATTTCATTTTGCTTACATTTGTGCAAGAGTGAGAATCGAAGTCGTGAAATGGCCCTCGAGTTTGTAACAAGTGTAAAGGGACAGCGTAAATTGTTGGTGGGCGGTTATCTATTCTGTAAAGACAAGGAAAATGAAAAAAATTATTGGAAATGTGAAGATTACCGAAAAATAAAGCGGTGCTCGTATTATTACGCAAGGTGACGACATTCTTAAACAAAGTGGCACGCATAACCATGTCGCCGACGCAACGCATGTCGAAAAAACCAAATTAATGAACAATATATGTAACATGGCTAAAAATACTCAAGATGCACCACACAATATTGTATCGACTGCATCTTTTGAAGTTAGCCAGGCTACAGCAGCTATTCTTCCAGCAGTGAGCAGCATGAAGAGAACAATTCGGAATGTGCGGACCCGGCATGAAGCTGCCCCAGCTTTGCCTGTCAACCGAAGGGACATTGTTTTTCCAGAAAAATACAGAATAACAAAAAATGGGGAAGAATTTTTGATGTATGATTCAGGACCAAATGACGATCGGATACTGATTGTTTGTACACGGCGAAATCTTCAAGTGCTCGCTCAAGCTGACCACTGGTACGCTGACGGTACGTTCAAAACTGTGCCGCATCTGTTCTACCAACTATTCACACTACATGGATTAAAGAAACATGTTGCGATTCCTTTGGTTTATGCATTATTACCGGATAAATCCCAAGAAACCTACCTTCGATTGTTACAGCTGCTAAAAGAATTTCTGCCGGGAGTTTCGCCACAGACAATGCTTACTGACTTTGAAACTGGGATGATAAGTGCATTAGCACAGGAGTTCCCACAATCGAGACATCGTGGGTGCTTCTTCATTTCTCACAGTGCATTTTTAGGAAAATCCAAACGGAAGGTTTTAAGGGGAGGTATGAAACGGACGCAGATTTTGCTTTGAAATTTCGATTATTACCCGCAATAGCATTTGTCCCAATGGCGGAGGTTGTGGACGCTTTTGAAGCATTGGTGGAGGAAGACGTCTTACCGCCAGAAGTCCAGCCAATTATTGATTATTTTGAGGATACCTGGATAGGCCGCCCCCAAAGACGCCGACAGCGCCGTTTACCAAGATTTCCTCACGATCTATGGAATTGTTTTGACGGGGTGGTAGAAAATTTACCAAAAACAAACAACTCAATCGAAGGATGGCATCAAGGATTCGAGCAGCAAGTTGCTGCTGATCACCCAAATATTTGGAAGTTTGTAGAAGCCATTCAGAGGGAACAGAGCCTACATGAGCTTCAAATCGAGCAATATGTCGCTGGAATGGAAGGCCCACCTACTCGAAAAAAACACCGTGACTGTGCAGAGAGGATAGCTCGTTTGGTAGAAACTTACAACCCAGAGAACGCGTGTGAATTCTTGCGCGGCATAGCACACAATCTAAGCTACTGAATCAAATTATTGCAGTATTCAATAAAAAATGTATTTTTAATTGTTTTTAATAATTTTTGTAATAAATAATTATCATATCCGGCATCGAGTTCGATGTACAAAATAATCTTCCAGCTTGTATGCATTAAACAGTCAAAAAATTATATTTTTGATCAACTTTTCATTCGGTTAAATGTTCTTCGGTCAAATTTCCTTTCGGTCAACATTCCGTTCGGTCAAATTTCCTTTCGGTCTACTGTCTTCGGTCAACTTTCTTTCGGTCTACTGTTTTCGGTCAAATTTCCGGTAGCGGTTGCGCATACATTTAGTGAAAGACACTAAAAATTACACAAGCAGCTCCCCCGTGGCCTGCAGTTCACTCATTGTTTGTTTTAAAAATGATTTTTAATGGCTGTAGGCTATTGTTAGGCCCTGTATAGTAGAAATGACTATAGGATAGTGCAGAATTTACTCTGAATGGTTTCAGGCTGGTGTCCGTCGAAAAGTAGACGATGCAGAAGTATCTACCGATGAAGTGTATTAAATTTGTTTCGTAAAGTTACCGTTAATGGGTGTAGTCTTGTAGGTCTTGCAAAAGTCAAGCGGCCTCTCTTCGTTCGTCGGTTAACCCCTCTTGTTGCACGTGCACGATGCTTATTCTATAAAATCTGTGTTTGTTATGGGAGCAGAATGAGTTGGCGTTCCGGTAATACAAACAAATTGAGCTTACTCCAGAATTGATCTCTGCTAACTCCTTGCTTACCCAAGTTTCTTATTTGCATGGAAAAGAGAACTAGCCGAATGTATATATGAGCAGGGGCGGATTTACCACATTCGCCGCCCTAGGCTTGGAAAAAATTGCCGCCCTTACCGTACATGTAAAATAGTAAATAGTAAATAGTAAGTGTATTTATACCGTTTGCACTACCACCCGTCTGGCCTTCAGCTTGGCAAAAGAGTCGATTATAGAATCATAATTGATCGTTCGCAGTAAATCAGACTCAATCCCAAGTACGGCGAGATCATTCAGCCGGTCCTCCATTGTTGTCGCAAAACTTTCCGTCCGCAAAAATTTCCGCCCCCAAAAATTTGCCGCCCCCAAAAATTTTGCCGCCCTAGGCTCCAGCCTACTCAGCCTAGTGGTAAATCCGCCCCTGTATATGAGTATAACACTTATAGCATACAACTGATAAAGATCTTACTTTTCGTTTGAGAAGCGTTGCATAAGTGTTGAATATTACAGAATTAATATACAGATAGATTGACTTTGTCGTTTTCAAAAATAATAAAACAAAGAAAATTTTGATGTTTTAAGATATTGCAAAGATAAGAATTTTGGAAAATATGAAAGCAATAATAAATTTAGGATACTTATAAATTATTTTTTTTAAAATATTTTGAAGTATGTCCTATAGTTGCATATATGTTTAAAATACTATTGTAGTACTGTAGAATTTTATAATATCTTAGAACCAACTTATAAAGATAGAAAACGTAAATTTACCAAGGAAACATTGTGATGCTACTAAAAGCGTCATTGTAAAATTTCTGAAATTATGTGGTCAATGTCAACTAAAGAAAAAACCGAAAAAGATTTGTTGCTAAACCAATAATATTTAAAGCATGTAACACAAGAGGTCAAGTGGATAGTATTGATATGCAAACTAAACAAAACGTAAAGCTTAAATTTATTTTAAAATACCAAGACTCCCTAACTAAATTTGTTGTTTTGAGACCTCTGAAATCAAAGAGAGCAGAGGAAATTGCTTATAAATTAATGCAACTTTTTTGCATTGTACGCGCCATGTTTTCAGCATAGCGATTATGGAAAAGAGTTTATCAATGCAATAATTAGTATCCTTGCAGAAATGTTCGATGCCATAATTGTTTACCTAAAACTGCGACACGCCTAAGCCAGGTGCCAGTGGAAAAAGCAAACCAAAAAATTCGCAATATTTTAATTAACTGGACGAAGAATAACAACAGCAACAAACGCCCAGAGGGCTTAGGATTCGTACAGTTAAAGAAAAACATCATTTCATAGAAATATTTAATAAAGCCATTATAAGACCATATTTGGAGCGTTAATAAATAATAAACGGTTCGAAACATTCAACTTTACCATTACAATTGGTGTAGAACTTGCAAGAGGAAGGAGAAATACAGCAACTGTAAGGTACAATTAACCAAGACAACAATAGAGTGACAGATGTTAACGAAACTGAAGAGATGAAACTGTTAGTTAGAAAAAATCGAGACAATAATAAAGACGTAGAGATAAACCAAAGAATAGTACAATCAAATGATAAAAAATAGATGGAGTATAGAGCGTTTGCGATCCTGTTGTTTGGTTTTATTTACAAAGACTATGACCAAACTTTTCATAAATGTGTTGCCGCTAGTATAAGAGCGACTAAAGAAAACAAATTAGAACGTATAATAGATTTGAAAATCTAAGCGAAAATGTTGCAGAGTAGCGCAAAAAAGTTTTCACCAGTTAACGTTTGCTAGTAAAAATTCCATATGTTGAAAGAGAACGCGTGGCTCCGCGTAACGTAACGGCAGAAGTTACGTCAGAAAAATATGAACTTTACAAGCTTGAGATAACTACTGTGATACGTTTGGTGTTAAGTTTTGATAATCGTCGCATTGTCAGTTCTAATGACCGATAGCGGGGGAATTCATCGGCCTCGGCGGTGAGAGTAGAGATTGTCTAGGTTCTAGTGACGGGCTGGAGGGTTTTGCTTTTGTGTTGTGAGATACCTGTCCTACGCGGCATGAAAATATTAAAGCGATGGTAGCGGTGAGGGTTTGGAATTACGATTGGTTCCTCGCCGTAGACGATAAATAAAGCCAGAAAGCGCTGCAGTAGCTATAGTAGAACCGGGGGTCTAACGCTTGGTTAAAGCTGAACTAGAGGCGTAGTCCGAGGTAGGCCACTCGTGTAGTGGAACACCAGAGGTGTTTTCCGAAAAAAGCGGCGTATGGTGATGAACGTAGAGTTTGAGTACGTCCGAGGTGGGCTCGGCTAAGCCGGCTAGCGGCGGCATCAGCAGCGATAGCGAAAAACTCTACACGGACAGGCTGGAGGTCTGGGTGGCCGGAGACTGGTCAGTGTTATTGGCGGGTTGTAGGAGTGGCCGGGTTTATGAGGACGGTGCAAGACGGTGCGTCGGTAGCTGGTGGACTACGGAAGAATGGCAATGATGTGAGGCGGCGGTAGTCGGCTGGAGGGAGGCGACAGTTTTTTTTGCGAAACCTCTTTTCCAACCGTTGGTAGACATCCCGTGAGATGCGGGGGCTGGAAAAGCGTGAACGTTAGACACGACACGGCAAGGGGTGGACGTTCCCGCTGGTCGTTGTGCCTGGGTTCTCTCAGTGCGTCACTCTGGCAGGACGGCTGATTTGACCGATGGCAGCGCAAAAGCGTTTGGTGACGTCGGGGCCTCGTTCGGTGGGGTGGTGTCAGGATGTGGCAGTAGGTTCTTTCGTGAAGCCTGCTAATGTATGAGGGGGTGTAGCTTTGTGGTCCTGACAAGGACAGTTTTTGCTCGCTGACAGACGGCAGGGTGGCGGCGGATTTTCCCGGGAAGCGGCTTCCTTCTGCTGGAGGCTTATAACGGCGGCTCGGCTGCTGATAGTTGGAGCTGGTAAACGTCGAAGAGAAGTAAAGCTGGGTTAAAGTGATCTAGAACCTATGCTGCTGCCCGAAGGAAAAGATCGGTGTCGGTTTATTCCCCGTGCAGAGGCGAGCCGCTATAGAACTTTTTTGGATTCCGCAGCGGAGTCCTAAGCCTTCCTTTAACCGACAAAGGCTGGTAAGGATGGGGTGAAACAGGTAATTTTAATAAAAAATAATTTCCGTGGCAAGTACTGTCCTAGTATTCACCTCTTCGGCCAAGAAAAACCGCGGAGAAAACCTAAGACAAGACAGTGGCGCAGGTCGGGAACTGAACCCAGAGCTTCTAGAATGAAAGGTGGACCGTGGAACCATCTCTCTTGGTGCTGCTGCTAGTTTTGCGGCCGGTTTATAAAAAACTGGGGCCTTTTGTCTGCTCGGCTTGCGTTTCTAATTGATTGGGGTGCTGGTAAGCGATTTGTGGCGTTTTCTAGAAGACTGGATGTACTGTTGTCCTGTGGAATCCGAGCGCTTTTTCTTTTCTATATTTGTCATGCCCTAGTTTGTTCCTGTCGTTTGATACCAAAGACGGCTATACTGTGATGTGTATTACGCAAGTTAGGTTAGATAGCTTGTTCTTCTTTGCGGTTCGACAATTACCAAGGATTAGGGCAGTAAGTGGTAACTGTAAGTTGCGGGTCGGTTAATGTCACTGAAGTTCCTTTGGTTTACTTGTTATATTTCTCTTAGCGGCCTTATTTTCATGGGTTGTGATGTATATGACCCCAAGTTGTGCAGTATCTACGTAAATCTAATTTTATTCCTTAGTTGTTCTCCATAGTGGGATTGCACTAAGATGAGTTTTAATTTCTTAATAATTAAAAGTTTGATTTTGCGTTTCTACGTCATGTTTCAGCGTGCTGGTACAACAGGTGGTGTTTCTCCTGTTCATGATTTCCCTCGGGGCGCTTGAAGAGTAGGCGACTGTTATTGAGTTCTTTTGTCGTTAAAGCACCGTGGCGCTGGTTTCCGCACTTTTCAGACGGTTGTTACTAGCTGGCTTGATCACACTCAACCGCGGATTTACGGGGGGGGGATTCCCCCCCCCCCCCCCCCCCCCCAGAAGGCCAAAAAGCCTAAAGCACTAGAAGTAAAGTGTTTTTGAACATGTAATTGGAAAAACTTTGTAAATAAATATATTTCATCGGCTAAAAGTTCCAGCGAAACCAATAACAATGACTCAATTGCAAAGAAACTTTCTTAACGGTAAAACCTAAAACCAAGCCGGACGTTAAACAATGCATGGCTGAAGATTAGCTCTAAACCTTTATGGGGGTTTATAAACAGACCTGCTTGGAAAGTCCACTCACCAAAAAGATAAAGATATTTAAAGCTTATCCCAGCGCCAGCAGTACAAAGTACGAACCGACATCAACATGAACATATTACGTGATATTTTTTTCTTGAAATTACAATTCTGACCTCAGCAATGGCGGGAAATTCAGAAATAATGCACTTTTAAATAGTTGGTGGTAAAATAATACAAAGACATCAATTATTTCGAAGTAAGATTCTCGAAATGTCTGAACCTACTAAAACTGTTTTATATTTTATCTCCTATAATTGTTCACTGTTTATTTTTCTTAATACTTTACTCTATCAAAATAATCTGTTTTCACGTGTTTCTTGAAATTTTAATACTATATATAATCGACAACCAATATTAAATTTTTTCAAATCTTTATTGAGAAATCGAATCCCTCTCTCTCCCCTTTGTAAGATTTCGTAAGACTTTTGCAAACCCCCTCTCTTCCTACAAACTTGGGTAATTTTACTAATTTATGGACGACCCCTCAGTCGTATACTTTACCGCTATTCATAAACTTCATTTATAATTTTCCATAATTGTTAAGAAAATTTGTATTTTAAAGTTCGTTATTTTAATTCTATTTTTTTATAAATTCGTACTGAAATCAGTGGCTTTTCGAAAAGTGTATGACGTGCTGAATTGAGTGTCTTTGCACTAAAACGGCAGCACAGTTTAGTATTTCAGTATTTAGCAGTTTAGTTTATAAGGTAAGAATTAACTTTTTAATTTTCTTATTTAAGTTTAAGCGTAAGAAACTATATAACAAACAATCAATATGTAATAGGTATTAGTTGGTTGATGTAGTTCTTTACTCCTCAATTAAGGAATAATGTAGTAACAAGTTTGATTTTAAAGCATCTCTATATGTCTTTTTTGTTTCTTTTAAGAAATTAAAAATGAGTAAGCGCGATGACTTCTTACTTAAACCGGCGAAACTATGAAAAACTCGATAAAGGACCAGGACACAGAAAATGGCAGAGATTTACCGAAATCGTTGTCGCCGTCACATGGGTCACAAGAAAAAAAAGAAGAAGCTACTGTAATTGTGATTGCTAACGAACAACCTACAGCATAGCATCTACGTCAAAACAATTACTTGATTGCGCTAGAAGTGGTTTATTTACAGGTAAAGTAGACATTGGAAACATAAAATCGGAAATACTTACTGATTTAGAAAGATACAACACTTTAAAGTTTGCGTGGCTACCTGATAAAGAATTTACTTTTCCATTTTCAATTCACAACAAAAATAAAAAAAGACGTAAAATGTTATTTATCACAAAAGCATTTTCAAAGTTTTAATTGGTTGACATATTCTATAATATTAAAAGGATTATTTTGTAAATTTTGTTTCCTATTCGCGAAATGTGGTGGAGTAAACAGGAATACTCCTTTAAATAAATTAGTAAAAGTCCCATTAAATAGCTATTCTAAACTATTTGCAAAAGATGGTGCTCTTGTAGTACACGAACAAAATACCTATCACAAAGAATCGGTTAATCGAGCATTTCATTAACGCGTTTGAAAATCCTGACAGAGAAATTCAAAATGTTTTAGATAAAGAAAGGCAAAAACAGAAGCTAGATAATAGAAACAGGTTAATTCCAATAGTAGAGTCGATAATATTTTTAGGTAGGCAAAATATAGCTTTAAGAGGGCATCGTGATGATGGCGATTTAAATAATGAATCTGCAACTAACCAGGTCAATTTCAGAGAATTATTGCGTTATCGTATTGCGAGTGGTGACGCAATCTTAAAAAATCATTTAGAAACCACATCGTCTAGAGCAACATATATTAGTAAAACAACTCAAAATGTTTTTTTTGAATGTTGCGGAAATGAAATTCAAAATGCCGTTTTAGAAAGAATTAATAAAGCACAATATTATAGCGTTATATTTGATGACACTGCAGATATAAGCCATAGCTCACAAATGTCTTTAGTAATCAGATATTTACACAATGGAGAGATTTCGGAGGATTTCGTAAGTTTTATTAATTGTCATGAAGTGCAGTATGACGATGTTACAAAAGAACTTGTACTAAGTGGCATAATTTTAGCAAAAATAGTAGTTACTTTTCTCCAAAAAGTTGGGTTAAATTTAAACAATTGTGTAGGTATAGGGACCGACGGATGCAGCGTCATGCTCTCGCAACAAAAAGGCGCCGTATCAGAATTACAAAAAGTAATGCGAAACGCAATAAAATGTCCTTGTCATAATCATACGCTAAATTTATCAATTTCCAAAAGTTCTAATGTGCAAGATGTTAGAAATTCGGTAGGCATAATATTTTATTACATTTTTCAATTCAACATCAAAAAGAAATAGTATTTAAAAAAATACAAGTGATAATAAATTAATGAAATTATGCGACACGAGATGGGTTGAAAGACATGAATCTATTCATAGATTTCGAATCAGTTTAGAAAATATAATCGATTCATTAGATTTAGTTTCAAACTGGAGTGAAAGAGAATCGTCTGTCTGTCAAAGCAGAATGTTTAAAGAATTCTATTTTAAAATCAAATTCTATAGTAACTCACTCTGAGTTGTTTATCTGAAATATTAGCAATTACAGTAACATTAAGTAAAACTTTACAAAAAGAAACCCTTGACATTGAAATAGCTAATAAATTATCAATTTCCATAATTGAATTATTACAGGAGAAGAGGCTAAATGCAAAAAATTGCTTTAAATAAATATTTAAAGATATTATTGAAATTCACAAAAAATTAGACATTACAATTTCTCTACCAAGAAGAGTGGGTAGACAAATACATAGGGCTAATATTGAAACAGAAGATCCACTAGAATAATATCATAACTACATACATACCAATTTTAGACAACATAATTGAAGATCTAAAATTTCGGTTTAACGATAAAGTATTTAACGTTTTAGAAATAAATTTGCCAGTACCTTTCAATATGTTGTCCAAAATCGAACAAAGATATTAAAATGAGCGTTAAAAATATTGCTAAATATTCAAGACCATTTATAAATGAACACGAAGATTTAATTGCTATTAGATTGAATTCGGAATTTGATTTATGGATTAAATATTGCAAAACGTTTGGAACGGAAAACCCAAAATCGGATCTACCAGAATCTGCGTTAGTTGCTTACGTTAAATGTAATGAAAATATGTTTCCATTAATAAAAGTTGTGTTACATATATTGTCTACTTTACCTGTAAGTGTAGCTTCAGCGGAAAGGAGCTTTTCTCCTTTAAAATTAATTACATTAGTAGTGTTACCCCGTCGAAATACGACAGCAGGCATATTTGAAAATGTAAGTAAGGTTTCATATGTTACAGCATCTCCTTAAATACTACATTGAGAGTGCTATTTCCTTTTGGAATTACTTGTACTTTCAAATTGTCGAACGATCGCACTCGAGACATTGCTACGTACAACTGGCCATGGCTAAATACAGGCTGGGGTAAATAAATACCAACACGATCAAGAGTTTGCCCTTGCGCTTTGTTTATAGTCATACAAAACGCAAGACGAATAGGAAATTGGCGTCTTTTGAAAGAAAAAGGAAGCGTTGTATCTGATGGCGTTAAGTCGATTCTAGGAATCAAAACTCTTTGCCCCAATCTTTCTCCAGTGATAATTTCCAAATCCAAACAATTGTCGTACATATTTCGAACAATTAATCTGGTACCATTTAAGAGCCCCTGGGAGGCATTTAGGTTTCTTAACAGCATGACAATAGCTCCAGTTTTCAATTTGAGGATATGTGGAGGCAAACCACTTAACTCTAAACTATTTAGAAATTCAATAGGAAACTGAAGAATTTTATTCTCCTCCTCCGTTATCAAATTATTTACACTGATATATGTTCTACACGTTCCGGGTATAAGGTCTATAACTTTAGAATTTATCTCATCGCAGTGTTCATTTTTTGGGGCTAAAATAGCATATTTTGAAAAATTAATTACGGCATTTGGTGACACAAATTCTTTCCCAAAAATTTCAGAAACAATGTCTTCTTTCGCAATTATACTGGACGGCAAATCAATAATAGCTGATAATGGTGATGATTCGTCATTTACGGAAGGATAATTTCCATTGCCAATTTTAAGCAGAAAATTAGCAAATTCCAATTCCTCTGGTCTTGCTCGCATGTTTCTAAACAACTTAAATACCCTAAATTCTGACCATAGGGGAGAAAACTTTATGCAGTTTTGGATTATTGTTTCTCTTGAAGCATGTGGAACTACTGGTAAGACCTGCCTGAAATCTCCCCCAAGTACAATAATTTTTCCTCCAAAAGGTATGTCATTACCCATAATGTCTTTCAGAAGAAGTCTATGAACGCACATTAATGCATATATATTGGCCATGGGTGCTTCATCCCATATAATCAGTCTTGCTGACTTGATATCAGCTGCTGCTTTACTGTTGACTTTTAAAGATGATATAGAAGTCTCATGCAGTTTTAGGGGTAACTTAAACCTACTATGTACCGTAACACCATTTGGTAACAGCATAGCAGCAATACCAGTCCATGCTACAGATATGACTTCCAAACCTAAATTGAAGCACTTTCGTATAAGACAGTGGTATACAAAAGTCTTTCCGGTACCGCCCGGGCCATCTATAAAATAGGCATTGCATTTGCCTGTATGATTCTGTTGCATTATATGAATAATTTCATTGATGATCAAAAGTTGCTCATCATTAGCTTGTTGTATCATCGAGTCATAATCCAAATTCGGAATTATGGGATACTCTATGCTTGAAGTTGCTATTGGTAAATCATCTACACTGGGTAAGTTGAATGTTGAAAGAGAGAACCCATGTAATTTTAACGTTTCATTTATATCTCTGAGACTCAATTGATAAGCTATATCCTGGCTGTGAAGACGTACATAATCTTCGTTGAAAGAGTCTTTAAAAACATCCCATAACTGAAGTGCATTGGATGGTTGTTGAAATATGCAAATAAACGAAAATAATTGCCTTAATTGAAACGGCATTTGAATGACTGATGATTCAAGTAGACAACGATGCCACTCATTGTCATCCTGAAGTAACCCATGACGCATTGCTGCTTCCTTAAAAGTACAATAAGTAACATTACGGTATGTCCTCAAATCTTCAAAACTGGTTGCACCCACAACATGAAGCAACAGCAAGCGAAGATGATATCGTTCAGATTCAACGGGGGAAACATTAAACATTCTACCAATAATTTTACAAAATTTAACACGTTTTTTCCAAATTCGGTTATTTTTGTCCCAAACATAATAATTCTGCGTTTCTGGATAAATGTAAGGGCTTCTTTTTGACTAATCCTTATTTAAGTTAAACCATTCAATCAGTTCTGTTTTTCTTAATTCTGCTTTAAGTAAGGCTTCAGCGGCATTGTCGTCATGAAAATACACTTGTTGTTCTTGTGGTAAATGAACAGGTAAGCGAATTACAGAATGAGATTGTTCATGCATAGGATAGAAAAAAATTCTATACGCAGCCTCACTCGGACTGACATATCGGGTGTTTAAGAAAGCTGATACTTCATCATGATGAAGCATGTCACCTTCGGCAGTTATCTGCAAATTGGCGCAGTCATGTCCTTTGTAGACATATTTATGAATGTATTTTATGCTGTGGACACTTGCACAAATTCCTACATTAATATGGGCTTGAAAGTGAAGTAAGAGAAAGGAATTATAAGGAACTATATAACGATTGTCAACTTCCACATAACTACCTTGTCCATGTTTAGTAATCGTTCTACCATTATTCCTTCTTCGATAATTGGGATAGCCATTTACATTATCTCTTGTCTCAGGAATAAAATCTTTTGGGAACCCCTTTTTACAATTACCGTCGGCCATACAAATCGACTTTGGATTAAGAATACCGCAAGGCCCGTGCACCATATGAGATTTGACTAAATTGTATAAGGCCGTATTACTGTTGGGGTCTGGTATTTCTGCGGAAATAACGTTGTCAATATCTGAGATTTCTCTAAATTTGCAAGTATCTTTAAGACATAATAATAGGTGAACATGAGGTAAACCTCTCTTTTGGAATTCGACAGTGTACAAAAATGTTAGTACTTCGCCAAAAATTTGTTTTTGGTTTATCAAACGTAAGAGTTCCTTTACTTTTGCATGAAACACGCGAACAGTAACATCTGGCCTATTATTAGCAGTTTCATAAGAATGTATGCTGTTTGTAATTTCAGGCCATAAAGGATTACATGTAAACGTCAAAAAGTCTAAAATGTATAATTGTCCATAAGAAGCACATCCTGCATTTTGAGGGTATAATGACGAAATTTTATGCTGCACGACACCGAGAATTTTTAAACAATACGGACCATATCCGGGAGGTAATTTTATATTTGCACCAAATGACACGAACGACAAAGCATTATTATATTGTCGAATATAATCTCGAAAATGTTTCGATATCTCGTTATTCCCTGCAAATAATTCTTTTATTTCATCAGGAATCCGAAATTCCGGTAATTTGAACTTTTTATTACAACAACAAAGCTCAAAGTAGCCAGCCGAATTTTTTTCACATGAAAAGTACCGAGCTGAACAATAACTACATATGTTGTTTAAGTTACCCAAGTTGAATGGAGTTACATTTGAAATATTATCAGAAACGGCACATCTATATCGAATCGTAAAGCATGTTTTTTCTTCGTATTTTATACGTTTTTGTGTGCGTTTACGTCTCCTTTCCCTGCCGCCAGTTAACGTCTTTTTTATTTTCCTTTTTTTTGAAACATTATGTTGCACAACATTGCAGATTGCGTTTTCCACATCCGCATCATTAGTGACTGAATTGGACTGAACTGGACGAAATTCCAAAACACTATAATGCCCTGCATCAACATTACCAGAAAAAAGTAAATTAGAAATAATATTTCCAGTACCATAGCCAAGAGTTTCGTTATTGTCATTTCTATACACTCTGAACAGATGATCAGGAAACGGCTGACTAATACAGTGCAATTCGACATGTCCGGCGAACTCACCATCTAAAGATAACAAATTTTCATAATCAGTGGAATTAGTAATCGGCAACCTATACGATGAATCTCCAACAATAAAACCTTCATAATATTCCCATTCATTTTCAATTTTTTCGACGACTTGCATGCGTATTTTGCGATGATGTTCGTCATTATTAAATACACAATGCGAAACAGAGCGAAATAAACAGTTTCCGTCACCTATAATAGGAACAATATGTCGCTCCATACTCAAAACCGCACAATTCACTGACAGACAGCGTTGACAGAACCGGCGAAATGTCAAGTCACGTGATGCATTAGTTCCACTAATGACACGCGACGTTATTGTAGATGGCGCCCCAAGTGACGCGCGTCTAGCCGACCTTCATATAGATTATAAATTAAAATAATTATTATTAAAAAATCTACGTAGAATAAAAATATAAAAATGTTTCATGTTCCATCTGTGAATAGAGACCTTTCATTTAAAAAAAAATGGTCCAAATTGGTGAAGCGGTAGCCGCTGGAGGAAGGGGAGAAAAAAACCCTTTGTGCTTTTATATATGTATGGATAATCTATTGTCTCTTATTAGGTTTTATCATTATTATATGTGTTAGTTATTGTATAAAAATGTAAATACAAGTGTTTTTAGAATTCATTTATTGTTATTATATTATATGGTGGTTATTGTATAAAAATAGACCGTTTTGCTAAATCAAAAAAACAAGAACTCGATTTTGTTTTGTAATTATATTATAATCTGCTATTATTAGGTTTTATTATTATTATATTATCTAACACATTGCGTTAGTTATTGTATAAAAATGTAAATAAAAGTATTTTTGAATTCATGTTTTACTTTAATACACTTCGCACACAGGAACGGAGTGGCCATAAGTTGAACTGGGCGAAATCCGGTGGGGCGTCATCGTCGTCCATCAGGTCCTATTGTCAAATTGTGTATTTTGAGCGTCAAATTTAGTTTATCAGTATTCCCCCCCCCCCCCCACACACACACACAATTATTTTCTAGATCCGCCGTTGATCACACTGTACCAACAGTAAGATGTACAAGCTAAAGAATATCACCTGTATGAAAAGAGAATTTAAGGGATAGTGAGATTGAAATAATTACCGGAATAAGCTATATAGCCTAATTCAGAAAGTGAAGAAAAAGAATTTTATAATTATCAGCCTAACTTATCTTATCCTAGTATCTACATTAAAATGTTTAATTATTGTTAAAGCAATACAAAATACAATTATTCGGGTCCTTAGAGCAAATTCTTTGCAAGTGCAAGTTTAGTACTTTCATAGATTACGTTATCTTATCCGTATATAACTAACGCAAAGTGTACATATTTTGGTACTTACAGTCTAAATTGCATTATTACAACGTTGTTATTGTGCTAGGATTTAAAAATGACCGTAATTTCCAATTGTTTTAGTGTGGATCTTTTTATGGTATTGGTTACTATTGCGGTTGGAGTGTTTACATACTTTAAATGGTCGTTTAAGTATTGGGAAAAACGAAATATTCCGTATGTAGAACCACAATTTCCTTTCGGTACCATGAGCAGTCCCTTTGGCGGTGCTTCATCATTTGGTGAACAATGTAAACAACAATATAATCAATTTAAAGCGAAAGGACACAAACATATAGGAGTATTTATCTTTACAAGACCGATGTACATGGTGTTGCATCCAGAATATATAAAAAACATTTTAACTCGAGACTTCGATCATTTTGTGGATCGTGGTGTCTACTTCAACGAAAGAGATGATCCTCTAAGTGCACACCTTTTCTCTATTGAGGGAACTAAATGGAGAAATTTACGAGTGAAACTTACACCTACATTTACTTCTGGTAAAATGAAGATGATGTTCCAAACGCTAGTTGAATGCGGTAACCAACTAAAAGATCTCATGGATAGTATTAGTTCCAAAAAAGATCCAGCAAATATTAAAGACGTTGCGGCTCGTTTTACCACCGATATTATTGGTTCATGTGCTTTTGGCTTAGATTGTAATAGTTGCAAAGAGCCAAACTCAGAGTTTAGAGTTTATGGAAAAATGATATTCACCGTGACAGCAATACAAAATCTAAAAAATTTTATTTCATTTTCCAGCCCCACACTTGCCAAATTGCTTAGAATCACTCTTACATATAAAGATGCTGCTGACTTTTTTATGAAGGTAATCAAAAGCACAGTTGAATACAGAGAAACAAATAAGGTTGTACGCAAAGATTTTATGCAGCTTTTAATAGAGCTTAAGAATAATGTAAAAAGCATAGATGGAGAAGAAGAAAAAGGTCTAACCATAGAAGAATTGGCTGCGCAAGCATTCGTCTTCTTTATAGCTGGGTACGAGACTTCATCGACGACCATGACGTTTTGCCTTTACGAGTTGGCTTTAAATCAAAATATTCAACAAAAAGTTAGAGACGAAGTAAATGCAGTTTTGGAGAAGCATGATGGAAAAATTACATATGACGCCATATCAGAGATGAAGTATATGGGTCAAGTTGTTGACGGTAATTATACAATATTTTAGTTTAAATAAAGGTTTTTTATTATACCTGCATCATAATCCTTGTAAAACAAACCAAAAAGCGTGCGTGCGTGCAACATTAAAACACCCCGGTGTTTTAAAGTTGCTGAGCAACAATGACGTCATCAATTTTGAAGCAACAAATTACAAACACGCGAAAAAAAAAATAATTCGAATTCACATAGCAACATAAACAACAAAAAATGCTAACCAATCTCCACGTAAATGATATGACGTCACATCATAGACTACTATGTAAGATGAATCAAAATCAAAATGCTGCTTCCTAGCTACATTCTTCTTATTTTCTAGATTATGATGCAGGTATAATAACAAATAGCGTATAATACACTGCTCCCTTAAAAGGCACTCGGCTTTGCCTCGTGCTTCTAAACCCGTCGCTCGTGCTTTAAAGGCTTGCTTATACACTTATATTATAATATACTGTTATTACATTACATTTTGACTTTTAACAAGATGTTTTGATTATTAAATTATTTAGCAATGATTTTGCTATTTTCAGAGGCTTTGCGAAAATATCCACCACTACCAGTCTTAAACAGAATTTGTGTAAAAGATTACAAAGTGCCTGGAACTGATATAATAATAGAAAACGGAACACCCGTTATAATTCCAATATTGGGATTACAACGCGATGCCGAATATTATCCAGATCCCGAAAAATTTGACCCAGAAAGGTTTAGTGAGGAAAATAAAAACCAGATTACACCATTTACATACCTACCTTTTGGAGAAGGTCCTAGAGCATGCATAGGTAAAGTTTAAAACATGTTTTTTTTTTGTCACTAGCAGTAAGATTTACTGTGTAATTTTTAAGGTCTCCGTTTTGGTCTGATGCAAACTAAGGTTGGGCTCGCAGTTCTACTAAAAAATTATAAGTTTTCATTAAATGAAAGAACAAAAACTCCTCTGAAAATGGATCCACTCAGCTTTATAATGTCGGTTCTTGGGGATATTTGGCTGAATGTTGAAAAAATCGATGAATAACCTGCAAGATTAATTCTTTAGTTATCATTTTATCAAATACAAGTTTTAAGTATGTAATTGTTATAATATCAATAAATTGTTATTTTGTTGTTACTTTTACATAATAAAGATAAGCTAATAACTTTATAATAACTAGATTTTTAAAACACTGTAATCAATAAAAGTAAAAGAATCGAGAATCCCTCCAAATATGAACTACACCTTAGCTTAATTCCACAGCTCCTATCGTTCTTGACAAGAAAACAAGACGGTCTACTGTGAAGCTTTAAAAGTAAGCAAAATTGGCAGAATTTTGTTCCTTAAAGGCGTCATATACACACGAATATGCTTGAAGCCTCTCATGGGTTGGCTAGCGGTAATATAGGTAATATTTGCGTTTCAAAACTAAGAGAAAACGGTTGTAGAACTTGCTTTCGATGTGGATGATGTAATTCGTAGTTACCGCTGAAGCTTGTCTTTATGGTTCATATAGTAATATTTGCTGTAAATAGACGTTGTAATTCAGTAGAAAAATACGTGTACAGCGCTTCCAGTTACAAGCGGTCACGCATTTCCCTGTCGGGTTTACTTTGGGTTTCGAATAATTTTTGTTATTGTGTACATGATGGAACGCTACTGCTTATGTTTGCGAAAAGTTCTTTAATGTGTGTCTCTTGACTGTTTTTCACAATATTAATCAGTTTTACCCTGCATGCATGAATATCAGAAGCACGCTGCTTTAACCGCTTACTAAAGCCGTAAACGGTAGCTACTCAAAGATCTGTAGAAATCAAAGTTGATTTTTACGAACTTTGTTCAATATCTAGAAACAGAAGCTCGTCTCTGCGTATGTAAAACGACATGCATCTACTTGAACTTCTCCAAGTTTGCGAGCACGTTCGTGTGTGGAATGTGGATAAGACATCTTATGCGAATTAACTATTTGAGTGTTAAAAAATAGTATTTCAGAATAGCTTATTATTTTATATAATTTAATATTCCGTAAATGCAAAAACAGCTAAAAAGGGCGTCATTTTTTGATAGACGTTTAAGATAAAACGTATGCATTGTTTTTTTCTATAATCTAGCAAGCAGACACTATTATTCACCACTTATTAACCAAACCTGTTTCAAGAAGCGTTGAAGATTGTGAAATTATTTTTTTGCAACTTGATCCATCATCCAGTATTAATTTTATAAAAAAAACAACTCAATATTCACTGTCATTTTAAATGAAATATATATTGCTATGATACGTGTAGCCATGTACTTACTAGAAAAACAATCCCTTGAATGCCTGCAATTTTAGCAATTACAAATTATCTTATATATGAGACTCTTTTAATAAATTTCTCAGGGTTGTTATTAAGCTTGGAAGAAAAGTTATTAATAAATAAGATTCAAAAAGAAAATACACAAAACAATATCAACGTTACAAAATCTTTTTATTCAAAAGTCAATTTGGGGTCAAATTTTTGAAGAATCAAGAAATTTCTTCTAATACTACTGTTCTTAAAACTGAACACTTATCTTTGTGTCTTCTTATCAAAATATCCTTCATTCGACAAACGTTGAATGTTAAACTCCCTCTTCTCTGGTTTGCAGTTTTCTCAAAAACCACAGCACTCGCCTTTAGTTAGAATCCTCCTCCCACTGTAGTATCAATATGTACTGGACTGCTTTTATGTTTATTACTACTTGGCTTTTCTACTATGATAACTGTAAACTCGTTCTGGTCCGCTTTTATATTATTATTCTTTTGTATTTTTTCAAAAGTTGGTGAGAAACACTTGTATCCGTTTTATAATAACTTCATTTCATTTCAAAATCACTATTTATTACTTATAACTCGTTTTCCTTCTCTTTTCTTTCAGAGAATAAAAAATCCCGTGTCTTTGTTTACAGGACGAGCCGTAACTAACTAATAAATTTTTTACTTGCTTTTGTCTTCGCTCTTGATCTTTCATATTTTTTAAAACAAATAAATCTCATGAAACCATGAATGTTCTTTTATACATTTGTCAAATTGACATTCACATCCATAACCCCACAAATTACATTTAACGATGCACAAACAAGTAAGTCTAAAACTTCTTATAAATTAAACCTTTTAAACAATTCTGAACTAATTTATAATTAAAATTAACATAAACAATAATCGTATCAATTTGATTGTGTTCTTCTTTCTTTCAGAGTAAACAAAACTTCACAAATATGAAAATATAAATGATATAAAGATAACCACATTATTTGAATTTTAAAACAAGAAATTACAGCAATAATACGCAACCCTGAGTTTATAAGTTTGAATACCAAAATCTTACAGTCTTCACAAACCTCCAATCGTAATTTAAATTGTAACAAGCATCCCAAAAACTGCCTTCCAGGAATCACAATACTCCAGTCAAATCATACTACTCCGAATATCAGAGCAACATAGTTGTTCAAAATAAGCAAAAAAAATATTTTCATATAAATTTCTTTGCCGTTCAAACCATGTTTTTATTAAAAATTTAATTTAGGCATATTGTGGAAAATCAACAGAATTTTTTTTAATAAGTTTTAAAAATATAAGTAATATTACGAAGACGTTACTTACGGTTTTCATGCAGCGTCTGCAAAATATTTTATTTTATGACCAATTCAGGAAAATCTTTAATCCAAGTTGCTGGTAGGGATTTATCTGTTAGGTACTTTAGGCGTTTTATACTTTCAATCAATATTCAGAAAACATCACTAACCTACCCTTTTATTTATGAACATCACAACGAAATGAAACGCTGTAGACTACTGACGGTAACACTTTAACGAAAGGCAAAACAACGTTTTTAGCCGTTTCACAAACAAACGTTATAGATTATTGTGTAGTGCTTTTGATAGAACACAGAACTCGGTGATTCTCCGAGCGCACTATTTGTTTCTCTGAGGAATGTTTATTTAGTATAGCAAAAGATTGCTAGAATGCAGTGTAAACAATCGATAATTGTTTGCAGAGTTGTCTGTTAAAACCGAAAAATAGTAAATTAATTATTGTTTTAACATTAAATTTTTTAAATTAAAAATTGCGAATATTAAATTATTTAAGAAAATACACCAACTAGTTGTAGAAAAGCTAAAATAAGCACTATAAAAGCTAAAATAACCATTTATAAGCAGTTTGCTTACAATAATTATAGTGCATAAGTAAAATGCTTAAAATCCGCGCTCTAGTTATCAAATACAAGGTTTAAGAATGCGATTTTTGTTATATATCTGTAAATTGTTATTCTGTTGTTACTTCTGTATAATAAATAAGTATTTTACTTTACAAAACTAGATTTTCATTGCACTCTCAGCAACATAATGTGTTAAATCTAAAGTCGCTGTAAGTAGGAACTACACCTTAGTTTAGTTCCACGACTCTTAATGATCTTGATGAGAAAAGAAGACAATCTATCTAGGCAGTACTTTTTGTAAAATATTACTGGTGGGTAGATTATAGAAATCACACGTATTGGTCTTTCATTTTGCTGATGAAAACGTAATGTTGAATTGTGTAATATGTTAATTTTTAAAACCTAAATTATATTGTAAGATCGAATTTTTACGTTATATAAATATTAAAAACTGACTTAAATCTAGAACACTATTTACACAAGAAAGCCACCCTTCTAATGTGAGGTTTGCTGGTTTTGGTATAATTTCAATAGCGATCGTTGTCTCGGAGTTGCTCTCCATCCAGTCATTGGAAGAAACAGACCACTATGAAAATCTCTCAACACCCCTAAATTAAGTGGCTTTAGTTTATGTGTTGTATGGGAGGAAATGATAAAAGAACAATGCCATTGTCTCTTGCATAATTTCTTCTTCTCTAGTGCCATATCCTATTCAAGGCGTTGGCGACCTCTCTCCTATGGCTGTTTGGTGTGCGAAGATAGATAGTTTGCACAGACAGACATAGAGGACTAATCCACTCCACTGATTTCACGTTGCCCTTGTGAGAGAGAACTGCAGGGCAGGGGATCGAACCCGGACACCCGAACACGGCCGCTACTTGGATAATTAATTGACTCTAAAGTTGTATGGGATTTATCAATAACAGTATGTTTTTATTAAAACTGCAATTCGTGTGTTTACCACATGCTATTATATATTGAGAAATATAGTTCCAGTCATCCAACTCAATTTATCACCAAATGCAACACTAAATTGCGGTCCTCCTTCCAAAAATTCATTAATATTCTCTATTCGTGGAAATGGTGGAATGTAAACAAGTGCTAAGGCGTCTCTTGTTGCACTAGTTACCCCGACAAACGGTATCAATTCTTTTCTTACTGCTGGTGCAACTTGTTTTTCCCTTTTGGTGCGACAATTTTTGTGATTTTAAAACAATGGTGATGCCTGTTTCGTCGAATATAAATTCTATCAGCAGTAAATTGATGCGTAGTTAAGACATCTTTATAATTAAAAAAAAGCATTTATCTTTGCTTCTTAAGACCCACATCTTTTGCTTAACTAGTGCTTTCAGATTTTCTTTGGGCCAGCGGGTGGTCTAGTGGTTAAAGTCCCAGGCTTTGAAACTAGACTCTCACCGGCTGTAGGTTCGAGTCCTCTGCCTTGATCTGCTTGATGATGCTTTATATAATCGACAAGCATTTCTTCTTGGTCTTTTGTAAAAACTTTTCCTGTTGAATATTTACTTTTATTATCTTCTTATCGTTCTTGCTTTTATAACCAACATCCGGGTTGTTACGTCTGTTTAAAAATGCTTCTACAGTTGTTTGTTTCAAAATGTTCTTCATTCGAGATTGTAAGGCCTGCCATTTAATGTTACATATGGGGGAAGCTTCGCGCTGCGAAACAGCCTTCGACAAAATGCCTGTTACAGTTCAAGAAATATTTTCTTCGTCCAGGTTGGCTCGTTTCGTTGTCAGCTTAATGGCGTACCATCTTAAAAGATATCTGTATTATGCAGCATAAATAACACAGTATTTGCTAAACAGAGACATCGTGCGTTGGCAGTATTGGCTAAATGTGCCCCACCATCACTTTTCTATCAAGTGAGATTAGTTAACTGTTACGTTAAAAGTACAATTCTTTTTGAATTATATGCCAAATGCTTGTTTAAAATATGTGAGTTACTAGAGTAATACTGTATGAAGAAAGCAATTGAAAACTTTTACCTTTTCGGCCGAAACTGCATTTAAATTCTACCAAAACAATTCACTTACTCTGACAAGCTAGTTTTTATGTCTAAGCTTTACAAACACTGTCACTGGCACTGCCAAAGTATAGTATTAAATTTGGCACCAGAATATGAATACTTCTAACATTAAATGTGATGGCTGAATGTACCCCGCGGTCGAACCTGCGCCCCTATTCCCTATGTGTAACATAATATAATTTTTTCCACGACCGGGAGTAGAAGTCGGTTTCTATGGCATCAAAAGTGTGACAGAAGTAAAGCATTTACTCTCTAGGGACGAAATAAGACAACAATTTCCCTGAGGGAGTTTTTTTTCATTTCATATTTATTTTTGTAAATAAATGTCTGTTGTCCTGGTACGTTGCATGGAAACATCCCAAAGGCTTCTAAATATTGTAATTTCGCTTCGATTTATTATAATTTTTTATTTATGAAATTAAGTGTTTCTACTCCCGATCGTGGAAAAAATAGTATATATATACCTCGGGAGAGACCGCCATTTTTCCCTCGATGTATTTGTACAAATTAAACCTCAGGATAAATAACACGTTTCTCTCCCTTAGTGTATAATGTACTATTTTGCCCGATACATTTATTTATTATTTCATTTAATACGTTATTTGGAAAATACAATTAACAATTTAGTAAATTTTCAGGATTTTTTGCGAGTTAATTAAATTCTTGTTGCATCTAATTACAAATGTAGCGTTTTCAATTGTTGTAGTTAAACTCTTTAAAAAATTTTGGAGTTGGGTTTATTTGGCTCTTGAGATTTGAAATTTAACTAACAGAACCCGTGGGCTATGTCCCACGCTCTTTTGATACCTTCTTTAAGAGAAATGTTTGATGATTCTGCTGATACTACAAAACACAAATGATTGATACATAGTCACGTGTAGAACAGTCTTGTTTAGAGTTTACAAAGTTGTAGATCAAAACATGTATGGAGTACTTTTAACTGTTGTTCAAAAGTACATGAAGCCTTAAAAGTTCCAACAATCACAAACATAATCAAATTTTAACAACAACTCTACGCAAGTTGTTGAAATTAAGTGTCTAGAAGGTAGGTCAAATTTGACTTTTAAATAAAAATAGTCGCCGGCCGCTCGGTTTGCATGCTTCCTCCACGGAGTTTGGTTTTGTAATGACAACCAGATTATGTTTGTATAACACAAAGCAAAAGTGTGAACTTAATTTTTTTAATTTGCATTGAAAACTGTACTGGGCCGATGCAACCTAGTACATACATATATGCGCTTTATATATCGGGTGTAACAGAGAACCGGTTTACCTCCTTTTTTTGTTATTTAGCTAGATAATAAATAAAATTTTTGTATGGTTAATACTTGCATGAAACCCTATTTTTGAAACAATACTTTACTCTATTGCAACAGTTTTGTGTAGGTCATGGCACTCAAGATAAGAAACTTATTTTTGCCGCCAATATTTTTGCGGCACCAAAAATTTTGTTAAACAGCACTTCGCTATGCAGAACTTTATCCCAAGCTCAATAATGTAAAATTATACAAAGTATTTTATTTAAAAAAAGAGAGTTGGTGTCCTATGCACGGATGAACCATACCAAATTTAAATTAATTATCTTAATAAATAACGAAAAATAAAATAGAGTGATCCGGTTCCCCACCCGGTATAATGAACATGTAAAGCTCTGGCATCGCGTAGGGGGAACTTGTCTTCGCAAAAAGATGAAAAAGGAAGACATTCGGCTTTAATATACATATAGATTAACTTTGCTGTTTTAAAAGCTGATAAAGAAAGTATTAGCAAAAATTACGATTTTGGGAAAATATGGAAGAAGTAATAAATTTTGTTACCTCTCATTTTTGTATTCTATAATATGTTTCAACGTTTTTTCAAGTTTATAGTATAGTTTTAGTTTTAATTAAAATATGTAAAATTTATGTAAATTGCGGCAAAGAAACAGAAATGATTCTTAGCGAATAACAACAGAATAAGACTGTTGTTCCTTCGTACGTATAAAGCATGTGTCACGAGTGCAAAAAAATTAACAAAACTTTGAACATCTATGGGTACTATATTTCTGCAGTAAATATATTTTCTTTAATAATTAATTTATTCTTATAAATAAATGCTTGAAATCTTATTCTCGGTTAAAAGAATTTCCTTTATTCAAAAATTGAAGAAAGTAACATGGTAAATGTTGAAATCATTTGAAGGTTATATTTTGTAATTTTTTTCTTAGAAAGAAAGTACTTATATTACCAATACGCAAAACAAAAACAAAATGTACACCATTAAATAGACAATTATTGTACCGCACCTAGGTAATTCCATTTAAAATTATTTTGCGTTTTCAGCCCCACCTTGAAGAGTTAGGTTAGCTTAGGTTAGGCCAATTGCCGTCGGTCATTTCGCCGTCGGCCGTTCCGCCGTCGCCAAAAAATATGCAACAAAAGGGAAAGTTTTAATTCTTAGTTTCTCAAAACATTTTACTCTTTACAAAATTTATAAATACATATTTCTAAATTTTATTATTAACCTAACTTAACTTAACCTAAAAAAAATAAAATCAAAAATTCAACAATAAGCGCTTAAATTTAATTGTTTAGTATATAAATGTATTATTAACTAAACAATTAATTACAATATTAAAAAATGCCTCCATATTTAAACTAAAGACAATTGTTTAATGGCTTCTCACAGAATACTTAATTATATAAGTGGTTTTCGATATTTGAAGAAATCTGTAAAATTATTAACTGCAAGAGGTCGAAATAAAAAATTTTTGACGGCAAAACGGCGACGGCGAAACAGCGACGGCGAAACGGCGATAGCGAAACGGCAACGGCGACGTCGAAACGTCCCATTCCGCATATCTTCGCCTAGTATCCACACTGAAATGTTGATTTGTTGTTTCAGCCTATTTACTGCATATTCACTAGGGTGGAGTGAACAAATGAAAATGATATTTTGACTTGCGGCTAGTTATCAAAAGATGCCTACTGACGAAAGAAAAAACTTCCCAAAATTTGGAATTTTTCAGATAGTATCTTGAGGTGCCACAATCAGCTCAAAATTATTTTTTTTTCAATTTTCTGAGGAAATTACTTTTTAGACAAAATACATATCTTTACGCATTACGCAATAAAGCGCGGCAAAATTTGTCATTATATCATGTTTTTCGGAGAGTACCGAAGTCGTGCAGTAACATTTATAGGCGGGTATTCTGTAAGCAGGCGTTCCCAAATGCTACTAAATTTGGTTAAACTGGCTCTTGTATGCGACAGGACATGGGTATTAGATAGATCGGCGGCAATGCTAGTTAGTGCAGTCCTTCAAGATGTAGGAATAACGTACGAAGAAGATAAATATAAAGTAGTTGACAGAAGTAAAATCAGGGCAAGGGGGCAAGAAAAAAGGTGAGATTTCAACTGCAGGATTCTAGTACAAAAAGTGACGATGACGAATCAGTTAGTGGAATACAAAGTATTTATTGCGACGGAAGAAAAGAGAAGACGTGCACCTACAAAACTGGGAGCAAAACGACATAAAAGAATTATTGTAGAAGAGTATATCGCAGTACTTGGCGAGCCAGGAGGAAAATATCTGGGCTATCTAGTACCAGATAGCGGTTCTTGGAAAGACATTTCTTCGAGTTTGCTTAGATTTCTTGAAGAAAAATATGACACCATTGACTTAACGACTGTAAGATGTGACGGTACCGTCGTTAATACCGGTTCAAAAAATTGGGTAATTGCATTAATAGAAAAATCACTTAAGCGACCACTCCAGTGGTTTGTTTGCATGCTTCATATGAACGAACTGCCTTTAAGACACTTGATTCATTTCTTAGATAGAGCAACGACTGGTCCCACTACTTTTCCAATTAAAATCGGCAAACAATTAGAACAGTGCGAATCCCTTCCAATCTAAAAATGTCAGCTCATTGAAACAAACTTACCCGATATAGACCAAGCAATTTTAAGTACAGATCAAAAATATTTATACCAAATATGTAGAGCAGTATCAGCAGAGAAATTTCCTCCAGACATAAAATACAGGCATCCTGGAGCGTTATCCCACTCCAGATGGCTTACTTGTGCCAACAGAATGTTGCGTTTGTATGCTTCCAAAGAAACACCTAAGGAAGGTATTGAAATTTTAGCCACATTTGTAATGAAGGTGTATGCTCCTACTTGGTTCAACATCAAACTCAAATCATCACGTTATTTGTTGGACATGATGAAACGTTCCAGATATTTACCACCACACATTAGAAAGGTTTTAGATCCCGTTATTCATCGTAATGCGTATTCCTCTCACCCCGAGAATATTATACTTAGCATATTAAACGATGAAAGAAAACATATTAGGGAATTAGGTTTGAGGGGGATGTTAAAATCAAGAACTACCTCTAGTGCAAGGATACGAAAGTTCAAAGTATCAACATTGAATTTCAGTGCAGAAACTTATGAAGAACTTATTGACTGGTAATCGTGTAAATGAAGTGAACCTCTCTTACTGAGAAAAATGCTAGCAAAAACATTACGCAAACTAATAAAATCGGTTCCTGAAATTAACCTTATGAAATTTCTCTGTCATACGTAGGCAGGTAACGGAAGCATCTTTAGCTGTTTTTGGAATGGAAGCAAGGGACGGTTATATAACAGCAAAACTAAAATCAAGAAATGAAATGCTCAAATTTGATACCAAAAAGGAATTTAAGTAAGGAGTTTTAGTTAAAGTGGGTGGGTGGGATGGAACTCTAGGTACGGGTACCTCCTCGGGTGAGTTCTGGGTAGCTCATTATTTATTTATTTGCAAATAAATAATGAATTAGCAAAAGCCCGTACAAATACATAAAAGCACTGATTTTCTTCTTTAGAAAAAATTTGATCGCTGTGTGGCAGCTGAAGATGATGAGCTAGAGGGTCGAAATTTTTCAGAGTTAATTACACCTGTAGGTAGTACAATTCTGTTACTAGCGCGTTTCTAAAATTGCTCCACCCTACTATTCACGTGTATATAAATTGTCACTATATTAGTGGAACCACAAGCAATTAATTATTGCAACAAAAAAAAAAGAATACACAGACCAAATAAGGATTCACGTATCTACAAATTTAATAAGTTTACAATAGATATAAAAATTGTGTAAATTAATTTTAAATGTATCCTTAAATGCTTGAATTTGTATTCATAAAAAGCTCTTTGCATCCACAAATTCCATTTTATAGTTCTAAAATTGTTTGCTTATTTTCTTTATTTAACAGCTTATCTACTTCGATACGCTACATCTTAAACTGTACATTTAAACGGGAGCAAATAAATGCCTTACAATATTGACAATAAATCTTTTTTTTACGTTTAAACTGCGTTCTTTTGTAGATTATTTATATCTTATCAGTATTTAAACAACGCAAAAATAATCTGTTTCGTACCTTAAATTCCAAATTGCATTATTAACAACGTTGTTACTGTGTTAGGTTTTAGAAATGGCCGTAATATCCGATTGTTTTTGTGTGGATTTTTTTATGGTATTAGTTACTGTTGTGGTTGGTGTAGTTACATATTTTAAATGGTCGTTTAAATATTGGGAAAAAAGAAATTTGCCGTATGTAGAACCCAAATTTCCTTTTGGTACAATGAGCAACCCCTTTGGCGATGCTGTATCATTCGGCGAACAAAGCAAAAATCAATATGATCAATTTAAAGCGAAAGGACATAAGCATGTAGGATTATTTGCATTTTCAAGGCCGCTGTACATGGTTTTACATCCAGAGTATGTAAAAAATATTTTAACTCGAGACTTCGACCATTTTGTGGATCGTGGTGTCTATTACAATGAAAAAGACGATCCTCTAAGCGCACACCTTTTTTCTATTGAGGGCACCAAATGGAGAAATCTACGAGTAAAACTTACACCTACATTCACATCTGGTAAGATGAAGATGATGTTCCAAACGCTAGTTGAATGCGGTAACCAACTAAAAGATCTCATGGATAGTATTATTTCCATAAAACATCCAGCGAATATTAAAGACGTTGCGGCTCGTTTTACCACTGATATTATTGGTTCATGTGCTTTTGGGTTAGATTGTAATAGTTGCAAAGAACCCAACTCGGAGTTTAGAGTTTATGGAAAAAAAATATTCAACGAGACAAAGATACAAAATTTAAAAGGCTTTATTGGATTTGCCTGCCCTAGATTAGCCAAATTCTTTAGGTTCAGTATCACGGAAAAACATGCTGCCGAATTCTTCATGAAAGTCATCAAAAGTACAGTTGAATACAGAGAAACAAACAAGGTTGTACGCAAAGATTTTATGCAGCTTTTAATAGAGCTTAAGAATAATATAAAAAGTAACGATGGAGAAGAAGAAAAAGGTCTTACCATAGAAGAATTGGCTGCGCAAGCATTTGTATTTTTTATAGCTGGATATGAAACTTCATCAACAACCATGACGTTTTGCCTTTACGAGTTGGCTTTAAATCAAAATATTCAACAAAAAGTTAGAGACGAAGTAAATGCAGTTTTGGAGAAGCATGATGGAAAAATTACATATGACGCCATATCAGAGATGAAGTATATGGGTCAAGTTGTTGACGGTAATTATACAATATTTTAGTTTAAATAAGGTTTTTTTTTATTATACCTGCATCATAATCCTTGTAAAACAAACCAAAAAGCGTGCGTAAACGCAATATTAAAACACCCCGGTGTTTTAAAGTTGCTGAGCAACAATGATGTCATCAATTTTGAAGCACCAAATTACAAACACGCGAAAAAAAATAATTCGAATTTACATAGCAACATAAACAACAAAAAATGCTAACCAATCTCCAGGTAAATGATATGACGTCACATCATAGACTACTATGTAAGATGAATCAAAATCAAAATGCTGCTTCTTAGCTACATTCTTCCTATTTTCTAGATTATGATGCAGGTATAATATCAAATAGCGTATAATACACTGCTCCGTTAAAAGGCACTCGGCTTCGCCTCGTGCTTTTAAACCCGTCGCTCGTGCTTTAAAGGCTTGCTTATACACTTATATTATAATATACTATTATTACATTACATTTTGACTTTTAACAAGATGTTTTGATTAATAATTATTTAGAAATGATTTTGCTATTTTCAGAGGCTTTGCGAAAATATCCACCACTACCAGTCTTAAACAGAATTTGTGTAAAGGATTACAAAGTGCCTGGAACTGATATAACAATAGAAAACGGAACACCCGTTTTAATTCCAATATTGGGATTACAACGCGATGCCGAATATTACCCAGATCCAGAAAAATTTGACCCAGAAAGGTTTAGTGAGGAAAATAAAAACCAGATTACACCATTTACATACCTACCTTTTGGAGAAGGTCCTAGAGTATGCATAGGTAAAGTTTAAAAAATGTTTTTTTTTTGTTACTAGCAGTAAGATTTACTGTGTAATTTTTAAGGTCTCCGTTTTGGTCTGATGCAAACTAAGGTTGGGCTCGCAGTTCTACTAAAAAATTATAAGTTTTCATTAAATGAAAGAACAAAAACTCCTCTGAAAATGGATCCACTCAGCTTTATAATGTCGGTTCTTGGGGATATTTGGCTGAATGTTGAAAAAATCGATGAATAACCTGCAAGATTAATTCTTTAGTTATCATTTTATCAAATACAAGTTTTAAGTATGTAATTGTTATAATATCAATAAATTGTTATTTTGTTGTTATTTTTGCATAATAAAGTTAAGCTAATAACTTTATAATAACTAGATTTTTAAAACACTGTAATCAATAAAAGTAAAAGAATCGAGAATCCCTCCAAGTAGGAACTACACCTTAGCTTAATTCCACAGCTCCTATTGTTCTTGACAAGAAAACAAGACGGTCTACTGTGAAACTTTAAAAGTAAGCAGAGTTGGCAGAGTTTTGTTCCTTAAAGGCGTCATATACACATGAATATGCTTGAAGCCTCTCATGGGTTGGCTAGCGGTAATATAGGTAATATTTGCGTTTCAAAACTAAAAGAAAACGGTTGAAGAACTTGCTTTCGATGTGGATGATGTAATTCATAGTTACCGCTGAAACTTGTCTTTATGGTTCATGTAGTAATATTTGCTGTAAATAGACGTTGAAATTCAGTAGAAAAATACGTGTACAGCGCTTCCAGTTACACTCCGGTCACGGATTTCCCTGTCGGGTTTACTTTGGGTTTCGAATAATTTTTGTTATTGTGTACATGATGGAACGCTACTGCTTATGTTTGCGAAAAGTTCTTTAATGTGTGTCTCTTGGCTGTTTTTCCCAATATTAATCAGTTTTACCTGCATGCACGAATATCAGAAGCACACTGCTTTAACCGCTTACTAAAGCCGTAAACGGTAGCTACTCAAAGATCTGTAGAAATCAAAGTTGATTTTTACGAACTTTGTTCAATATCTAGAAACAGAGGCTCGTCTCTGCGTATGTAAAACGCCATGCATCTACTTGAAGTTCTCCAAGTTTGCGAGCACTTTCGTGTGTGGAATGTGGATAAGACATCTTATGCGAATTAACTATTTGAGTGTTAAAAAATAGTATTTCAGAATAGCTTATTTTTTTATATAATTTAATATTCCGTAAGTGCAAAAACAGCTAAAAAGGGCGTCATTTTTTGATAGACGTTTAAGATTAAAACGTATGCATTGTTTTTTTTTCTTATAATCTAGCAAGCAGACACTATTATTCACCACTTATTAACCAAACCTGTTTCAAGAAGCGTTGAAGATTGTGAAATTATTTTTTTGCAACTTGATCCATCATCCAGTATCAATGTTATAAAAAAAAAACTCAATATTCACTGTCATTTTAAATGAAATATATATTGCTATGATACGTGTAGCCATGTACTTACTAGAAAAACAATCCCTTAAATGCCTGCAATTTAAGCAATTACAAATTATCTTTTATATGAGACTCTTTTAATAAATTTCTCAGGGTCGTTATTAAGCTTGGAAGAAAAGTTATTAATAAATAAGATTCAAAAAGAAAATACACAAAACAATATCAACGTTACAAAATCTGTTTATTCAAACGTCAATTTGGGGTCAAATTTTTGAAGAATCAAGAAATTTCTTCTAATACTACTGTTCTTAAAACTGAACACTTATCTTTGTGTCTTCTTATCAAAATATCCTTCATTCGACAAACGTTGAATGTTAAACTCCCTCTTCTCTGGTTTGCAGTTTCCTCAAAAACCACAGCACTCGCCTTTAGTTAGAATCCTTCTCCACTGTAGTATCAATATGTACTGGACTGCTTTTATGTTTATTAATACTTGGCTTTTCTACTATGATAACTGTAAACTCGTTCTGGTCCACTTTTATATTATTATTCTTTTGTATTTTTCCAAAAGTTGTTGAGAAACACTTGTATCCGCTTTATAATAACTTCATTTCAATTCAAAATCAATATTTATTACTTATAACTCGTTTTCCTTCTCTTTTCTTTCAGAGAATAAAAAATCCCGTGTCTTTGTGTACAGGACGAGCCGTAAGTAACTAATAAATTTTTTACTTGCTTTTGTCTTCCTCTTGATCTTTCATATTTTTTAAAACAAATCTCATGAAACCATGAATGTTCTTTTATACATTTGTCAAATTGACATTTACATCCATAACCCTCACAAATTACATTTAACGATGCACAAACAAGCAAGTCTAGAACTTCTTATAAATTACACCTTTTAAACAATTCTGAACTAATTTATAATTAAAATTAACATAAACAATAATCGTATCAATTTGATTGTGCTCTTCTTCTTTCTTTCAAAGTAAACAAAACTTCACAAATATGAAAATATAAAGATAACCACATTATTTCAATTTTAAAACAAGAAATTACAGCAATAATACGCAACCCTGAGTTTATAAGTTTGAATACCAAAACCTTACAGTCTTCACAAACCTCCAATCGTAAATTAAATTGTAACAAGGCATCCCAAAAACTGCCCTCCAGGAATCACTATACTCCAGTCAAATCAAACACCTCCAAATATCATAACAATATCTCAGCACTTACAAGCCATTGAGGTCCATGTCTTGGTCCCATTTTCTCCAGGTTTGACTTATTGCTATGTTCCAGAGGCTAGTGGGGCCCTTTGGGCCTTTAACCACTACGCCCCCTCAGCTTACGCCAAACCCTTGGCATTACATTCACTCGTCAATTTGCTCATCCATCTACACTTTGAGGGTACTTCCAACCCCTCTAACAACTGCCGTGTTGTTAATGCGACATCCAGGACCACTTATTAGGGTGCCATTCCGAGAGAACGAGGTACCGCATTGACTCGGCTTTCGGACACCCATCCAAGTACTAGATAGGCAGAGCTATGCGTAACTTTGCTGATCGCACTCGAATGGTTATTCTAACTGCGCCAACTCGCGACCCATTTTGAATGTAAGCTGTACAAAAATGTTCATAAAAATTTTTACATGCGCGAATTGACTATTTCGGGGTGGCAGAAGAAGATTTCATTCATTTATCTACATTGTTTGATAATAAGCGGTAGTAGGCTCTTTCGTCTCTTTTTTTTGACCAACTCAACTTGCGTTTTTCCATTCAGCACTTCTGTGGCCACTACCAAAATTTTCACTTTATACATAGATAGTCCGATAGATAGAGAGCTGGTTATACGCCGCAAATTTAAACTTTCTTTTGATGGTAAAGTCGTAAACCACATTATTCGCTGACAACCTTCAGTTATACTGTTATAATGAAAAGCTTTTTATCGCTCAAAAATATTTTTTAGTCTTTCAAACTGTATAATAGAGATACTAACCGATACAAGACGACTAACCTTAAACATCATTACAATACTTTCTACACACATTACATGTAAGAAGTAAAAAAAATAATTTTAGAATTGAAGGTGTAGGATTCCGCGACCGTTGTCAATGGCATGTTAGTGTTCGGGTAAGCGCCGATACTGCAGACGTTTCGTCCACAAAGCTGGGTCATTTTTAGAGCTGTGGGCTCTGTTGACGAAACACGACTTGCGTCAGGGTCACTGTGTTGCACTAGACATCCTCAGGACTGTGGTGTATGTTGCTGCTAAAACAGGACTTGTGTTATGACAACTATGTTGCACAAAACATGCTCAGGGCTGTGGTTTTTGTTGCTGCTGGTACCCGACTTGTGTTACGATCATTGTGTCGCACGAGGCATGCTCATTGCGTTGCACGAGACATCATCAGAGTTGTGGTTTCTGCTGCTGCAAGAAAACTATTTATGTCATGTCTTTTCATTGCACGGGCTGTGATCTCTGCTGCTGCTGGAACATGACTTGCGTCATGGTCATTGTGTTGCACAAAACATTTGCAGTCCTGCATGACTTCTGTTATGACTCATGGCCATTGTGTTCCATGAGACTCTCTCAGGGCTGTAGTTTCTGTTACTGTTGAAACACGACTTGTGTTATGGTCATTGTGTTGCACTAGAAAACTCCATGGCTGGGGTCTTTTTGCTACTAGAACACAATTTATGTCATGGTCATAGCGTTCCACGATACATTCTCAGACCTGTGGTTGCTGTTGCTGCTGAAACACGACTTGCAGGCTTGTGTTTTCTGCTGCCGCTGGAGTATGACTTGTGTCATGGTCAGTGACATCTTTAGGGTTGTAGTCTAGCAATTCTCAGATGATCTTTGCTGCTGATGGAGCAAGACTTCTGTCATGGCTTATGGCCATTGTGTTGCACAAGATTCTCTCTGGGCTGTAGATTCTGTTGTGCTGAAACACGATCTGTGTTATAGTTATTGTGCTGCACTAAAATACCTCATAGGTGTGGTCTTTACTGCTACTAGAACACAACTTATATTGTTGTGGTTTCTGCTGCTACTGGTGGACAAATTGTGTCGTAATGATTGTGATGCACGAGACATCCTCAAGGCGGTGCTACTGCTGGAACACAACTTGTGTCATTCATAATTATTTTCCAGCAGAAGCAGAAACTTCTCCGCTGATGGTATCTCGTGCAATCGTGAACTAAATGACGGTAGTATCAGTTTCAGTACTCTCGGCGCGACGTTAACCTACAAAAAAGCAGAAATTGGCTTTCATTATTTTTGTATTTATTTAAAACAATAAAAAGTTGGCTGAATTGAGTTGAAGTTTTTCAAAATAATCTAAGTAGTTCCGTTTACCATAATTATGATCAAATACTTGACTCATAATCAAGTAGTTTTCCAATAACATAAAACTTAGATAGATAAAATTTCAATAATTATAATTATGGTAGACAATGTGTAAATTCAATAATATTGACTTCTTTAAATGGCGTTATAGATTGGTACTTTGCTAATCGTTACAACATGATTTAGCTTAAAACGGCGTTTATTGATAAACAGATAAAAATTATCTATGTTTGTTCGGTCGACTTTTAAATGTTGACACTAGAAGTTTTCGAGTACTGTTGTATAAGGATCAGTAACTTTTGTTCGTATTAACGTGTAATCGTTTACACGCATAATTGTAGCGGTCATTATACCTACAAAATTAATAAAAATTTCGCCGGATTTGTTGTAAGATCGGAAAACTATATTTATACTAGTAGTATTGAATGTTATGATTCTTTGAATTTTGTAGCTAAAAGGAGAACACGATATCATTAGGGTTTTGGAAACAGGCAGTTATTAAGCATACTATCAGATTTTGTGCTCAAAATTAATAATTTCAGTCAAAATTTTTCAAAAATTTATAAAAAATATTGTATAAAATATGTTGAAATATTTCGAGAAATTTAAAGATGACTTTCAAATTTCAATAGATCCGAGGAAGCTCCCGTGACGGTTGCTCGACTGCGTTTTTGTTTTGGGGATCAAGTTTTCACTCCTACCTTGTAGCATCTTAGCAGTTGAACACAGCGGAGGGTTTTATAACTCACTAGGTATGTATACAACACAGTGCCTACACGGGGACGAAAATATTTTATTATATTACTAGCGGACCCCGTGTTTTTGTTTGTTTTTTAATAATAAATAAACTAATTAAGTAGGTAGTGTAGCGTAGGTTTTATGAATATAGCGATTGCTGTAATTCCTTCTATATCTTAAATCCCTTAGACCTGTCTTCTCAATTCGAGGGGGATTGGCTACAGCTGAGATTATGCAACCTAAGGAGCGCGCAATGTATATTTTTTTTAAAGATGCCAAAAACTGAGCGAAGTCCTTTTGGACTGGAAATATATTTTTTGTCTGTTTATTAAAAACATGTATTTTTGATCGTTTGAATTAAACAAAACTAAAAACGGGAAGACCAATTCGTCCACCAAAAATTGGGCGGGAGGGAAAAAATTAACCCTCTGATTTTTTCGAACTATATGCTACTATTCCTCATGAGAAATTTAGCTTAAACAAAATTAACAAACTGGGACACAAACCAAATTGTAGCTTATACCTATCAGTCTGAGCCTACAAAATTTAAAAGAAATCGTGCCCTGTTTTTGGTCATAATGTTTTTGAAAAACAAAAAACAGACACACACATACGTTTATATTTAAAAACTATTTTTGAGTTTCTGTAAATCTAACACATGTATTTCAGTCAAAATCTTGAGTTCGAAATTTCACCTAGTTCGTCGCAAATGCTTGTAGATGCAGCAGTTTGTTAGTTTATTATTGTTATAAATTATTGTTCTATTTTGAAACATGAGAGAAAATCATCAATCTACGTTAAACAGAAATATTTATTTCATCTCACAGCAGCACCTCAAACTTATTGTAAAATGTATACAATCACTTGTAATGTAAATTCGTAACGTAGTTGCATTAAAGTAATATTATTTCTTACCTCTAATAAACAAACGAAAATGTATCAATTTAAATATGCAGAATTTTTTTAATTTTATTAAAATAAATTGAGGATATATTGCTGTTTATTTGTTCCGACGTCGACCTTCATTCATATTTAAAACGTGTACTGTAAACAACTACAAAACATTTGTCTCTTGTCTGAAGACAAATTTTTATTACAACTTAAATTTTATTTTTACCGTTAGTAAACCATAAATAACCAAATCATAGCAACAGCGGTGGCAGCAATTATATATAATTGCCCGAAACAATCAATAAACTGATTGGAGTTGCAATAGACCGTCGTAGTATTATGGTGCTAAACTTTGTCGAAAAGCAAGGTCGTTTTGTTATGGTGAGACAGTTAGAGATTTACTATGTTTAGATAATTAAAATAATGAATTTATTGTAATCTTATAGTTAATGTTAGTGTTACAATTTCTTGAAAATTCTTATTTGTACATATTAAATATGAGCAGTGGCTTCTTTCAAATGAAAATACGGACAAAGCGCTTCGCCCATTTTTATGTTGTTTCTATAGCTGTGCGTTCTAGCTGCGAAGGTTTCGAACATGTTCCAAACACTAATGTGTGATTAGAATTGGGTGTTACATCAGGTAATAGTACAGAGCCTTGTGGCGTAGGGTAAATTGTGCAAAGCTGCAGAACAAGTAAATACGTATTATATTTCAAGATGTTGCTTTCTACTCTGTTCGCCTTAATTTGAAGACGCTCGTTGTATTAATAATATTCTAAGTACACAGGAGCGAACTGTCACATTTGACAGAAACGTAGTTTCTGCTAGACGGAGTGTGCGTTCCTCATTAATTCAGCCGTCTTCTCGTGTCTTAGAGTTATTAGCATCAACCAATGGTAGTTCGTATTCTATTTACCACGATCCTTTGTTTCACTTCCTGCGTCGTCTTAACCACGTTCTCTCAAGTTCCTCCTATCCAAAATAAACCCAATGTTTTCCATGTAGGGCGTCGCTTAATTACTTGCCAGCTTTAAGCTTGTGTTTAAGGCAGGAATTTTCAATATAATATTGAAAGCGGTTAGTTTCGAAACTTGTGGAGGTGAATATCATCCAGTGACCCAAGAAATTCTCATTAAATTTTGACGTTGAGAGTATGCACAGAAAAACTTTGCTTTACGGTGCTATACAATGCATTACTAAATTACATGCTCCATCTTTATTAATAAATAATGTACGTAAGTATAGTGAAAGACACTTCTAATAGTTGTTTTTGTTTCTGTACTTTCAGTATGGGAAAGTGTCCATTTCAAATTTTTGAATTCAAAATTTTGTGTATTTTGTGTCAGGAACTGAATAAAATTGTGTGTAAAAATGTCTGTTTGTGGATGGGTATGTAGGTATGATCTTCAGAATGTGGAGGTATATCAAAAATTCAAAATGGGGCTTTTGAATAAATTTGAAACCAGAAGTCAAATATTTTTTTTGGTAGCATTTTTTGTCGAAAACGGACAGCGTCTGATATGAGACCTTAGAGAAAATCTCAAACTTTTAAGCTTTAAAATTAAGCAGAACGGTCTTAACTGTAATTTATATAAAAGCCATCGGTAAACACGGTGTTACGAGCATTTTTTAGCAAATGGGCAAAACACGTCGCTACTACTTTCTTATATTTTTTACGTTTTATATTATCTTGTCCAAATAAATGACTGAACGACATTTATTTAACAAAAACATACAGTACACTAGCATGTGCACGCAGTTTAAATGCGTTTGTGCAACGAGTACATAATAGCCTAGTACTACAACTTAGTTTTTTTATTACTCGCTACCGACTGACGTCAAGGCGCTAGATATTGCACCCCCTACTTTCGACCAAAACCCGCTGTGAATAGTTTATTTGAAAAGTTATCATAAATATTCAAAACATAAAAAATTTATATTTTTTAGCTAGATCTAATTTATAGGCGTAACTTCTGGAAAACGCGTTGTTTATATTAAAATGTATCGAATTTGTTTTAATGTTTAAAGTTTGAGAGATCAATAAAAAACAAATTTGTAGCTTACTGCATATTTTGATGAATCAAAAAGTTTAAAAAAAATATTGTACGTAATGTTTGATGAATAATTTTGTTAAAAATATCCAAAATTCTGAAACCCTGTTATTTTTGCAATTTTGATGTTTCCAAAAATCGGCTTGCGTTACATAATTACACAAATTAGGTGGTATTAAATAATATAATGATTTATATCGATTAGATATTATCCTTTTCAGTAATCGGGCATTTAAGTCAAAATCTTCACAAATTTGTAGCGGCATTTGAAAGGGACAGCACTCAAAAACAATGGTATAATAAAGGTTTTGTAATAAAGAAAATTGTGATTAAGAGAACATGTTTAATTTCAGTTTCCGGTTCCGGTTACCAAAAATTGCCTGCTACTAAAAAACCTTATATTCACCTTATTTGATAAAAATCAGTGAAGGGGTTTCGGAGATATAAAGGAACGAACGCACCCACCCAGGCATTCACGCGCCTATTCACCCACAGACAGATATTTTTTAAAACACTTTTTTGAGTTACTTAGACACCAAAACGAGTATTTCCGGTAAAATGTGAAATTTGAAAATTGGCATGAAATTACAACTTTTCATACTTCAGTAGAAGTAGGTATACGAAAGTAAAAATTAAAAGCGAGTTTTTTCCTCTAATTTTTTACAAAACACCACAGATGCACAGTTAGATTTAAGTAACTGTTATATGTGAGAACTATGTACAGTGCGCGCGTTAAGTATGGAATAAATTCATTAAACACGTAAATCTAAAATAAACACCCTTGTACCCGTATAACGATTTAGTTTGTTTTCTTTTATATATATTTAACAGCATTATTGTGCTTACAATTAAAACTAGTCTTTGAAGACTAACCATTAATTTGCGTCTCACAAATCTTAAAACTATGTACTTATCTACTAGGGTCTGTCCTTTGACGTCTTCTAGATTTTTCTGCGTTATTTGCACTTCACTCACGCACTGTGCTCTGCTTTTATACACAACACACTACACAACATCAGCTGGTTTTCTCCTCTTCAATCTTCGGACATGGTGTTGGTTATCCAGCAGTTGAAGAGCCTCTGCATTTACGTGAAGGTGAAGCCTAGCTTCATGCTTTCCAGCAAACCTTTTGATTTCTTCCTTAACGGTTGGGATCCGGAGGTCTCTATGAAGATCGGAGTTTCGAATGTACCAGGGGGCATTCACTATATTTCGTAACACTTTATTCTGAAATGTTTGAATACACTTGATGTTAGAATCACTGGCACAACCCCAAAGCTGTATACCGTAAAGCCAAACTGGTTTCAAGATCTGATTGTAAATCAGTGCTTTATTGGAGATTGAAAGTTTGGAATTTCTTCCAATCAGCCAATAGTGCTGTCTATATTTTAGTCCCAATTCCGCTTTTTTCTTCTTAACATGCTCTTTCCACCTAAGTTTGGCGTCCAGAGTCATGCCTAGGTACTTGGCCTTGTTCTCATAGGGTACAATGGTGCCATTTATATCTAAAGCCGGTGGGTCTTTTAATAGTTTATTTGTAAAGTTGATATGTATAGATTTCTGCTCGTTTAACTTTATCTTCCATTGTTTATTCCAATCAAGTATTGCATTGCTGGCTATTTGTAATCTTTCAGTGGATAAATCTTGGTCTTTCTCTACTGATAGTAGTGCGGTGTCATCTGCAAACATAGCCACTGCAGCTCCTTCCATTTTTGGTACATCGCTAGTATATAACAGATAAAGGATAGGCCCCAGTACGCTACCTTGAGGCACTCCCGCTCTTATCTCTTTCAGATCCGAGTATTCGTTTTCTTGTTTGACTCTGAAGAGTCTGTCCGAGATGTATGATGTTAATGTCTCTACATATTGCTTTGGGAGCATTTTGTTTAATTTATGTATCAAGCCTTCGTGCCATACTTTGTCGAAGGCTTGTGCAATGTCTAAGAAGACTGCAGAGCATACTTGTTTTTCTTCCAAGGCACATTCGATGATATCGGTTATTTTATGTACCTGGTCTATTGTTGAATGCTTTTGCCTGAATTCAAATTGAAAATCTGGGATTAGGTTATTATCTTCTATTATTGGCCACAGCCTTTTGAGCAGTAGTTTTTCAAGGAGTTTTGAGACTATTGGCAGTAGAAAAATCGGTCTATATGATTTGACATCATTGCGTTGCTTTCCTGGTTTTGGCAGCATGATCACTTCCGCAACTTTCCAGCACGCAGGGACATGTTTCAATCTGAAAACTGCGTTGAATAGGTAGGTAAGCATTACTATACCCTTTCTAGGCAGATGCTTTAAAATCTCTCCAGTGATTAGATCGAATCCCGGTGCTTTCTTTGGATTCAGATTAGTTCTTATCTCCTCAGCTACTTCTCTTGGGGTAACTGGTGTGATATTTTCGGATCTTGGGTTGTCAATATTATTCATAGGGTGATTCATTTGCCCCTGATTGGGAGTGAATACTTCAGCCAGGTGTTGGGCAAACAAATCTGTTTTTTGCTTATTCTCTCTGGCCCATGGTCCATGGTTGCTTCTAATAGGAGGAATAGAGGTTACCGGTCTCTTGATCTTCTTGGTTGCCTTCCAAAGCGAGTAATCGGTTTCTCCATATGCTGATAATTCTTGTAGATAGGAGTTTACAGATTCTTCTTTAAGTTTTTGGATTTCTCTTCTGAGCTTTTGAATTTTGTTGTGAAGTATAGTTTTGTCTGCAGGATCTCTCGATTGTTGCCATCTTCTTCTGGCTCTTCGTTTCTCTCTGACAAGTTGTCGAATCTCAGCTGGGTAGTTTACACCTTTGATGTTTTTATATGTCGCTAATTGGACCAGCCTGGTGAAGCTTTCAGCTTCTTTTTCTAGTTGTTCAGTCGTTCTAAGGCTGATATTCAAGTTGATGTTGTTCTGAAGTTCAATCTTACAGCTTACCCAGTCAGTAGTTTTGTTAGTGAGGGTGGTTTTAGCTACCCTTTTTATTATCTTTTCACTCAGTGTTAATATGACGGCTGAATGATCAGAATCCAAGTCAAAACTCTCGTCAACTTCTATGAAGTTGCGTGATACCTTTCTCGTGATAAAGAAGTCAAGTAGGTCAAGGATTTTATCAATATCCGTAGGCCAGTAGGTAGGCTTACCTGTTGAGTGATGATTGCAATTCATTTCTTGAACTGCTTTCTTTAATTCTTTCCCTTTGGTTGTTGTTAGCCTGGATCTCCAGTCTATATGTTTAGAGTTGAAATCTTCCCCCAACAATGAATCTTTCTCCTAAGTGTTTCAGGAGAGTCAGGTAGTCTTCCTTTTTAAGATTATGTCTTGGCGGACTGTAGACAGCACCTATTCTCATCTTTTGTTCTGTTGACATAACTCCAACTACTGTTAATTGAATATCCTTTCTTTGCAGGTGACATTCTTCAAAGTGGTTGATTGTTTCTCTTATTACGATTGCCATACCAGCCTTGGATTGGTTGTCTGGGTGGATAGTGTGATATGTTTTGTATCCTCTTATTTTAAGGTAACATTGATTTGTCATGTGTGTCTCGGAAATGAGGCAGGCATCTATGTATTGTGTGTTTAAGAAGACTTCAAGATCGTGTTTTTTGTTTAGAATGCCATTGCCATTCCAGGCAGCAATACGTAAGTCCATCAACTTACTTTGCCTTGGGTATAGCTCCAGTGTTCCTGGCTTCTAGTTTGTCGAGTCTCGCATTGACTCGATCCAGTGTTTTCATCATATTCTGCATAAGCTGCATCATAGATGGTTCAGATGTCGATGGACGAGGTGCTGGCTCTACTAATTTATGTTGTGTGCCTTTGGCATAAGACACTCCACTTCTTACCATATTAGGAACAATTAGTCTTGGTTGAGTGGCTTTCTTGGCCTTGGCGGCATTATCCCTTTTTTTCTGTAGTTCCTTTGCTATTGTACACATCCTGTAATTAGCAGGGTGCTCTTCAGAGCAGTTAATGCACTTAGCAGGAGTTTAGTTTAAAACGCAGATTTCATTGGCCACAAACATTTTTTTGTCAATCTATTTACTAAGTGACGTCATCATTATTTTTTATATAGCAAAATTGTTTTCTTAGCTCAGTTGATAGGGATGGTATATCTCTCTATAACGGTGTAAAAATTGTATGCAATTGCACAAGAAAATTTTCAAGAAATACGTTAGTTTTAAACAGTGGCAACAAATTGTAAATTAAATTTTATTTTGTATTGAAATAGGAAAATATTCAAAGGGAACATTTCCCACCTGGCAATGTACGCAAGAGAGATAACATGTTGAAGCTCCGATATGATCATTTCCTGCAACAGTAAGTGTATTATTTTGGTTTTGCTATCACTTCAGTTTAAGTGAAGTCCATTAGTTCTATTAATATTAATAATTTCACTAGTTTGGTTGTTATGCCGCTTATTATTTCATCAGTTCGCGTGCGCATACATATATTATATACTGTATAATATTTCAAATCTGTTTTGAATGTTTAAATTTATAAAAACAAAGACACCCCCTTAACCATAAAACTTGAACCTAACTTTATTCATCTGAATAACTGTTCTTACAATGCGCGCCTAAAGTTTTGCTTCCCCACCCCAACTATGCCCCAATTGAAGCAACTGCACAACCTTTGTAGCTTCATCACATTACTGAAGCGCTACGCAAAAAAAAATCGTTTGATGTGATGGTTTTTAGTTGCATTAGTTCCTTCAGTGAAAGCTGGGCGAAAGAATACACCTTATAGGCCAAAGTGCCATACGAAATGATGATTTTTCAGTGGAAAACAATGTGTTAGTTGTCAAAGCAATCTAGCTACATACGTTTGCTTACAATTTTAGTATTTTAGTTATTGTATCTGTATTTTAACATTTTTTCTTTAGTTTAACAGTGCGGATGTTAAGTGTCGACCGATAAAGCTTAAGAAAAATTTTGGAATAACCATAACACGGCCAAGAATCGATTGTATTTATAACTGCATCTGTAATTTCGTAGTATTTTAAGATTATGAGATTGACTGAAACAGAAAGAATTGAAATGTTAACTATGGTTGGTTACGGTGATGGAAGTCATATATTTAACGACCAATACCTACATAAGCCACCTATTACACAATCATAAATTTGCAAAATTAAAAAAAGTTTAGAGAAACGGGACAAGCGAAAGATTGACCTACAACTGAACGGTCTAGTCAGGGAAGATACAGAACTGGATGTACTTTTAGCTGTACAAGAAAATCTTTACATTTTAAGTCGCCAACTAGGGTTAGACAATAACATAAGTCCAGCGAGTACATTAACTATTGGAGAATGATCCTGACAGAGTACAATTAGGTGAAGAAATGTCGAACATTTGCAACGCCTATACATTACTTTTAAGACAACTGATCTTTAGTTATAATAATAATAGATTTATTCACTCAACAGCACGTCCGTACCCAATTACAGAGCAAATTAATAAATTTAAAGAAAAAAGGTTAGAAAACGGCAAAAAGTACATACTGTAAGTAAATAAAACAGTAATTATACTTATAACAATAATTCTTAAACTAAATTCTAATACTTGGATTTTTATCAGCCACTCAATACAGTATGATCAAGAAATTCCAGACCTCATCATACATCATCAGAATATTTTATAACAATAAATAGGCAAAGAGCTCAAGCTAATAAAAACTAAATTTGACACCACAAGCTGATATTTAATTGTGACGCTAGATAATGAATTGTATTAACGAAGCCAAAACACGACCCCCATCCTCCACAGCCACCCTCATCCAAAATTCTGTCGATCGCACAATCCAAAAACTTATTGATTTAAATGTATTTTAAATTTGCAGTTAAAGTCATTCTATTTTTGTTAATTTAGCTTTAAATAATCGTAGCGACAACCCACATAAATCAATATCAGATTGAATATCATTGTAACATCTGCATATTTTTACCATAGGTGAATTTAATAGATAATTGGTTTTAAGACAGTTATATCTAAAGGAAACAGCATGCTTAGTTATCTGACTTGGTACATTAAAGTTTATTAAGAAAAGCATTTTTTGATCATCACGTATACAGTTAACAATTTTAAACAAGAATAATAATTGTAAGTCTTTTTTCCAAAGAATCTACATGAAAAAACTTTAATTATTCTTAATGGTTACTATCAAACTTGGTTCTTCTTTTTTTGTAGTAGGAGTATCTTAAAATTCTAATTGAATTCTTTCAAGTTTAATTTTTTAATAAGTGTAATGGGGATTCCATATAAGAGCCAGATATTCCAATTTTGATCTGACTAAACTGTTGAAAACTGTTTGGAGACTTTTAATGTTATCAAATTCTTTAGTGATTCTAAAAAGGAAACCAAAGTTTTTAAAACACTGATTTACTGAATTATCAATATGAATATTAAAATTTAATTAGAATCACAAATTATTCCCAGGTCTTTTGATTCCTTTTTTTTGTGAAGTTTTATTTTGTTTATTTCATAATCCCAATTGAAATTAATTTTTTTCTGCATAAACGTTATAGTAAAACCCTTACTAATATTAAAAAATAGTTTGTTTTGCATAGACCAGGAATAAATTTCGTCCAGATCATGTTGAAGTTCCCAACAGTTTTCAATGGTGTTGATTTCCTTAAATAGTTCAAAATCATCTGCATGTATCAGATAATCAGAAAACTTGATGATATTAGAAATGTCATTTATGTACAGTAAAAAGAAAAGAGGCCCCAACTTTGAACCTTGTGGTACACCTGATAAAACGGCAAATTCATTTGATTTGTACCCTAAATACTCGACAAACTGCCTCCTATTTGATAAATAAGAATTTATTAGTTTTAATAGACTTTCCGTGAACCTTAAATCTGATAATTTGCTAAGTAGACTAGTATGATCAACTTTATCAAATGCCTTGGAAAAATCAGTATGTATAACAGCGACCTGATTTCTACGTTCTAAAACTTCAGAAACTTTTTGAGTAAAATGCATAAATTAGTAGCAGCTGAACGACGTTTCATGAATCCATGTTGATTTGTATTAAGTAACTGTCACTTGGTATTGAATATTATGAAATAAAACCGTTTCAAAAACTTTAGTAAATATAGATAAAACGGATATTGGCCTGTAATTTTCAACTAATGATTTTTATCCTGATTTATAAAGCGATTTATGAAGCGACTTTCTGTCTTGACAGAACAGTCGGCACACAAACTTGTCGCAACTGGGCACCTTAATATCCTAACTGGTACAAACAACACATTCACAACATCGTCAAAAACTTAATGTATGGGCTGAAATCGTTGGTAAGCAAGTTTCAGAACCTTACTACTTTGTAAGCACTTTGTCTGGGGAACGCTATTTTGAATTCTTTCAAAATGAGCTCATTTCTGCATCAGCGGTATTATTTCCCAACGATGCAGATTTAGACAAACAAAATAATAACATCTGGTTTCAATAGCACGGAGATCTACTGCATTGTACAATTAATGTACGCGAGATTATTTGCATCAAATTTTCACAAACAGAAAGATTAGTAGACGAGGACCTATGCAGTGGCCAGCCAAATCCCCGGAACTTACATCTCTTGATTTTTGTTTTGGGTACTTAAGCAGTAAGGTGTGTACAAATAGACCTAACAATGTAGAAGAGCCGAAGGAGCAAATTGGACAAGAGATACGTTTAATAACACGTTACCATTGGTAGAATTATTAAGGAAAAATGAAAAATGGAGTTGGACACAAGAAAGAGAGAAAGCATTGAACAAATGAAAGAAAATTTCTACAACGAATTACGGTTAAGATACCCGAACTTCAAAGAAAAGTTTATTCTTCGAACAGATGCTTCGGACTTTGCAATTTCGGCTGAATTGGTGCAAATACAAAATAGTGAAGAAGTTCCTATATGTTTTATATCAAGAGTGTTAAAAGGATACGAGACAAGATACACCATTTCTGAAAAAGAAATGCTGGCAATAATATTTGCAATAAATAAATTGAAATTTTATTTAACTGGAAATAAATTCATTTTGGAAACTGATAACTCAGCTTTAACATTTATGAAGAAAAAGAATTTTTTGAATAATCGTTTATACCGTTGGACTTTATTTTTACAAGAGTATTCATTTGAAATCCGACATAGACCTGGTAAAGAAAATGTGACTGCTGATTATTTAAGCAGGAAAGATAATCAAAATGGTAAAATAAACCAGATCTTAATAGGTTTGCAAGAATTAAGGGGGCAAGACAGATACTCAAAAGAACGTATTCACGGACAACAGCAAGTGGAAGAAATAAAGATACTACGTGATATGATAGAAGAAAGTAACAATCAAATTATAAAAGGTTTTAAAATTGAACAAGGATTTTTGGTAAAAGTAATCAATGAGAAGAATTTATATGTTTTAAATAAAGAATTCGCGAAAGAAGTTATAAAAGAAATTTATGACAAGTTTGGTCATATTGGAATAAGAAAGACATGGTTAGTTTTCAGAGAGTGTTTCTACACAAAGAATGATTTGCCTTTAGTAAAGGTAATTTTAAATAATTGTGAACATTGTTTGTTTACGAAAGAGAAGAATTATAAGAATGTTAACGCGATTAAAAGCATAAGAGTTGAAAATCCATTAGGTTTGATTGCTATAGATTATATAGGAAATTTAGTACCAGGACAATATAACTTTTGCCATTTTTGGTTATTACGGATATTTGTACAAAATTTGTGAAATTATATCCAGGAAGAAGTTGTAATACAAATCACGCAATAATGTCTATCAGAAAATTTATAGAAGAAGTTGGTGCGCCGAAGAAAATTTTAGCAGATAATGCGACGTATTTTAGGAACAATAGGTTCATAACATTCTGGAAGAATAGGAATATACAAGTTGGATTTTGTAGGATAAGACATCCTTGTGCGAATCCTGCAGAACGGTATGTTAAAGAAGTTATAAAGTTTCTTAGAATTTCAACGCGCAGAAGTCATGAACAATGGGTAAAATATGTGCCTCAAATACAAAAATTTATGAATGAAGTACCCAATTCAATAACAGAAGTGCCACCAATTTTGTTGATGAAAAACATTTCACCAGAAAGACCTTGGAAAGGTGCAGAGATAATAGAAGATATACGTGAGATTTTAGAACAAGCAAGAGTCAAAAACAATGCAGCATTAAACAAGTATGAAAGAAGGAAGAATAAAACTTTGAAAAAAAAAGAAGTTTTATAGGATAGGTAATTTAGTAGTAGTTAAAAACCTAAAAGTTGCGAATAGGGCAGAAAAGATTTGTGCTAAACTACAATTATCTTATATAGGGCCGTTCAAAATAAATAGGATTTTTGGGGAGAATACTTTTGAGTTAGCTGAGTTAGAGAGTGGAAGAATAAGAGGAAGATTTCATATTTCAATGATTTTTCATTACAATATTAAAGAAGTTTAATGTTGAAATAGATGAAAATAAAATTTTCTTTATAAAACTTATTTTGTTTAATATTCTAAAATTTTATTTTAATCTGGGGTCAAAAATGCTATGATATTTAGAGGTGTTTGATTTGTCTGGAGTATTGTGATTCCTGGAGAGCAGTTTTTGAAATGCTTGCTGCAATTCTATTTGTGATTGGAGTTTTATGAACACTGTAAGATTTTGATACTCTAACTTTTAAACTCAGGGTTGCGTATTTTTGCTATAATTCTTGTTATAAATTCTAATAATTGTTATTTTTCATATGGTTTGTTTTTACTGAAAGAAAAGAAAAACACAACAGATTGATACGAATTTTATTTATGTTAATTGTAATTATAATTTAGTTCAGAATTGTTCAAAAGGTTTAATTTATAAGAAGTTTTAAACTTACTTGATTGTGCATCGATAAATGTCAGGATGGATGTCAGTGTCAATATGACAAACATATAAAGAGGATACTCATGGGCATGAGATTTATGTGTTTGTTGAAAAATGGGAATCAAAGAAGGAAGAAAAAAATGGAGAATTTGTTTTGGTTAGTTACGGCTGGTCTTGGTAAATAAATACGGAGAATTGAGATTCTCTGGAAGAAAAAAGAGGAAAAACGAGTCTAAAAGCTATATAAAAGTAATTACGAGTATAAAAAAAGGAAAATACAACGAAGTAACAACGAATTGGAGAAAAAAATCCAGAAGTATTACAAGTAAAAGGTGATCGAGAAAGTTTCTTCGTTTGTGATGGTGGTAAGACCAAGTTGGAAACAATATAAAACAGAGCAGAAGAAGATCCAGATTAAATGCGAGTATTTGTGGTTACTTGAGAAACCAGCAGAGCGAAATAAAAGTTGGACACTCAGCGTTTTGCTCGAGCGAAGAGTATCCTAGTGGGGAGACACTAAGATAAGTGTTCTATTTTTTAAAAAAGGACGATAGTAATTAGTAAAACTCATTTGACTTTTCGGAAACCACATTTAGAAATTCATTTATTAAATAAAACTTTATTTTGTAAAGTTGATGTCGCTGTGTGTGTTTATTTCCCATTTAAAATTAATTTAAATAACTTATTTTACAAGCTAAATAACGACCCTGAGAAAGTTAGAAGTCTCATAGAAAGTTTAATTTAATTGCGTAAATTGCAGACAGTTTAGGGAATTGTTTTCTAGTAGTCACAAGACCACGCATATCATTGCAATATATTGCTATTAAAAAAAAATAATAAGGACGTCGCTAATTATAAACAAGTAGAAAAAATAATTTTGTGTGATGTGTGTGTTTTAAACTACATTGTTATACGGGTACAAAGATGTATGCGTTTAGTTTAAATTTAAGTTCTTACGCGCGTACTTTATATTCCATTCGCCGTTTGCACAAAACTTTATATCAGTTTTGTGAGGTGATTGGGTGCGTTGCGTAGAGCAGTTTGTGTAACTGTTTAATAAAAGTATTGACAGTTGAGTTGATTGGGTTGTCAAATTTGTTGTTGTGTGTTCTTTCTCTGTTTTTAGTAGTCATTCGTAACGTAAAAAAATTTTTTTAAAGAAATATACAAACATTTTCAAAATTCACTTGAATTAATTGTTGCAAAATGGTTAGAAGCAGAGCAGAAAGCATTTTTTATTCAACTTTTTTCCAAACAGACGTAAGGTAGACGAGGTTTGCGGACATTTGCAGACATGGTGTGTTAAACGTTTTTGTGAAGCATCGGTAGAGAACAGGGTAGCGACCGACCACCAAAATGTAGTAAAGAAACCATCGATGCTGCTTGAGAAGTAATAGAAAATAAACCAAAACCATCTATTCGTTACTTATCGGAACAACTAGAGCTTTCCGTGGTAAAATAATAACGCAATATTAAAGAAGGATCTACATTTATTTCCCTATCGACCGACTATGGTCTATGAATTGCTGTCAGTTGACCCACCGTAAAGAGTGCAGTTTTATGAATGGTTTTTAAACACACTAAACAGTGATGATAATACACTAAAGAAACCTGTTTCTTACGGATGAGGTGTGGTTTTGCCTGCGAGCAATGTCATATCAAAAAATATGAAAATTTGAAATGCTGAAAATCTTCGTCACTGTGTTGAGACGTCTTTGCATTTGGATAAAGGTGGGGTTTCGGTAGTTCTTAGTGGAAAGAAATTAATCTGACTTGTTTTCTTTGAAGGTAATAAAACATTCTATAAAAGCGAATTGTTAAAATAGAAATTTGCATTTTTAGGTAACATCAACGCAGTCATATATCGGAAGGAAAGTTTACCCTTTTTAGAGGACACGGTGATAAACTACAGCAGAGTTATTTTCAGGAAAACGGAGCAATACCTCTCTATACAAAAAAACGTCGGCCATGTTTCATGAATTCTTTAATGACCGAATAATTAGTCAAAATACTGCGTTCTGGTAGTCTGTAGTATTTTTGTGGCCTTACCTTAAAACTGTGTAAACTTAAGCAGCGCGTACCACAAAAGTGTGAAAAAATTAACAACGCTCAGCTCCGCATATTCTAGAGAATGTTGTAAATAGCTAACTCGGAATTTTTAAATTGTTTCTAAGAAGGCAGGCGGCATCTTCAGCATCTCATATTCTCATGTCATGAAATAAATTCTGTCATGTTATAGCATTTTATTGGTGAAGGTGTTTCTCCATTCTGACTTCACTTTTTGGTTAAAAGACCTTTCCCTAGTTGAGGTGCACGCTAGCTTCGTAACTAGTGGAAGACCTGGGTAGCCGCCTCCAGTCTCCGAGGGTCTAAATTTTACTTACTAATACTATTGGTGCTTAAGTAATGTTATTAAGCAAGCAAATGTAGCTATATATATTAACTATATATATATCAAATAAAGCAAGAGGTTATTTATACAGGCTATTTGCAAAATAATTATTACACTACGGCACAACTTATCATAAGCCAAGCAAAATAAAATATGTACAAAAGCAAATACGGTACTAAGCAGTAGTAGGTAAAATACAGAAGAAAATTTCAACAGTAGCTAACAGTAGCAAACGATAACAAACGGTAGCAGGTAAAATACAGTAGCAAACAGTAGCATACGGCAGCAATTAGGATACTGTAGCCAACGGTAGCATACTGTAGCAATTATAATACAGTAGCTAACGTTAACAAACGGTAGCATACGTTAGCAACTAAGATACAGTAGCAAACGGTATAAAACGGTAGTTTATGGTAATAATTAAAATACAGTAGCCAACGGTAACAAACGGTAGCATACAGTAGCAATTAAGATACAGTAGCTAACGGTAGCAACTAACTAAGTAACAATGAGACGTTCTGGTGCAAAGACACTAAATTTAAATTTCAATGGATAAGACATATACATCGGACAAACAGGATTATGAATATTATTAGGAAGCATAAAAAAAACGAAGAAAAAAAAACACTGCTTCGTGTCGGCCACCGCAAAAGACTTCAGCAATAACTAGCAAAAAAAGGAGATCTGCTTCGTGTCAGTCACTTCGACAGACTTCAAAAATAGAAAGAGAGAAACAGAAAATAGTACTGCTACTGTTACGTGCGATCACTGCGACAAACTTTAGAAATAAAGAGAGTGCCAGAGCGCCAGAATACGAAAGCGCGATAAGTCGAGAAAGCGAAAAAACAAGAAAGCGAGAGGGCAAGAGGGCAACAGGGCAAGAGGCGGAGAGACTAAAAGAGCAAGACAGTGAGAGAGCAAAGAAGCGAGAATGCGAGTTTATTATTAGCGTTAAAATAACAAACGTTAAACAACTTATAACATATTTATTCTAAATATGACAAACCATACTTGCACGGTATTTAAAGTTTTAGAAACCAACCCAAACAACTCCCCTCCCACCCTCAGGCAGGTTTAAAAAATTTTTTTTTTCGTTTTTAGAACCAAAAAAAATGTATTTCTGTCAAAACAATAAATCAAAAATTATCGTAAATTAATACTTTCTAAGCATTATTTTACTGAAGAAATTTTGTTTTTTAGTAGACTTTGCTGTGTGAACCTTATGATATACAAAAATTCTATATTCCAAAATGTTAACTAAAAATTTTCATTACTATTATAAATATTTTTGATCATTTGCCTTGGGCCCCAAAACTGAAGTAGAGACTCTGCTTTTTCGTCTTCGAATAAAAATTCTGGATATTGTGACAACGAACCGTTTGCAAGCTTGCAGTTATCAAAAAGGCCGTTTCGCATGGTCGGGTTGATGATTAGTCCTGACGGTCAAGACCATCTTGCACATCAATTTCACATGGTACGGAGCAAGGGGGTAGACAGTGCGCTGTTACCGCTTTGATCCGACTGCAATTACCAATCTGTTAAGCCGAATTGGGGTTATCTGCGATCAGACGTCTGGACTGTAAGGCATACAGACACACAGGTAGACTAACAGACACATACACAAACACCGCTGCATCGTCCGCTTTAACAGTCTCCTAAGGCCCTAAAACCTGCTTATTAGTCAAAATGTTTAAGTTGAAAATGTTTGCCATAAAAGTACCTTTCTTTTAGGCATAACTCGTATATCAGTCGGTAAGCTTTGTTCTGCGTAGAACCTGACCATACCAATCGAAGTACGTTATTTGCATTGCTATACAAAGTGGCCATTTACGACGTTTTCTTTGGGTACCCAACTTTTTTATTAATAAAAAATTGACCAAATCGCCACTTATGCGTTTTAAACAAATATAACGAAAAATACTTGGAATATCAACTTGATATTTTTTTGTTTAACAGCAGATGCATCAGCGCTGTCTACGATTTCGCCTTAATTTCCGAAACCAATTCAATTATTGCCCAAAACCATTACCAATATGACTTGTTACTTTCGATGTACTGAAATTCTTACTAAGCGACAATGTGTTTTATTTGTAGATTTTAACATATACATGCAGCAAACAAAATTAAGAATAAACTTTGAGAAATCTTTTTAAAGCAACAATTAGATATCATGCGGTCATGATTTTTATGGTATTAATTTTTTATCACAACGCCGCTCCGCGCCGCCCAGTGAGGTGTCTACTTTCAGTGCGGCGGCCGCACAGGGACGTAAAACATAAGAACTACTCGCATATTCCAAAACTTTAATAGTGATTGAAACTGTATATAAAAAAAACTTGTACATTTTCTTTAATTATTAATTAAACACGAAAAGAAATAATACATATATGGGACGTAATATAGAAATAATAATGTATAAATAATCGAGTAGAATTTTCTAAATAAGTTTCTTATGTTTCTGAATCATGATCTCTGCGTAAACTTACTAAACTATTGTTACAATTGCATTCACTGCAGCATTTCAGTTCCTCCATTATGTGGACGTCCAGCTTTGTTTGTTTGGTCTTAACATTTGAAAGTTGACTTGAATACCAGATTTGTAATTAAAACCTTTTTCGTTTTCTGATAAATCATAGAATTCAAGAAACACTTTCAGTGAAAACACCTTAAGAGGTTTCACTTAGAACTTGCGTGCTCGGCACACATTTTTTTATGTATTTATGTGTTACACAAAATTACGGATCAAAAGTTTAAAAATTCTAAAAGTTTAAAAAGAGAAACAAGAAATGTTTTGTAACCCACTCCCCTCAGTCTTATCCTACATAAATGACAATAATTAAAAGAAACAACAAACGTTCTTACCACATTCCCCTTTAGGAGGGTGTAACTAAGTGTCTTCCTTCAGACCCATGCTTATAAGAAATTTTAACTTCACTATACTATCAGTATAGGAAAGTACTGATTTCCTGAAAATGTTTGACGTCGAGATTTAACGGAAATACACGTTTTGGATCTTAAGGAAAGATGATTTTTAAAACATGTCTGTCTGTGGGTGGGTGTGTGGTGCATTACAACTACCGAACGTGTGGTCGGATTTCGATAAGCTTTAGAATGTAGGGGAACCTTAAAAATTTTCTCGACATATAAGCTTTTTAAAAAATCTGAAATCGGAAGCGGAGTTAGACATGTTTTCTGGTAGCATCTTATCCGGAAAATAGGTCTTATAAATCTGAATATAAAATCAGAAATAACACCTTAGAACAAATCCAATGCTTTTTTATCGAACTTTCTATTTTTATAATGGCGCACGCGACGAGTTTTTGTACATTTTCATTTTAGCGCCTTGCTACTCTAAAACGAGTTGAAAGATCAGGATTACATTGTGCATCGTAATAATAAACCTATAAAGGCACCACGTTCCTGCACAGAAACATTTTTGAAAAGATAAGAGCTATGAAGTAAAAAATATTTTTAAAATGTTGGAAATTTTATAAAAATATTTTTCAAAAACTGGCAACACGATTTACTTAAATTTTGTAAGCTCATGGAGCTGTAGATGACCTACTATAATTTAGTTGTGTTGTGTGGAAGCTTGCTAGTTTCTCTGTGCCACCTTCTATAAATTGTTAAAAATTGTGGGTTTAACGCTTATTTACTCAAAAACGGGTTATCAAATCGGAAAGAAATTTGATATTGTAAAATCCGTATAGAAGTATACAACGTTCCAAGCTACGAGAACTTTTGGAACTACAAAAACTGTGAAGACGCGTCCCAGTCTTCAAATTTCTCTGTAACGCCTTTGATAAATTTTTGAATATAAAAATTCATGCCTTTCTATTTAATAAATAGGAATAGTTTAAGCTAAATTGCTTATAAATGGCAGTAAAATAAGACAACACTGCCTGGCTACATTATTGACGGACAGTATTTTAGGCGGCTACTTTTGCCACGGGCGAATTTTTGCACACGACATTTTTGTTACCGATTTTTTTTGCCTGGCGCTATTTTTAATGGCCATATTTTTTGCGGCACTATTATTAGCGTATACCGCAATATTGACTATAGGCTTCGGAGAGATATGAATGAAACTGGTTGTAAATTTGGGTAGAGGGAGAAATTGCCTCTTCTAAAATATTTCCACACCTAATAATTACGATGTGAACTTTAAGTTCCTGACATTCATGAGCAATTTACTTTAAACAAATATTTTTATCGTCCCCGGTTTATTAAATAGAGAGGCTTGAATTTTTCATATTCAAAACTTCTTAGAAGGCGTCACAAAGGAGTTTGTAGACTAGAACAGGAATTAAATTGTAGCTTATTCTAAATTTAATCTTACAAAATTATAAACAAGCTTACGTTACTTGTACCATTGTATACAAATATGAATAAATTTACAATATTAAATTTCCTCTCGATCTGATAAGATTAAATAGGTGCTGAAACGACAATTTTCAGAAATTCGCAGAAGGCGCCGCGGAGAACTTATCTGGCTAGGACGCAACACAATTAATAATTTATCGCCAGTTCTATGAGCGTAAAAATTGGAAAAAGTAGTGTGGCCAGTTTTTTTTTTGCAAAAATTACTACAGTTTAGAAATAATTTTGTCTTCACTGTCACAGTCGTAGCGGCAGCGATGTTAAAGCTAGAAAAGTTGAAAAAAGAGTTAGATTTGCTCTACTAATGTCTTCTATCAGATTTCGTTTCCAGATGTAGAAAAAAGGTGTTTTCCGGAAAAATGATACCGAAGAAACATGTCTAACTTCTGCTTTCGGTTTCGGATCTTTTTATAAAACCTTGTTTTCCCGATAAATTATGATGTGCCTCTGCATTCCAAAGGGCATCAAAATCGGTTTATCCATTCGGGAAATATGAGCCAATATATACCAACAAACTGCCCACCCACAAATAGACATTTTCTTTAAAACAGTTATTTTTGGTTTCCTGTAGGTTCAAAACGTGTGTTTTGATAAAATTCGGAAATTTTCATGAAATCAATAGTTTCCTATACTGAAAGTATAGGAAAGTGAACAGCACCGCGAGATTAACAGGCGTTGCGAGTTGAAATCTTTTTTTATTAATATTAAAATTAGAAGTACAATTACTGCAGTTATTGATAGAAATTGGAATACTACTTTTTTTAGAAGAGAATAGAGTTTTCAGTGTTACTTAAATAAGAATTTGTGGAAATGGACACTGTAGCTCGAGAACATTCTGGAGAACACAAAACAGTTGGAACTGCACTAGAAACGCAGTTAGAAACCTCATTTTAAATTGACATTTCAGTGTTGTCATCATGTAAAATCGTTTACCCAAATTCTATTTTGTTTTTAACATATCTTTTAGCAACAGCGGACGATTTCCAGCCTCCATGCCGTTTAATCCCAAAAGATCTACGTCTTTATTTGCCAGATGTGTCGCCGAGCTTCTTCGAAAAGCATGTCCTGTATAACAAGTTGCATTTTGTAAATTTCAATAGTCTGCAATTTTTGATGGCTAACTTCCAATCGTGTTTTGGACCACTACTTGTTTGGTGCATTTTCCATTGCGAAACTCTAAAAACAATCGTTTTCAGGTCGAAGATTAGCGTATTTACGATATATTACCATCAGATAGTGGATATATTAATCTTCTTTGTTCGTAATAGTGAAAGTTTTTTGAATATTAATTTTGGTGTTAAGTATTTTTACTATAATTAATGATTTGTGATCTTGAACATCGTTAATACTCATGTTGTACAATCCTTCTCTTTTGCAAACTCCAGTTACTTCGAATATCATAACCATCTAATAGAAAAAATATTATTTAGTAGGTGTTTCACAATACACGGATATAAATCTACCTTTTGGATTTAAAATGTCATCTGATTCCCAACCAAAAATCTGCACATGCCTTCTTTTGTAAAAACTTTTTTAAAGAAGCAATTAATATGGGGATATGGCATACTTAGAAATATCAACTAAATTATGTTGAATAATTGTAGTCTTCAGCATAGAATACTTGGCCCATAAACTACCTGAAGCATTCAGTTTTTCATTCTTTTGTATAAAAATACGCCAGTGCACCTTTTCAGTAATGTTTCTGTCCTATTCTCCGTGCTATTTTTTAAAAACATTGTAGGTAGTTTTATTATTTATTTAATAATAAGCCATGCTTTAAAAATTTTCCTTTGTATAATTCATTCTAGGATATATGGAAAAATAGATTTGGCTTCGGCAACAACTTAGGTACACGAGAAGCTCTTTTTAACATACAGGTTTTAGTGGAACGCTATAGAGACGTTAATGGAAAGGTGAATTTATTTATAGATAAGAAAAAACTTTCGACAAAGTAAGACAAAAGTCACAAAATGATAGAAACATTACAAATATTGGCATCATCAAAAGTTATTGGCAACAAACAGCTAATGTTAAAGTTGAACAAAATTTCTCAGAAAATCTATTCTTCTTCTTCTTCTTCCTTTTATTATAGGCCAAGCGTGTTTAATACCCGCAACTTGTGCGAGTTCTGTAAGCCCTCTTCGCACGTATGCCGGGGAGGAAGCCGACTTTACCCATCGAAAGATTGGTATGACAACCGTGATTGAAGAAGATGAGAAAATCAAACGCGATGTAAGACAGGGATGTATTCTGTCTCTATTGCTTTTCAATCTATACTCAGAAGCTATCTTCCAAAAACCACTAAACGATTACTCATATGGTATAAATATCAAAGGATTTCCCATAAACAACCTTAAATATGCCGATGCCACAGTGCTTATAGCCAGCAACACAGAAGAACTACAATATCTTATTGACACAGTAATTGATGTATGTAACGATTATGGTCTAAAACTTAATCACAATAACACCAAATATATGGTTGTAAGCAAGCAACCAATAAACATTACATCAATTACGGCTTACGGCATAAACCTCGAGAAAACCGACTATATTACATATTTAGAGTGCAATTTAAATGACAACTGGGATATGAGTAAAAAAATTAGAATTGGTATAGAAATAGGCAAGATCGGCCTTCTTTAAAATGAAAAATTTACTAAACGGCAGAAATCTAAGCCCACAACTAAGAATTGGATTAGTGAAATGCTACATGTTCTCTGTACTTCTATACGGAACCGAAAACTGGACACTGACCAACACTCTTCTTAAAAGATTAGAATTGTTTGAAATGTGTATCTACAGAAGGATTTTTTGCATAAGTTGAGTAGACAGAGTATTAAATTGCATGGGTAAAACAACTGAAATAATCGACATAATCAACATTCTATACCTCATCATGCAGGGCAAGATCGTAGGAAAAAGAGGCCCGGGTAGAAGAAGAACACTGTGGCTTAAAAACCTACGAGAGTGGTTCGGAAAATCAACATCTTCCTTATTCCGGGCAGCTGTGAACAAAATCAGAATAACCAACATTATAGGCAACATTCCTTAAGCGGATTTGGCACACGAAGGAGAAAGGTAGTTTTAAATCGGTATTTTGATTGCTCTGGTATAACCGCTGCGCAGCCAATATTCCATGCATTTACGACCTCTGAATCTTCTCTGTCGATGTCGGTCATTGTTGCAGAAAATTTTCTTTTCTATTAAAAACCAGTGCAAAAACGAATTTTCACGCTACCGGCAGTGTAAGTGGGCCTTACATCCATAGCTACAGGGATCGTAAGTGGCTGATAACATTCGTGTACTAGTTACCCTTGACGACGGAACTTAATAGTGTCACTTACATTTCTAGGAAAATAATGTTGATTTTAACTGTTCGTTGATATGGTAACAAACACAAACAACTTAGAATAATGGAGCTTTTAAAAAATAATTCCGATGACAGCTGTCAAAACGAACTTTTAAAAATATGATTAAATTTCTACCTGTAGGCCTACTTACATTGCCGGTAGCGTGAAAAATTTAATAAGTAACACGAAATGTATCGACTAATAACATCCTCGGCAGGCGACAAGCTTCGGCTCCGCCTCAGCTCGTATTCGCCTACCTCGGATGTTATTACGTCCTTACATTCCTTGATACTTAAATAACTATTACGACACACCACCACACCTACACAAGAATCGACAACCAAAACTTAGCGTTGTTTTTGTTTATACAACTCCATAGCAACAACAACCAAATCTAAGGTAACTTTAGAAAATTCTTCGTAATTTTTAAACAATGTGTTTTTTTGACAACGGGGAGTAGAAGTCGGTTTCTATGGCATCAACATTGTGGCAGAAGTAAAGCATTTACTCTCTAGGGACGAAATAAGACAACAATTTCCCTAGGGGAGTTTTTATTTCATTTCATATTTATTTTTGTAAACAAATGTCTGTTCTCATAGTACGTTGCATGGAAACATCCCAAATGCTTTTAAATATTGTAATTTGGCTCCGAATTATTATAATTCTTTACTTATGAAATTAAGTGTTTCTACTCCCGATCGTGGAAGAAATAGTATATACACCTCGGGAGAGACTACCATTTTTCCCTCAATGTATTTGTTCAAATTACACCTCAGGAAAAATAAGACGTTTCTCTCCATTAGTGTATAATGTACTATTAGTTTTACTTTATTGTTCCGATCGTGCAAAATAGTTATTTATGTAGGTATCTAGTGCGCGAAATTATACTTCGGTGCTTGATAATGAAAGTTTTTTGTCGAGGCAGCAGCCGAGACAAAAATCATTCAAAAGCACCAAAGAAATTTCGCACACGAGTTGCATACAAAATTTTTTCTGTAGACTCACTGAAATAATCAAAAAAAAATTAAGTAAAATCATAATAAAATACAAAAATAAAGATTTATTCTATTGCAATCTAGTCTGTTTCTTTGTTACTACGAAAACAAAATTTAACAAGTATTAATATTTCTCAGTTATTTTTTCCTAAAAAAGTTTTTTAATGATGGAAATATTGAAAATGGTAGAAGATATACATTTTGATATTACGGAAGTGGCTAATAATGCCATTGCTAACCTATTACTGGAAAAATCAAAATGTTACCATTGTCGCCATGCACGAAATATTTTTCACGTTTTGCGCGAAATACATCGTGCACGTTGTCAAGATAAACAACTCCAATGTGACATTTTCCATACTGAGATTAATGTAAAAACGTTATCATTTTTTGACGTCTGCAGAAAATAGTTATTTATTGTATGAGTGGATTATGAGGCAAATAAAACTTGTGAAAAAGTTTGGACACGAGGCCGCAAGGCCGAGTGTTTAAATTTTCAAGAGTTTTATTTGCAGGTAATCCACAAATGCAATACAAAATTTTATCCACAACTTACAATGTTGTAGAGGTATAATTATGTGGATCACTAATACCGACATTGATCATTTTGAAACATCGATTTAAATTGTATGAAAGATGAGAGTAGCAAGTTGTCACTAATCAAAACTGCCCAGATTGTCATAATGATAAACCACATAAATACAAATAATATCAAAGTGAATGTAAGTAAAAACCGACAATATTTTCTCTTTTAATGTGAATATAAATGTAAATGTTAACAAGGAAGTTTAAATATAGTTTGATTTTGTTACATGTCTTATGGCTTAATTATAAGACCCATGTGTTTTATTAATACCATAAGACGTCTCTCAATAGTAGAATTATAATATGTAAGTTGTGCATAAAAGTCATTTTTACACTTTCAAAAAAACACGCACTAGAAAGTCTGATTACCACATACAAGTTACTAAAGTTAATAGATTGAGTTTATTTTAAGCTAAATAGACAAACTTTTATACGATTTTTTTTGCAGTAACAAAATTCGGTAATACATCGGGATATTACTGTCATTATTATGATTATAGATATCAATTTTACATTTAAAACACATACATTGAATATTTGATTCTGATGTTCCTCGTGGTTATCGGCCTTAGTAAAATTAAATAAAATTTTGGAATTTTTTAGGGATGGAACGGATCGGGCATTGGCCGGATTTTCGTTCTGGTCTAATCCGGCCATGAGTCAGGACCGGATCGCGCGCCGGATTGACTAGCAGGATCAGTGTTACGCTCAGTTTATCTAGCCTTGACCTCGAACTTATCTCGTAGTAGCCGTGTGCTGATATTTTTAATGTTTGTCGCGTAAAGCACAAGCGAAAACTGTGTACTTCCCCGAAATGTTATGGTTTGGCAAATTAATATTTATGCAAATCTTCCTAGCAGTAGCAGTTTAGTCTACACCAAAGAGGTTGATACGCTGTGATATACCAGACCCGATAATAATTTATAATTATTAAGTTAATGACAATGCAGTGTATTAACTGTGTTCGTTTTAAATACGTAGAAGCTTCAATATGTCAAAAATCAGGTATCGTCAATCGTCTTTCAAAATGTAAGAAAATAAAGAAGATGCAGCAAAATGCAATACATGTAATTCTATTGTGTCTCGCGGTGGCAAAGAAAAATTTGCTTCTACAAGTCCTCCTATACAACATCTAAAAGGAAACATTTCTAACTTAAATATTTTCAAATGAAATGTGAAGGAAAATAAAAAAGCAATTTGTCGAGTCAAAAGAATGATGAGATATAAAATGCAAAACATATACCAAAAATATACCGAAAAAGCTGCATTACAGAATTGCTGAAATGATATCCCCAGACAATCAAATGCGTAAAAAAGACGTGAAAGGGTTGTGGGACTGCTATTTTGTAATTGCATCTTCGTCGTTTAATATTCAGATTGACAACAATACTATAGAGTATAGACCGTTCATCTTGAAGTCGCCAGCGGCAGAAGATTTAAATACCTTTTTCTACTTACCATTGATCCAAAGGACTTCTGACCCTATATTGCGGTGAAAAGAAAATAAACATGTATTTCCTACAACAGCGAAACTTTCGCAACGATATTTGTCTAGCCGTGCTAGTTCAGTTTATAGTGAGCGCGTATTTTCAGAAATGGGCACCAACTATGTTCCTGAAAGATCCAGACTAGCACCCAGAAATGCTGAAATGCTACTTTTCGTCCATCACAATTTGAGTAAAGTCAAATGTGATTATTAGGTAACATTCAGTGAGCTTATAATATGTTTGTTTTATAGTGTTACGTATATGCTCATTTTTAATATTGTTTACGTGTTACAATTAAAAAGTAATCTGTTTCGTATTATTCAAAATAAAAGATTTGATTTTTTCCATTGTGGGTGTTTTTAAAAAATCCGGCCGGACTTCTAGAAAAATCCGGCTGGATTTTTAATCCGGCGTTATGGCCGTTCCATCCCTAGTATACTTATTCTTGACGTTTTGAAGTTGTACTTATTTGTGAATAAATAAAGTAGAAGTTTTATCAATAATTTAGCATTATAAATACGTTAATTAGTTCCATTTTATTTTACTAAAACTGATAACCACGAAGAACATCAGGGCCAAAAATTAATAAATTAATATTACTGCCACAAAGACAAACATGAAAGAAATATATTTTAAAATAAATAAATATTCAATGTTTATCTGTTAAATTAATTAATAAGCTACTTTGAAGGTTGCGAGAATACACTGCACTACCAATTGTTCGAGACGAAAAATGTTTACAATCTTCAATACGAAACGAGACCATTTCTTGGCGAGATGAAACACGTGTGGCAACACAACTTCAAACTTATAATCTTGAAAACCAATTCAAACAAAATCAATACTCTCTGTACTGCAACTATAAACGTCCTAAAATATTTCTTTTCTGTAATAAATGCAGAAGAATGAAGGACAAACCAATTTTCATTAACCATCTGTTCGTTTTTGGTCAAAAACGTTGTGACCTTTAGATATTTATGAGTCGTGCTTTTTCAAATAGTTGTCGTTGTAGTTGCAACATGTTAATCAGTTCTGAACTGTATAAATAAATATATAATTTACGAACGTATTATTTAGTAACGAACCAAAACTCATTGAAAAGGAAAATTCCTACCTTATGTAGAGCAAGTACAGTAAGGGTTGCGACGCCGAACCTTCAACGATTTAACATGAGAGGGAGCTTCCAGCCGTATTTACAGTTTGAATTGAACAACTATGAGATGCTTGATTACTGTTAACTAAAGCTGATGAAGTGTTCTAATAGACAGTAAATAGGCATAACTATAGTTGATAATTATTGTAATTCCTATCTACCAGTTTTCCTATTCCTAACTTTTTTAATTTACAAAATAATAAATGTTTGTGTTTTATCAACACATCACGAGTTTTATATAAAAATTGTTTAATTTTTTTAATTGCAATGTTTATTATGAAGTACAGAACCATTTCAAACTTATTTCTATTTTAACGTAACTTATGGTTGCACAAAAACAGAATCTTCTTATACCTCTGTTGCGGGCCCATACAGATTCAAACACTCAAGCCTCTGACATCGCGTATCCTACCTGAATTTCTATAAATTTCTATGAAAAATTTGTAAGAGATTAACTATGAATTTATGTTGCCCGATTAGGTCTTCTGAATGAATTTTTACTTTCCTAACCTTTCAGTATAACGATGTATTGATTTCATAAAAATTTAAGATTTTGAAACTTTATTGAAAATTATCTCCAGGAACTAAAAAAAGTGTTTTTTTTTTAAAACGTTTGTGGGTGGGTAGGTGCGTCTTATAATTTCAGAGCAGTGATCTGCTTTCGACACGCTTTAGAATAAAGTAGTGTTTCAAAAATTCGCTGTCAAAATAAGCGGAAGTTCGACACGTGTTTTTGGTTACATTTTGTTGGAAACAAAAAATTTGTAATATGTAACATGAAATCTAATACACAACCTTAAGGCAAATCTAACGCGTTATTCGAACTTTTTAACTTTAAAATGACGACCACAACGATTTTCTTAATTTAAAATTTTTACACTTTATTTTACTTAAAAAACGAGTTGCTAGATTTAATAATTATTGTAAACTAGAGGAACACTATGTTACAATGTACGTATTTTTTTTTAATGTTTAGAATTTTCAAAAAGATATTGTTTAGAAGGGGCCAATTGGAATGTTGGAGCCTCACAGAGCTTGTAGTGAGCAGCTCGATAGTTTCTCTGTGACGCTTTGTATAAATTTCTAAAAATCGAAAATTCATAAACCATTATTTAAGTAACGGAAAATGATAAGAAAAAACAATTCTGAGTGATAGTGCAATAAGATTTACAACTTAATTTTTAGGAGAGTTGATTTCATAGGCGCTGACTACGTGGGGTGAGAGAGAGAAAAGCCCCTATTGTGCTTCTTTGGGCAAGTAAGCAATATAAAACATTTGTTGTTGTTTTATTTTGAATATTCGTATTTCCAAACCTCTATAAATTAACAGTTTCAAAATACTTGATAAATAGGAATATATGAGCAGTGCATGTCAAGATGTGCCAACAATATACCCATAAAATGCAAAAAATGCAATACACCACGCTGTATTATTTGAAGACTGAATTTGAAACTATTAAAAAAATTTACATTCTAAAGTTGGTGCTCTAGTAAAATGCTTATGAATGTACAAAATTAAGCCAGAATATGTAGGAAAACGTAGCAGCTAATGAAATACTAACAGTATTTCCAAGTTTGAACTTATTTTTTTTTGTTTGGTTCAAAGGAATATTTTTTTAACAGTTTTAAATTTAGTTTTTATTATAGCACAGCGCTATAGTTAATTTTTGCGACATTAACTATCCGCACACAAAAATATTTTTAAAACTCGAAGCCTACGGTTAATTTTACTTCTCCAACGAATTTTTGGCTGACTGATATTGTCTTTAGTCTCTGGTTTTCTTTTTCCAAAATACATTAACTCGATTATTTTCAGCTTTTAACTATAGATAATAAATTTCCGATAATGTCTTATCGCACAACCAGTATATTTTTATATTTTGTGAAAAATAATTCGTTGACCAAAGCATATAGTCTAACGACACATGACTAAATTCCACACACCGTGTAATTGTTAAAACGAAACGTCTTCTGCTTTAGCTTTTTGGTGCTAACTTATAGATAGTCGCTGTTGAGAGCCTAAAACGTAGATACAGAACTTCTTTTGAAAACATTAGCATTACAATGCAAAATTTCTATAATATAGATAGAAAAAAGCAAATTCATTTTTTGTAATATTTATTTATCTTTCTTTATTTCTGCTTTTACAACTAAACGTCGACGCCAAAAGATGAATCATAACATATGTCAATTGAGCCATACCTGTAAGTTATCTTCAAAAAATCCTTCACTGCATAGTTAACTTTTTTAAATTATAAATAAAAAAATAATTGGTTATATGCACTACTGAAGACATTATTTGCGATTTTAACGTGAACCTGTGTGAGAAAAAATCTCTGTTAAAAAAGAAATCTGTTCGAGATTAAATGTGGTAGTGCCAAATTCGTATTTTTTTAAATTTTCTATTATCTACATTACAGAAGTTATTTGTTACTGATTATATCCGATAATCCTCTTAGCAAGAGCATCAAGGCATTTGAAATTTCGGTTAGGTTTCGAGTTGCAGTTTGACAAAATAAAAACAATTAATTTCGGTTCCAGTTTGTCTCAAATATCAATCTTGCACCGGTTCAAACACACGAGCCGGTTTCATATTCGCTCAATAAGTAAACCAGAAAAAAGTAATATTGTAATTAAGATTTGTTTGCGAATAGGTTGCTCACGCTGGTTAATAATAAGCAAAATTGTAGAATTTCATTCTTAAGTTATTCTGCTTTAGAAATGTTTGGGTTTCTATTTTACATAGCAGAAACTACGCCTTCGCCTTTTTTATAACTTTATATTCGGCGCAGACGTATCGCGAATGGGCGCTACGAAGAAAAAACATAAAAAACCGAAGAAACCTAAACAAACAACACTGATAAAGGTGGAAAACAACTTTAAGAAGAAACAACTCATTAAAAATTCAAGAAAACAATCTTTAGGGCAAAATTTATAAAATCTTCTAAAACTATTTTTGCAAAAGCGGAAAAGGGGTTAGTTGAACTTCGCACTTTTCTCAATTTCTACAAGACTATCTTAACGGAGATTTTCAAAATTATTTTGGATGTAATAAGGATGTAGTAAAACATCCGTAAAATGTAACTGAGATCTGAGTATAAGCCGGGTTTGGACATTCGACTCAGTGATGCAATTACCCATTGAGAAAGGCTCTAAGGAAGCTCTCAACTCGAAAGTACGATTAAATAACAGACTCAGGGAAAAAATTTTGTAAACATAATTTTTGAAAATGGGTTTGATAAAACGAGTTTTGCAAAACAGATTAAACAACCTTATTTTTTAATGGGATCTGTTTTGAAACAAGTTAGGTGAACGTTTGATGAAAAGATACAATGTCTAGTTTTTTCCGGTTTTAGCTTAAGAGTTAATTTAAGTTTGATCTCTTCCCTCTAATTAACAATATCTTGAAGCTTTTTTCTCAGTTTTTGTGCAAATTAAATTATCGGTCCACCAAGCTTAAATATTCTAAACAAAAGGAAAATTTGTCTACAACTTTGAGCTAAACTAACTAAACTATAACAGTTTAGAATATCGTCTATTATTTTTAATTTATCTAAAGAGCCCAGGAATATGCTGTTAATTGTTATAGAGACCTTCAGAAAATATCTGTAAAAAAATGAGCGAAACTGGTCGCTTATACGTATCAAAAACATGCAGAAAATAAAAAATATACAAAGTTTTGTAGTGTTTTTATTATTTTTAAAATGCAGTATCACCAAGTTAAGGCTGAAACTATTAATTATTTAAAAAATATACTTTTTAATTAAAACTAACTGATAGGTCTGGTTAAAATTACGTAACTTCCGGAAAACGCGTTGTTAATACTAAAAACTACAGCTATTTTTCTAAATTTTTTAAATAATTTAAATTTTTAAAAATTAATAAAGAACAAATATGTCGTTACTCTATCGGCTCACAAGGTTTCAAAAAAATTGTGTGGGCAGTTTTTTGGGAATATTTTTTTGAAAATTACCAAAATTGTGAGATTTAGCTTTTTTACAATTTTTATATTTCCAAAAATGTTTGAAGCACGTGATTATACTTACTAAAGACTATAAAATAATACGATAATTTATATTAATTTTGATTGTTTTTTTTTTGAGGAATCAGACATTAAAGTCAAAATTCTTGAATAACCGTAGCGGCCTTCGTTTCGACGATACAACATTTGGAAAAAAACATTAGATTTACCTTTAAATCCACTATTTCAAAAAAATTTTTCAAAAACATCTATATCAAAAGGAACTTCCAAATACCAAATTTGATGAAAATCGGTAAAGGGGTTCCGGAGATATACAGAAACGAAGGCACCCACGCACGCACCCAGACAGCCACCCACAAACAAACATTTTTTCAAAACCACTTTTTATGTTTCTTGCACACTAAAGCGTGTCCTTCCGTTAAAATCTTAGATTCGAAAATTTTGCAAGAAATCATAACTTTCCATACTTCAGCAGAAGTATGGGAAAGTAAAAATGAGCGAAGTACCTCGCGTGGACTTTTCTATATTTAACAAAAACATATTTTCCGTACGTCTAAAAGTTTCATCCACAACATAGCAGGGCGCAACAGCGGCAGTAGAAAATAAAAGCACATTGAAATTACTCCGCAAAGTGCAAATGCAATACGTCACGTCGCATCTTACAGATTAGGGAAGATACCCGCCGTGCCACGAAATGACATAATATGACGTGCAGTCAAAGCGAGCTAAGCTATGACTACCCACTTGACTGATGACGATTCGGACTGCCGGTGTCTTATGGAGAAAATTGATTTTTGATTATATGAAAAAGATACTTTGGGTTAAGGAAAACCAAAGACGGAAGGACAAATTCGTCCGCCACAAATTTGGTGCGAAAAGTAAAATTAACTCCCCTAAATGTTGCGATACCTAAAAGTTTTGTTGTGAATATCATTCTACTACCAATCATGAGCAATTCAGATTAAACCTATTTTTTAACTTCTCTCATTTATTAAATAAAGAAGCATTAATTTTCGATTTTCAAACATTCATAGAAAGCGTTACAAAGAAAAAGATCTCGAAACTTGTAAATTAAATACTCTTAGGGCGTTTTCAATATCAAATTTCATCCCAATCTAATCGCATGTTTTTGAGTAAATAGGCAAAATTTAATAAATTCATAGGTGTGTTATAATTAGCGGCTCGAGATAAAACCAAATTGTAGCACATCTCGAGCTCTAGTAACATACAAAATATAAAAAATAAATTGTTTTTTAGCTTTTGCGCAATATGTGTTTTTAAAATATTCAAAATTTTGAAAAATACCTTTTACTTTATAGTTTTAATTTTTGTTCGTAGTAACCTGAAGGTCCTCTCAAGCAATTACAGTACAAAATTTAATCCCTATCTTCTAACTCGTTTTTGAGTAATAAGGCATTAAAATCAAAAACTTTACGAAAATTGTTTCGGGCGCTATTTTAAAGCTATAAAGTTTGCAGAAAAATAAACTGATTTTCCCTAAGGTCATCTATCATATTCCGCGTTCAAATTTAAAACATATGTAACTTCCGCTTTCAGTTTCGGATTTTTAAAAGCCGTGCTCGACTTGTCTTAGCACCCTCTATTATACCCTGTTTGTAAAATGTTTCTAATTCCTGTTTTGAACAGAATGATATTGAAAATGTATCTAACTACTTGTTTTTGTAAAAAAAATAGCTTAACCCCAAAACAAAGTTTCCTGAAATTTACACATATTTAATGTATCTAAAGGTTCAAAGTAAATAATAGTAGTGCTTTGTTTTACTTTCATCAGTTCATGGCCTATTAGAATTTTTTCAAAATAAATTAAATGACGTCTTTCTATGGCACTTTAATGAAATTCTTATTTTCTGTATAAAATAGTCAAAACTTAAAGAAATTGCAAAGTGTGATACATCGTTGAAGTCAGAATTAAAAACATTAGTTAAATATAAAAAATTTAAAATGCCGACATTAAGAAAAAAAAAGTTGACAATCGAAAATGTGCAATGGTAGCAGTTATGCCAAATTTGATAAAAAATTTAGATGTAGCATACAAAAGTGTTGCAATAATCCAATAAATAGAAATATGTAATATAAATGACAAATAAGTTATAGCCGAAAACAAAAAATTCAAAATTTCAGTTTTTTCAGTTTATTCATGAACTCAGAAAGATAGCTCTAATTTTTTTTTAGATTATCAGTGGGCATAAAGTTCCGCAACTTTCCTTTAATTTAACGGCGCAATTTAATACATCCTGTGCCTATATACAGGTTGTTTCAAATTCGAGCCCCACCATCTCACTTATGTGAAGAGATAGAGAGTTGGTTAAATTGAGCCTAAGTTGCTAAGTTTTATGCCTAACAATAATCAGTAAAGAAATTTAAAATAGACACTTTGGTTTTTCAGATATTTGAAAAAATTTGAAATTTTGAATTTTCTATTTGCGGCTGTAACTCATCATTTATGTTACTTATTTCTAGTTAACGCATTATTAGTACACTTTTTTATACTAAATCTAAATTTTTAATGAGATTTGGTATGACCTACCATTATTCATTTTCGACTGTCAACTGTTTCTTTATGGTCGGCATTTTAATTTCTTACTTAAATAGAGTTTTTTAATTCTGATTTTAACGATGTGTCACATTTTGCATTTTGTTTAAGTTTTGAGCATTTTACTACAGAAAATAAAAATTTCATAAGAGTGCCATGAAAAGACCACGTCATTTAATTTATTTTGAAAAAATTGTAGCAGGCCATGAACTGATGGAAGTAACACCAAACACTACTTTTATTTACTCTTCCTCTTAGATACATTAGGTATGCGAAAATTTCGGGAAACTTTGTTTCGAGCATGAGCAGCAGGTTAAGTTATTTTGTACAAAAACATTTGGAAAAGATCGTTTGGTATTAAAGAAAACCAGAAACGATACAGCAAATTCATCATTCAAATATTGAGTAGTAGAAAAAAATTAAATATTATTGCACCTAAAAATCAACTAGTGAACCTTATTCTACTATCACTCATGAGCAATTTAGTTTAATCATAAATGTTTTATGGTCACCCTATTATTAAATAAAAACACTTCTCTGCACATTTAACTGTGACACGTTTTTAAAAATCTTAGATTTATGCCTCTTTATGTAATAAACGGAGGTTCATAAAATCATTTTGATTAAGCTAAGTTGCTCATGAGTGATAGTAAACTAAGTTTCACAACTTAATTTTTAGGTGTAATAATATTAAGAAAGCTTAATTTTTATTTTCCCACCCAATTTTTGGATGATGAATTTGATGTGTAACGCGGTAAGCTTATAAATAGTGGAGGAATGATATACAATTTGGCTCCCAGTCCGCTAATTTGTCTGTGACGCCTTCTATGAATTTTTTAAAACCTAAATTAATTTTCCCGGTCCTTAATAAAAAGAGAACGGTAAAATATTATTATTCTATTTTTTGCAATAATTTTAGGTGACATATCATGTTTTAATAAACTTGTTTAAATCATTTTTAACGCACAGTTGGTGATACTTGAAAAAGACTTTTAGATTTCTCGATAAGAAGATAGAAGAGCTAGAAATTATAAATTTAATAATAATTTTACGATGATTATTTAATGAGGAATAAAGTTTTGAAGATAACAAAACCAGTTTACCGTTTAAATTTTTAGTTTTTACAAAAATGTTTAAGCAATTAACAAAAAAATTCGTTTAACGATGTTTTTTAATAATCTGTAGATATTATGTAAAATGTTTTATACTTTTTAAATAAAATTTAGACGTTTTTTCCAAACTATTAAATTTACAAATATACTACCCAATTTCTCATGAAATTTTCGCTTTAAAGAAAAGGTAGAATAAATTTTTTCGATAACAAACCTTGTAACTTCAAAAATTTTCTTAACTTTAATAAATTAAAAAATGATCAATATTTTCAAAATTTTAAAAAATTGTCAATTGTAAATCATTATAAGAAAAATATCGTTTGAAGTATGGATCAAACATTTCTATTTATGACGAAGATAATAATTGAAACTTGATTAGACTACATCGTCTGGGCAGTATCTCAAAAACGGCTATGTTTCCGCTTACATGTTATTCTACATTTTACTCTTAAAATGTGTTAATTACCCTTTAAAGATTGTCGGCGCAATGCAAGTTAAACCTTTTTTGAAATAGTAAATAGGCTGATTAAGAAGGTAGTGTAGCGGGCCATACATGGAAGTCCTAATTGTATGGATTTTATATAGAGATTAATTTAATTCCATATAAAAATCAATTTTCACAAATTTCTTCGCCAAAAGTAGGGAAGAAGGTATCATGAGCGCTTTAGCTTAAACAGAATTTTTTTATCGTCCTTTGTTTAGTAATGAGAAGGTCAAGAATTTACGGTTTTCAAAAATTCATAGTAGACGTCACAGAGATATTATTGAAGTGGGACAAACAGATTGCAGCCCATTCCTAGCTCTAAAAAGCTTACAAAGTTTTAAAGAAAATCGTGTGTCCAGATGTTAAGCAATAGTTTTTCGACAATGTCCAAAGTTTTGAAAATATTTTCTCTCAATAGTTTTCGTTTCTACAATAATTTTCTTACATAGTAGCTATGTGTTTCTTTACGGCTATTATAATACTAAATGTCCGAACTGTCAATTAGTTTTGAGTAAATAGACATTAATTCCGAAAATTTACAAAAATCGTAGCGGCTGCCATTTTAAAGCTAGAGTGCTCCGAAAACACTTTTGATTTTTATTAACGTCTCTATCGTATTCTGCCCTAAGATTTATGACATTCTGTTTGTGAAAAAGATGCTACCAAACACTGTGCTACTTTAAAGTACGTCGACTATATTTTGTTGGAGAAAATAAAAAACAAATTTAAAAAGTCTCATAAGAATACAAAAAACAGTTGGTGTTTATTATTTAACTTCACAAACGAAAGTTGAAGACAAAGCAAAGCAAACTTGAGAATATATAATATTACTAACTAAACTAAAATATAACATTTAATTACATTATTTTAATATTTTTACATGAATTAACTTGTTTTAAATTTTCATGTCTATTTTTTGAAAAGTCATAAAATTGTATGCAGCTCTTCAGCTCCTTTTCTCGCGGATTACTAATTGCTTATTACTGAAAATATTAGCCCAGTAGCAACAATAGAGCCCAAAAACAAAAAAAGTTGACTAATTATTAAAATATTTTTAAAATATATTAATTTATCCAATAAATATTATAAATCTCCAGAAAAACACCCTCGTAATAAAACTTTTGTAAAATAATTCCCTTGCAAAAAACAACCTATTATAGTACTACTAAAATTTAAAAAAAATCTAAGTTTCTCTGGAAATGTAGAGCGTGTTAAGAATGCGTTATCAAAAATGCGGTTTCTACAAAATAATTTATATTTTGTAGTAAACATTTTTAGAGTAAGCGCTTTTTAATAATAAGCGGAACCTAGTCGAGCCCGCGATTTGTAAGTCAATGAACTGAGCAATTCGTCAGCTATATATTTGTTTTTTGCCAGCGCGATAATTACATATATCCAAGGCGCTAGAATTAAAGAAAGCCATAAATTACCAAATTATACCAACAGAAGTGACAGCAACAGAAAAACAATCAATAAACTGAGCCGACATGTCCGTGTGATATAGTGATAAATTTGTTGGAGACGCAAGATTTAGTAGTGGTGTTTTGGTGAGACAATTAGGAATTAAGTATATATTTACCATTCACATAGATATACGACAAAAACGTAATAAGAGATATATATTTTCAAGGATTTTTAAAGTTTTGTTTTTTTTAGAACCTTATGAATTTTTTACTGGTACGAATTTCTATAATTCACATTATCTTACATCCTACCAGAAGTTTTAAAACCTAACAAAAATTTTGTATACATTTTTTTTGATTTGCAGTGGTAAACGTCATTCATACATAATTATTTATTTACGGTTCTAAGGGTGACACGATGAGACGTTGGTAAATACGTCAACGTCTTACTTGAAATCATTAAAATCAATCTTGTGCTCCTGTGCAGCATCCACTATTTCTTTTTAATACTTAATGTCGATTTGAGTTCCACGACAAATGACGCGTAAGAAAATGGTTCAGACGCTGCAGATTCCTTAGTAATTCGAGTTAACGAATCATTAAGCGGCAGAAACTTTAACTAAAGATTAAATATAATAGTTACTGAGCTCTAATGTCACTCATCACTTAAACGTCACTTCCTTAATTATCACATTAAGCTTAACAGAGAGAGAGGCGCTTCTAGAAGGGAGTGCAAATATCCTGCAAATTAGAGCGTTTTTAGTTACGGAATTCGATTAGAAATAGAACATGGAAGTGAACTTAGCAGCTCGTAGAAAATTTTACCTTTGTAAAATATTGATGGCCGGTTCTTGGGAAATCTGTCTGGCAATTTAGATTAACACATAACTTTATATAAACATTTTGTTATAATGTAATGAGTTAATAATTTATAAAAATAATAATCGAACTTATGCTTCGCAAAAACTTTCATTTTATAAAATTAAAGAAATCAGCAGGCATCGTAAAATTCCAATCTAGGAAGTAATTTTATGAAATCTGAACTATCATTTTTAAAAGTAGCTTAACGTTAAACTCTAAAAGGTTTAGCAAACTAAATGTTTTTTACTTTTTTTTTGTTGGTGTACCTAATGAAGTATAATTTATGACAATTGTTCGAAAACAATTGTTGATAAACCAATTTTTTGAAAAGGAAAAGCCAATTTTTTAAAAATCACTATTTCGCATAACGATTTTTTGATAAGTAATTTTTCAAAAGCAATTTTCTGTATGCCAATTTTCCGAAACGACAATTATTCCACAATTTTTCGAAAAACCAATTAAAATACAAAAATTGCTAATGAGCAAAAATAAAAAAATGTTTTGTTTCATTCGTTCAATAAAATAGCTGTTTTAATAAAAAATGTTCTAAGTAATTGAATGCATATATTTTAACCTAACTTAACCTATTTCAAAAATAGTATTAAGAAAAACTGCCATTTCAAACGATTGTCTTTTCAAAATGTGTTTTCGAACGATTCGTATTTCAAAAAATTGGTTTTGAATCAATTTTCAATATACCAATAAACCATATCTGGATGAAGAAGTTATAGCGTTTGTAAGAATCTCGACGTCTAGATTCTGACGAATAAACACTTTTTACTTTCCCATACTTTTGCTGAAGTAAGAAAAGTTATGATTTCATGCAAATTTTCGAGTTTTGCATTTTAACGAAAATGCGTGTTTTGGGGTCCAAGAATACCAAAAAAGTCGTTTTCCAAGAAGGTCTGTCTGTGGGTGGGTGGGTGGGAGGTGGATCGGTAAGTGGGGGGGGTGGATCTCCGGAACCGATTTTTATAAGATTTGGTGTGTGTAAGGTCGTCAAAATTTTACCTGTTTTTTGAGAATAGAATTTTTACTAAACATTTTTTTGAAAACCAAGTGGAGACCACTTTTTAGATTTATAGAACATTTTCGGGAGTGAGTTTTGTTAAAGCAATGATTTTTAATAAAACGAGAATATGCAAAAAATCTATAATTTAATGGTTAGGTAAAAGATGTCGTACATTTATTGTCCTATTTTGCATTATTAAGTTGATTCTCTAGATCATCTCCAAATGTGGTCTGCTGCTCTTGAACGAAAGGCCTCAAAAGTTTTATATGAATGTACCATTCTTCAATTAAAATTTGAGTTTATTTCTACATCAGTCTATAAATACAGGGTGATTGAGAAAAGCGCGTTATGTCTAACTTGTTAGAGGTTGATTTTATGAAAAATAACCTGAATTAAAAATGTTTTTAAAATTTCACTGTGGGCTTTTTAGCAGTCAAGGTCAACGAAAATTGAACACAATTTTTTTGCAGATTCTTGTTCATAAAATTGTTCTCTGTGACATACCTAACGACATGACAGTTTCCGGAACAACCCTTAAACGAGAAATAACATTTGAAAATTGTTAAGAAATTAATATCTTCGTTGTTATTAGTACCAGACACATGAATGCTCCAGAAATTTTAAACTTTCAGCTCTACCGCTTCATCTATAACAAAAAATAAATCGTATTGTACACTGTGTTATAAGCGGTAGCACATAAAATGTAAACAATGTATGGTGAGTTTTTCTCTAGCATTATATTTTAGATTTGCAGTAAATAAAAATTAATATCATTCCCGACGGCTTTACAATTTTAGGGGATGATATTGATAGTAGGTATCTACTACTGTGTAATCGTAAAAAAAACATTAAAACATAAATTAAATTTCATTTTTATTTTTACATAATAAAGTATATGTACAAACTACAAACTATCACTTTATAATAAAATATATCAAAGCAAAGTATGTGTCTAATAAAAGAAAGAAGGGTTAAATGAAATAGAAAAAAACTAAAAACTGCTATCAGCAATTTCGAAATCTTCCAGTTCCAAGCTCTCAGAGTCGAATCTGGAAGGAACATTGAAACTATTTAAGAATTAAACATTTTGTTCGGTTCGTCATAAAATGAATAGTAACAACCGCTGCATAAGTATGTCTTTAGGTAAGAAAATTATGCTTACAAGTTTTCATCATCAGTAATTTGCATGGCATTTGCGCATTCAACGCCGTTGCAGGAGGAGAAACTAGAGTTACATGGCACACCATGTTTTCGACAAGAGCAAGCTATTGTCCAGCTGTATGGATCTAATGGACTATCTATCGAATCTTGCATCTATAACAAAAATGATAGGACATATTGTTGATTTCCAGTCGGCAAGGCAAAGGACGTCAAACTATTACAGTCATGTCTACCAAAATTTTTATAGTACCAAACAACTTTCATTACCTTTTTAACTAACCAAGTAACAAATGTTAGCTTAAACATTAGACACGTTACTTGGTGGTGACCTCTGTAGCAATGCTGGATTGTCGCTTCTGTCATGGCGAGCGATTTTGCCTCTAACATTCGATTTGTTGAACCAGCCTTGGCGACATACTGTTCAAAACGTAATGAGTTTAAAGTTTTTGCAGTGGATTAATTGCAAAGAATAGTAATAGCTTTAAGTCCAGAAGATGCCATTTGCGCCTAATTCACGATGGTATGCAAAAACAGCAGCGGACTCCCTCAAATAGCAGTCTTAAATAAGGTGCTTAAAGAATTGAGGTTTTAAAGCACCATTCATTCTTGAGGTAGTATTGCAGCCCAGAAACGCATGAGCAAATATTATGTGATTCACTATGTTATGGCCTAAAGCCTTTTTCGTTTCTGTAATGTCTAAAAATTTTACACACCTCTTTTTAGCGTTAGATGACAAATAAACCTTACGAGACGTTTTGTTGCTAAAGTGTACAGTAGTACTGGTAAATCTGTGCCTTCGCCATGCAAAACGGTAGTGGTGGTTTTTGAGCATCTTATGGCTTTAAGAGCTATAAGCAAATCAGCATCACCCTGGGCTGTGTGCGTTTTAAAGCCTTCTTCCGCAAGTAGGTAAATGAAACGGCTTTTGTTCATTCCGTTTGCTAAAAGCTTTCCTTTTCGTAATGGTTGCAATAACTATGGATTGTGCAAAAAATTAGGTTTAGCACCTGTAGTGGTCTTATAGCGTTTGTAATGCGTTGAATCTTTTGTTAAAGGTATTGAAAAGCTATCAAATATGATAAAAGTAGTTCTGTTCGATTAATGTCTTCTTAAGTAGTAGACGTAAAGCTGAACGATTTGGTTATAAGTTCTTGAACCAGCTGGCTAAGGTAAGTATACTGTAAAGTACTGACCCTCTATCTAAGACATCACAAGTTTCATGCGATATTAATGACTTATCCGTGCATTCAGCTTTAGTCAAAGTAGCAATAGCGTCAGCTAGTTTCTCTTTATCACAGAAAAGTTGCTTAGCTCATACTGAAATTCTTGATTTTCATATTGGCGTATTACTGGGGAAAATACAATTCGTTGGAACAATATGATTGAATCAATTTCTGAAATTTCTTTGTCCACTCTTGCTTTTGGAGTTGTCTCCAGTGTAACTGCTTGGCTTTTATTTTTTTTTTACAACATTTCCAAAGTTCGTTCCGTTGATAGAGTCAATGAGCTCTTGGTCTATTTGCTCTGCCCGGTCAACATTTGCACCAGTACATTCTTGACCCGTTGCTAGCTTACGAAGTTTTTTTGCCTGTTAAAAGGTTCATACTTATCAAAACTTGCAAGCATTTTTCCAGATGTTTAGAGTTTCTTTTCTTTTAGGCTAATAAATATTCTACGTGCTGTTCACTTGCTTTATTTGATATTATCTGCATTGCATCATTTACTGCAGCGCAACGTGGTTAAAACAAGCAGCCTTTGAGTACTCATCCCGCTATGCCGCGCGAGGTTTGGTTATTCCTCCTTGGACCCTAAGGGATCGCATTAAATTGGTTTCCATTAAATAGTCTATTAAACGTCCGCTGGGCTACATGGTATCTATTCAGAAATTGTTCATACATTGTGGGGTGATCTTTTGCAACGCTATCCATATTTTAAAAGTATAAAATAATAGACTTTAAGTAAAAACCATGTCTACTTGCTGCATAAAATAGAAGGGCACTTTGAAGAAATTTTTGAAAAAGTTACCAAGTACCTGTCCTCTCAGATTTAATTATCATTTTTGAAACATCAACTATTTTGAGATACTAAAGCTAAAACTGCGCGATCCTATACCCTGGCAGCTTTTCAATCTCATTATTAAGTTTGTTTTAAAAACTATCAAAAATGTTAGTCGTGGCATGCGCCAGGAGCCTCTCCAGAAGTATGGCAAATTCCGTAAGGTCGGGCCAAAGGAATTCTCTTTGCTAAAAAGTTTCATTTTTAAGGCATATTAAGCTAGCGTTGTGTGCAAAACTGAAGCAACAATTAAATGTACACAAATGCTTCTGTAAATACCATCACCATTCAGTATCTGTTTAACGCAGTTTCTTGCGTAAATATTTTGTAAAACGTTCTGAAGTCTGTTGTCGGCCTTAAGGTGACTAATTCCTCTCAAAAAACTGTTCATTGCAAAAACATACCTAGCCTCGTCAATATTACAATTTACTTTCGGCTTAGACCGCGTCGTTATTTGGAAACTACGCCCAGCATAATCAGGTAAGGACCAACCTGTAGCATGTCTGCCTTTACAAGCATTTGCTCTAGAAGTTTGAGCAATATTTGTTTGAAGGCCCTGCCTGTTTAAACAGAGCCGTGTGCTTAGATTATTTAAACCTTGGGGCGGACAAGGATTTGATCTTAATGTATTTTGTTTGCCAGAACAATAATACTTAATCGGCTTATGCCTGTTAGCTGTTTGTGAACAAACCAACGTTTCGCAAGCCATTGCAGATAGTGTTTTTATTCACTCTGAAGATGCAAGCTGCAATGTCTTGCGAAACGTTGGTTTGTATGAGTTCACAAACAGCTAGCAGGCATAAGCCGATTAAGTATTCTTGTCCTGGCAAACAAAATACTTTAATATCAAACCCTTGTCCGCTCCAAGGTTTAAATAATCCTGTTTAGGCAGGCAGGGCCCACGAAGAAATATTGCTCAAACTTCTAGAGCAAATGCTTGTAAAAGCACACAAGCTACAGGTCGGTCCTTACGTAATAATGCTGGGTGTAGTTCCCAAATGACGACGCGGTCTAAGCCGAAAGTTAATTGTAATATTGACAATTCGCGAAACTGCGGAAGCCTCAAAGAATATATACCTAGCCTTACCACAATTTTGAACTATGGAACAAGCTTTCCAGAATAGCAGTTGATCGAATGTAACAACAGGAACCACACTTTAACTTTTATATAAGTCATAAATTAAACGTAGCTTGAATATATGCAGGACTCGTCAGAGGCGCTAAGGTCTGACATTGGCAAAAATACAACAAAACATGGTTTAGGATGTGATCTAGACGAATTATCGTCTTGCATAAAACCGTTCTAATTTGACCTTGCTCTTTTAAATAAAAACGAAAACTTCCAAAGCAGCTTAAGATTGGCAGTCGTATCACAGCCTGGGTAGTCGACACGAGAACAATTTAATTGATTAGAAAGACCACCAGCTGCAGTAGGACAATAATGAACAGGAAAGCTTTCAGCTTTGCGAAGCTTTAAAGAAACTGTTTGGCGAGCAATGCCCGCGCTTATTTTTACTTTCGGTGTTACAATGGCTATAAGATCCATTTTGTGAATCGTTTCAGTACTCACATTGTGGGCAACAATGTTAGCAACGTATTCTACATTCCTCCCATCTAACGAAATATCTTCTAGGTCATTGTGAAGACCTGATGATGAAAGAATATGACGTACAGCAACATATATTATTTTAAACCTGAGAAAAAGAATATGTGAGAGCGTTTTCATACCTTGAATGCTTGTGCCATCAATTACCGCCTCACACTATTCGAACTGAATGTTTTTTTTTATAAAAGCTGCTAAATCCCATTTTGTGTAAATTGTCGAACAAGAACTTTCAAGCAAAGTGGTGATATAATTGAATTTTTAAACCCATTAGAGAGGAGCAATAACAGATTTTGACCTATTTGCATCAGTAAAAATTTTGGCAAATAATCTACTTTTGTAGAAAACAAATAACAAAGATAGATACCGAGAAACTGAAACGAAATGCCTTAGAATATGAAAAAGAGCTCAACAAACAATTGAAAAAGGAGAAGTGGAATTCAAAAGATATAAAATGAACGATATAATTACAAATGCAATGAAGGAAGCTGGAGAAAAATTTGCTAAAATGAGAAATTCCAAGATAGAAAAGTTAAGTAAAGATACTAAAAATAAAATAGAAGAAAAAAGGCAATTATTTAAGGAAGGTAAATATGAAGAATTTAGACAAATGGCAAAGGAAACAAGAAGGATGATAAGAAAAGATCTACAAAACTACTATGAAATTGAAGTGGAAAAATTAATAGAAGAAAACAAGGGAATAAAGTGTCTTAGGCGAAACGGGAAACGACACATTATAACGCTAAAAGACGAAAACGGAAAAGAGATAAGAAACTTGGAAGAAATTATGAAAGAAACAGAAAAATTTTACACGAACCTATATGACACAAAAACCCAACAACAAAACAACACTACAACCGATGATAGAAAAATAATCAACGTAGGTTCAGAAGAAATGCCAGATATAACAACTGAAGAACTAAGCTATGCATTGAAACAAATGAAGAACAATAGAGCGCCAGGAGAAGATGGAATAGTGATTGAAATGATAAAAGAGGGAGAAGAAGAAATTCTAGCAAAAATACGCGACCTTTTTAACATATGCCTATCAAAAGGAAAAATTCCTAAGACCTGGAATAATGCAAATATGATATTACTGCATAAGAAGGGTGATCAGGCGAACCTCGAAAACTATAGACCAATAAGCATTTTATCTCAACTATATAAAACATTCACTAAAGTTATCACAAATCGCTTAACTAAAAAACTTGAAGATTATCAACCAATCGAACAAGCTGGCTTTAGAAGAGATTATAGTACAAGTGAACACCTACTAACAATGAGAATGCTAATTGAAAAATCAGTTGAGTACAACTTCGAACTAAACTTAGCATTTGTCGACTTTCAAAAAGCCTTCGACACAGTAGAACATTGGGCAATCATGAAGTCTTTAAGAAACGCCAGAGTAGACCACCGATATATAATGTTACTTGAAAACATATATAAGAACGCTACATCCACTATACATCTGCATGAGAACACCAAACCGATTAGTATAAAACGAGGTATAAGACAAGGAGATACTCTCTCGCCAAAATTGTTTACGAATGCGTTGGAAGATGTATTCAAACAACTCCACTGGCAAGATAATAAAGGCATCCTAATAAATGGAAAAAGACTCAACAACCTCAGATTCGCCGATGACATCGTTCTTATAGCAGAAACCCCTGAACAACTCCAGACTATGTTAACAGAGTTGGACAAAACATCAAATGAAATCGGTCTAAACATGAATCTAACAAAAACAAAAGTTATGTGTAGTAGATCCCTAGAGCAGAAAATAAAAATTAAAAACCAAGAACTAGAAGAAGTGGACAATTATGTTTATTTAGGACATATGATAAAGCTGGGAAGGGAAAACCAAAAAATAGAAATTTACAGAAGAAGAAGACTAGCCTGGGGTGCCTTTTGAAAACTAAGTAAGACGCTAAAAAATAAAAATATACCAATGCATCTACGTTCTAGAGTATTTGATCAATGTGTCCTACCCGTTCTTACATACGGAGCTCAGACGTGGACTCTCACAAAACAGTCGATGAACAAATTAAGAGTGACACAGAGAGCAATGGAGCGCCAAATGTTGGGCATAACGCTGAAAGATCACAGAACAAACACTTGGATAAGAGGCATAACAAAAATAAAAGACGTTGCCGAAGCAGTGGCAGAGCTGAAATGGAACTATGCCGGTCATGTGGCTAGATATAAAGATGAAAGGTGGACCAATACAATACTGAAATGGAGGCCCTACCTGGGGAAGAGATCTAGAGGACGCCCCCCAATGCGATGGACGGACGATGTAAAAAGATCTGCCGGACTGATGTGGATCCGAGAGGCGCAAGATAGAGACAAATGGCGAAGAATGAGGGAGGCCTATGTCCAGAAATGGACCGAAGATAAAGGCTGATGAGAATCTACTTTTGTATCTATGTCTTGTAAATCAGTACTAGTAGAATAAATTTCATAGTTTGTTTCCATTGTAGATATATAATTATGCAAGCAGCAGCCTTAACTATACGCATTTGTCTTCGTCGGGGTCCTCTGACTTCGCAGTACTATAAAACTCAAATACAATGCGCTCTGCTGATTTTCTAAGTGTAACAACTCCTGACTTATCCCTCCTCTTTGAAATTATTATTTCTGATTTCCCAAAATTTTTCACCAGCATCTGCTGGTTCTTTGCTCATTTACCTATTATATTCTTCCGTGCTCCGGAGGGCACGTTAAGCCGTCGGTCCCGGTTGTCACACTAACATCTTTGGCAATAGTAAACTATTTAGTGGAACTTCTTCTCCTTTCGACGGGTAAGGCCAGCCTCCTGCCTGGCATACGTGCAAAGAGGCCTCACAGAACCCGCACTAGTTGCGGGTATTAAACAGGCCATTGGCCTATAACAAGAGGAAGAGGAAGAAGATTCTTTGAGGCTTTCGCGGTTTCTCAAACTGTCATTATTACAAATACTTTCGGCTTAGACCGTGTCGACAGTTGGGAACTACACCCAGCATAATCAGGTAAGGACCGACTTTGTATTTGTTCGTAGGCCCTGTCTGCCTAAAAAGGGCCGTGTGCTTAGATCATTTAAATTTTGGGGCGGACAAGGATTTGATCTTAATGTATCTTAATGTATCTTAATGTATCTTAATGTAACCCATACAAACTAACCTTTCGCAAGACATTGCACCTTCAGAGTGAATAGAACACTAAATTCAAATCTGGGAAGCGGAGGTATTTAAGCACTAGCGTCTAGCCCCCTATATTCCTGCCGATCATGAATTGCGCAATACCATGTAATATTGGCTCGCATATGTGCGAGTGTGATATTTACATCGAGATTTGCATTGTTAAAGCCGATTTTTTCATTGCTAATAAATTGCATTCAATAGAAAACAACAAATCCTTTTTTTTAATTTATTACCAGACTTTGCGTGTTAGTATGCCATCAGTCAGTGAGTGAATGCAAATTTGTCTTCGTATTTTTTCTTTAAAAATATAACTGCTCTTAACAAATAACCTCGCGTTAACAGCAAGACGCAACTGCAGTGTTTTAAAAAAAACTTTAAATTAAAAAAAAAATTTGGTTCCAACCGAGATTCGACCCCGCAACTACTTATGCAGTAAAAAAGCAGCACGACCGAACATACCCACATATCCACCTGCGCCACTACTGTGTTGTGGTTTAAACACATTTCAGCTGCATGCAGAGGAGGTGCGCTAGTCATGTTAGGTATGATCGGCAGGAATATAGGGGGCTAGACGCTAGTTATTTAAGCCTCTTTGAGCGAGTCGGCCAGAACGGCGGAGTTCTGGTTGACTGTCATCGTTGGGTAAAGACGGATTCGGTAGAGCGTGATCGTGAGATCGATGATGCTTAGGAGTTCTTCGAGGATAAACTACTGGAGTCATTTACCTATTGCCTAATCTATAGCAACGGAGGTATCAATTATTTAACAATTTTTTAAACTTTAGTTTAGGGGTTGTTTCGGAAACTGTCATGGCGTTCATCTTCATACGTTGTAGAGGACATTTTTATGAAACGGAATCTACAAAAAAAACCTTGTATACGTTTAAATACTTGATTGCTACGGCAACTATGAAATTGAGGATTTTCTCACAATATTTTGTTCATATTGTTATGTATATCTATGACAAGCATTTGTACTAGAAAGAAATACGTGAGAAAAACGTCCAAAAACTAGAGCAACTACAAAGAATGCACTGTAATTTAACAACTTGTTATTAGTGTTCCGTTTTCACAGAATCAATATTTACGAAGTTATAGACGAGCTATAAAATTTTAATTGCTTAAAGATACAAAATTATATTTTTAAACAATTCTAAAGGTGGAAGGTCTCAAAGTATTTCATTCACATTTAGTAAGTCTCAATAAAAACAAGTTTGGGAAACAGCGCTCCAAATAACCCAGTAACAAAGCTTATTTGAATAAAAAGTTGAGCAAATATGTATAGAGCGCTTGGAATCATGTTTTAGATATCAGTGGGAACTCTTCATAATGTGGTACAATCTATAAAACTGTAATGCTCGTTATTCGCTTGCTGGAGGTGTTGAAAAGATCTGTGTTATCGATGCACAAAGGCCCATTAAAATACTTGAATTTTCTTCACTAGATTTAGCAACTCGTCTGTCCTTCTCATTTTCTTACAAGTGAGATAAGGAAAACCCTTTGGAACTATGTAGGGTACATAAATTCGATAGCATTCCTATTAAGTACCAATAAAATTCGTTCACGCGTTTGAATTCCTTAGATATTTTAAGACCGCTTCTATATTAGAGGATCAGTTACCTATTTTATGGCTTTTAATTGTCAATTGATTGCGTTCTATATAATTTTCGTTTGCAAAACATCTTAAAATCCGGTTCATTTCAACCTTTTGTTGGCATTGTATTCAATCTTATTGGGATCGTTTCATAGAATTTCGAATGAAGTGTCATTATCATTTGAAAGCAGTAATTAAACTTGCCTAAAAAAGAAATAGAGTTCAAGCTGGTAAAATGTTATTAGTAACATTTTGTGTTGTTATAAACTATATCGTACTGCCTTAAAACATTAGGTAATTACTAGTGATACCCATGGGTTATACCCTACACTTTCTTGTTTATTTTGTTGGTATCGTAGCGGGCCGCGTATCGAAGCTTTATACTATTAAATCCAGATCGTTTCCCTAACCCAATTTTTGTTTACCGCGCATTCTGTAACATGCTTTACATATTGACGCAGGTTATTTCATTATATCTCTTTCAATAAATTTCCCACTATTGTCTGTAAAAGAAAAGCGTGAGGCGTAGTCTACGGGTTTGGCTAGTTTTATAAATTAATTCGTCAATGGTTTAATTTTTGCAAACGTAAATTTTATAGTTTGCCTTTTTAACTGGAGCTCTCAATATTTGGGTCAATGATTTTTTAAACATGATCGTCTACTCTTAGAGCTGCTAGACATGTTTACAACGTTCTATGCAAAATATTTAAGTTGTTTTGTATACTGTAACACACCGCTTAGTATTAGACACAAACAATCAGTCAGACATTATTTTATAGAAAAAATTAATATTCTGTTTCTGTTGTAAGTGGTAAAATTTATTGACTTAAATTTTGCGTAATTGCTTATTCGTTGGTCTATTTATTTTTCTACAAGTGTAATTACTTGTCTAATTATTGCCTTTGCTTGTCGTATCATTTTAACATACTCATATTTGTATTCCCACAACCCGCGATAAGAAATGCCGTTTCTAATAAAACTGTAATAATTTTTTGCCTGCTATGCTTTTATTATAATAATGGTCTGTTATCGAAAGAAATTATATTAAATGTGCAGTGCTATAAGCTATAAATTACCAAATGATAGCAACAGTAGTGACAGCAACTTAACATTCGCATTTGAATTGACTTAAGATAATGCGCTTTAAAAACACTTTTTACTCTATATACCCTCACGAAATGTTATCAAACAAAACATTGATTTCGCAAACATACTTATAAGATTTTCTTCTAAGAATGTATATTGTCGTATATCGTTTTGCTGAATGATCTTTTTGGTGTGTCCTGAAGTACACTTGCACTTCTTTTACGAGCGGTTTTGCATTTTATTATATCAATTTAACTAGCACTTTCTTTAGAGAAATATTACGTTTTTTTTGTGTACTATACTTATGAGTAAATGCATCCGCCAATAATAAACGTGTTACATTTAAGAATAAACAGAGTTAAACAGAAAGATCAATTATCAAAAACAAACAAATCTCCTAATCAAATACACAGAGCATATCACCAACCAGAACAAACTGGTTTGCTATTTTGTCAAAACAGTCTGCTTGTTGCTACATTCTCACCGGTGTCTATGTGTATGAGTGCGTGCTATGTCGAACTAGATTGTAAAATCCATCGTATTTTAAAACGCGTAGGCAGATCAAGAAATACATCCGAAACAATCTGGCTACAACATACTTACACTTTTAAGTCCAGAAGACGCCGTAACGTAGGATGACTAAGCTAATATAGAAGTAATTGGATTCATTCTAAACAAATAAGAAAGGAAACGAGACTACTTTTCTCAAACATTAATGAACTTTAAAAATAATATGGTGTACTACGTTTTTTGTTGGAGAGGCAAAATATTTAATTACACTATACTCACTCTTTACACTTCATTATACTAAGTTTGGCAATGTTATTGGCAATGTTGAATAAACGTTGTATATGCCAAAACTGTTAATGAGAACTGTCTAGAAATAAGGAACGATAATGTAAATAGAATGTTGGACACAATCAGTAATTTACAAAGACCCGAAGCCGGTGAGTGGTCGGAATGTGCTTTTCTACGAAGACAGTACGGTTAGAGTTTAAACGTGTTGCCTATGTTGTGTTTGGTGTACTTAACTTTTGTATGATAAACTGTTGATACTTGAATGAAGATGTTGATGTAGCTGGATGTAGGGCTGTTGATTAATTTATTTAAAACGTGTTGGTTAAGTTACTCAATAAAATTAACTGAGTAAATTATTCAATTACAGCGCAACAAAACAACTGGGTAAGTTGCTAAGTTACAGAAGTATGAAAATAACTAAATAGTTCTTAAAATTACCACATAATAACTAATTACTTTTCAAGTTATTTTAAAAATCTTTTTAGCCATCATTAGATTCTGGGAATGAACAGAAGAATGGATGCTGTTGTTACAGCATGGGGGGCAATACACACTATTAGAATGGGTTCTTTGTTGTGATTGTTACATTGTTTTTTATTTTTAGCAGCTATTTGTAACTTAAGTCGAATTTTGTTAAATACACATTTTTTTGAAGCTTGTGTTATATTATTCACTAATAAATAAGCAAACATTTGATGCGAAAATTCATGTCAAATAATGTATATATCCATAAAACATTTGCCATCATACACCAAAATAAGTTTTTCCACGAAACTGCCTGTTTTTCCACAATTTCAATCGGCGGTGTTGCGGTAATCTTGTCGTTGATTGTATTTTATGTAACGATTACCTACTTCATAACAACGAAAAACATATTTATCAGCTAATCGTTTATTCTCACACTAATTGCATTCTTATAACTTATCATTATTTATCTTGACATTTCTTGGTGTTTAAATTTAACTGAATTTCAAGATTATTGTGCTTTTATCTGGTCTATATGAAAAAAAATGTATTTTACTACTGAATAATTTTTTTATTGAAGTGCTGAACGGTATTCCCGTATAACCAAATCTATAAAGATGTCCTAGGCGATAGAGATATTTAAAGATGCGGTAAAGATTACGTGATACAGGTGTAATATGTATTGGAGCTGTACTTTAGCCTATACCTTAACTGTATAGATTAAATATTTACCGCATCTATATGATATCTATACTTGTTTCCAGTACAGTTTTATCTTTATCACATCTGTATCACATCTTATTCTATGCTATACCGCACCGGTACTTCTAGCAGGGATTTTATCTTTATCGGATCTGTAGAAAATATATCTCTACAATATCTTCATGCAGGCTATATCGCAGCTGTAGCGCAATTACCGATTTTGTCTTTATCGAATCTGTGCTAAATATGGTAGGCGGAATAAAAAGCCGTGGAAAAAAAAGCCGGGGTATAAAAAGCCGGGGAAAAAAAGCCGCGGAAAAAAAAAACCGGCGGAAAAAAAAGCCGGCGGAAAAAAAAGCCGATGGTATAAATATTTAACAAATGTAATAAATAAATACTTGAAGCAAAGAAAACAATGATTTGATCCACTACTAAGGGAGCATAGAATGACTAAAAAATTGTGAAGTTTCATTTTTATTGAATCCCAAAATAACAACTACTACAATAATTTGTACAAACTTTATTTTATGTCAGAAGACAAACTGTTTATATACACATTAAAATTATAATAATATCAATAATAATATAGAGACTTACATCTAACTACTACCACTACTACTAAATTTAGAAACCTGTTTGCTTTCTAATGGGAAATGTAAAGAGTGTTTTTCTTTTACTCAATTACATTTGTAATTAAATAAATGTGTAAGTCTCTATATTATTATTATGATGATTATTATAATTTTAATGTGTATTACTATAATTGTGTGTATTATAATATAATAATATAATAATAATGTATAATAATGTGTATTATTATAACACTTTGTCTTCTGACATAAAATAAAGTTTGTACAAATTATTGTAGTAGTTGTTATTTTGGGATTTAATAAGTATTTATTTATTAAATATGTTTAATATTTATACCATCGGTTTTTTTTCCGCCGGCTTTTTTCCCCCGGCTTTTTTTTCCGCGGCTTTTTTTCCCGGCTTTTTATACCCCGGCTTTTTTTTCCACGGCTTTTTATTCCTAGATTCGCTAAATATATACTGCCTGTCTTTACAGTTTTATCTTAAGCCTAAAACCGCTGTGTATAGCGTCAATCTAAACACTATCTTTATTTGTTGGCCTTGTGTGTAAAAACGTTAAAAATGGCGCATCAACAAGATCAAGAATTTAAAGTTTACGAATTTGATGGAACCTTGGAGATTTGTGTGCTTCCTACAATTATAATAATAATTTATGACATAATCATTAACCAAGGCTGCTGTCTCCAATGTGGAGTTATTTTCGATAGGGGTAATTAACCCCCCCAGAAGGCCAAAAAATCACCTAAAGCACTAGAAGTAAAGTGTTTTTGAACATGTAATTGGAAAAACTTTGTAAATAAATATATTTCATCGGCTAAAAGTTCCAGCGAAACACAATAAGAATGACTCAATTGCAAAGAAACTTTCTTAACGGTAAAACCTAAAACCAAGCCGGACGTTAAACAATGCATGGCTGAAGAATAGCTCTAAACCTTTATGGGGGTTTATAAACAGACCTGTTTGGAAAGTCCACTCACCAAAAAGATAAAGATATTTAAAGCTTATCCCAGCGCCAGCAGTACAAAGTACGAACCGACATCAACATGGACATATTACGTGATATTTTTTTCTTGAAATTACAATTCTGGCCTCAGCAATGGCGAGAAATTCAGAAATAATGTACTTTAAAATAGTTGGTGGTAAAATAATACAAAGACATCAATTATTTCGAAGTAAGATTCTCGAAATGTCTGAACCTACTAAAACTGTTTTATATTTTATCCCCTATAATTCTTCACTGTTTATTTTTCTTAATACTTTACTCTATCAAAATAGTCTGTTTTCACGTGTTTCTTGAAATTTTAATACTATATATAATCTAACGTCGTTTATATCTGCTTTTTCCCACTTCGCTTGTATGCACACTACGTAGTTGTCTTTTGTTGTTTCGGCATCAGTTTATTAAAAACTTAGCAAAGCTGCAAACGATACACTTTACCAACTATTTATAAAATGATTTTACTCTACACTATTAACGAGATATTATGCAACGTCACTATAAATTTTACTGCAAAAAAGAAAACGGTTTAACCCTAACCTGTAATTCTTGGTAGTACATTTGTATCATATTGTCCATCATAACCTAATGTAATACTCTTAAAACATTTAGCGGTCGAATCTTATAAGAGGCGAGATTAGCTCAGGGTGCAAGGAGACCGACTCACAAACCAAAGATGGCCAGTTCGATTCCCCGCTAAGGTAAAGCATGTAGCGCATTTTTAAAATTAATAATTTATCAATAAATACATTAGTGTAAGTGAAATTAGCTAAAAAAATACAGAAGTTGTATAAAATATTACAAAAGAAAATATATCCGCTAAATAAATATATAGCGTAAAAAAATATTTTTTTGTTTTTATCTAAAATTAATTGCTTGAATTATCTATACCGCACCTTAATTTGGACGATACAGCATCGGAATAGTATCTTTAAAAACCTATATCGTATCTTTACAGTACCTTCATGTGCTCTATACGCAATCTTAACTGCATCTGTACTTTAACTATATGTTGTCTGTACAGGAGCTTTACATCTTATATACAGAGTTAGTAAAGACAACTATACCCAATCGATATGTAATCTCTATCGTGGCGCTATCCATAGGGTACAGAAAGCCTGTATCGACTAAAGATTTAAATACAGGTTCGATATAGGTTCTGTATTGTGTGGTTATACGGGTTATTGTGTTATATTTCTAAAATTATTCGTTAATTATAGGAAATTTATCTAATGTAATTAAATTACATGATTAACACGACAACTATATGATTTTATCCTTTTTTTGACGATTTGGGCGCTTGGCAGTTTTAATTGAAAAGAAGTAATTTTCTTCGTTGCTTGCCGACTGTGTAATTTGTTTTGATAATAATCTAATAAAATTTTTCATTTTGCAGTGATAGTTTTTGAATATCATTCATTACAAAAAGGACAAACAGTTTGTTTAAGTATAGTGAAAGTATTTAAGAAGTCTAAGTAATAACCAACCTACGCCAAGACGCAGACAACATTTCACGTACGCTGTTTTTTTAGAGAAAATAATAAGGTACCCCCTAAAAGTATTTTTTTAATGGGAGGTTGTTTTTATGGTCAGTGAACATGTCCATACCAATTGCAATAAGCACATTAAAAAAAAAAACAAAAATTGATAGTAGGAGTGACCGGGGGCGGTAAAAAATTCGCGCTTGTGTCGATTGGCTATACGACATGCGTAGAATACAAACCTGAGCTTCTTTTCCGAGCGCGTCTATATTGTACGAGCACACCCCTCTTCACCCCCTTTATTTTTTGCAAACAATGTTTATCTGCCAAACAGCAAAAATTGATTTTCAACTTCTTATATGTACATCTTTGGTGATAGTCATTTTTTAAAACTGTTAAGGTAAACGACCTAAAGAAAAAACTGTATAAGGTTTTACATAATAGCAGATTCTTTCTATGATCATTTAACAAGTCCATACCGATTTTCAAGTAGAAAAGAGTAAATGTATAAAAATAAAAATCGATGGTGGGAGTGACCGTGGGGAGGAAGTAGGAAGACCGCGCTTGCGTAGATTGGTTATTAGACTAGCGTAGAATACTATTCTGAGCTTATTTTCCGTGTGCGTTTATATGGTAGCAAAATATCTCCACCCACCCCCTTATTTCTTTGCTTGAGTTATCTGGTTTTATGATATCTGTTCTTTTGTAACCGTAAACAATGTCTTAATTTCTTCTAACTTAACTTCTAAACTGCTTATACACTTTTGGCTGATAGTCGTTTTTTTCAAACTGTTCAGGTAAACAACCAAAAGCAAATATGTTATACCTCTTTTTGTAATACGAGGTTGTTTCTACGGTGATTTAACACGTCTATACCGACTTTAAAGTCGATTTTTAAAATATGCAAAAAAAACATTGATGTAGCGAGTGACCGGGGGTGGTAAGAAGATCGCGCTTGCACAGTTCGGCTATTCAACAAGCGTGGATCACAAATCCGAATTTCTGTTTCAAGCGCGTTATATTGCAGTATAACACTCCTCTCCACCACTTTTTTTTGGGCGGACCAACCTCGCTATGTTGCGGTTTTATCTCAGTGTGATTACCAATCTTTTAAACCTAAATTGAATTTTCTGGGTTAACGCGTCTGGACTATATAGTGTATAGAGACACACACACACGCTCGCACGCACGCTAGACGGAATGCACGCACGCACTCTCCTCCGCGCGCACGAAAGCGTGCAAGCATGTACGCACACACTAACGCACGCACATGCACGCTTGCGCACCAGCGCGCATGCATATGTGCACACACGCACGCATCCACGTACGCACCCATACTCATACAAACACACACCCGCCCGCACACCGAGAGACGCCATATCGAAATCTGCTGTTTTAGTAGTTTCGGACCCTTATAAGTGCAGATACAGTAGAATGTTTCGAAAAGTAATTGAAAAACCCTGAAGATTCAACATAATTTTTCAAAAAAAAATGTTATGGGACCAAACTCTTTATTGTCATCATATGGCCAACAATTACATAATGGTGCGACACACAGACAGATATACTTAAATTCGAAATACAATTTTGTTAGTATTTGGTAGCAGATATTTTTAATTAAACTTTCAGTGTAAATAGCTTTTTTTGTCAATGAAGTCATTTTATAATTCAGATTATTTTGGTTATTAAAACGTTTGTTTAGAACTATGTTAGTTGTTGAGAAAATTTTTAAACCGTTCATACAGGGACGAAAAATTGCCTGATCTGGTTGCAAAAAAAAATCGAAAAATATTTCGTAAATAAGTTTAGTATTTTTACTGTTCTATACTTTCAGTAAAAGAAAGTTTTAATTATCTGAAACATTTCGATTCCGAGCTTTTGCCAAAGAACCACGGCTTGGGCCAGAAGAATGTAATAAACATCTGTATGACTGGTGCATTAAGTGTATAAGTTCGTTTGCGCATATTTCCGGAACGGATACACCGGTTTTCATAAAACTTAAAGTGTGAAGGTGTAACAAAAGCGGAAGCTAGATATTGTGGTATTATTTTTTTCCTTATCAATTCCTATTAAATTTGTTATTATTATAATTTGTTTTTATATCTTTTTTGACGACTTAATAGTTATTTAAGTATCAAGGAATGTAAGGACGTAATAACATCCGAGGTAGGCGAATACGAGCTGAGGCGGAGCCGAAGCTTGTCGCCTGCCGAGGATGTTATTAGTCGATACATTCCGTGTTACTTATTAAATTTTTAACGCTACCGGCAATGTAAGTAGGCCTACAGGTAGAAATTTAATCATATTTTTAAAGTTCGTTTTGACAGCTGTCATCGGGATTATTTTTTAAAAGCCCCATTATTCTAAGTTGTCTGTGCTTGTTACCATATCAACGAACAGTTAAAATCAACATTATTTTCCTAGGGATGTAAGTGACACTATTAAGTTCCGTCGTCAAGGGTAACTAGTACACGAATGTTATCAGCCATTTACGATCCCTGTAGCTGTGGATGTAAGGCCTACTTACATTGCCGGTAGCGTGAAAACAAAATTATGTACGTAGTAAATTTTTTTAAAACTTCAAATTAACCGTAGCGCTTACCGGCTCAAGAACTCTGCGATGCTATTTTTTCTTTTGAAAAAAACTTTTGTCAAGCACTCGTTCGTATTTCAAAACTATGCAAGTTTTTGTAAAAACACCGATGGCAATAGCATCATGATGTAATAATAAAACTATTAATTTGATTTGGTGGTATTTATTAATTCCAAAACAAAACAGAACATAACACTTTTAAAATCGAAATCTTACATGTACAAATTATATAATAAGGGCACTTAATTTAGTTTACAGTAACAAACTTAATCTAAAATTTATCTTAGATTAGAACAGTTGTATGTGCATTACTTAATCATTTTTGAAAACTAGAACATAAATTAATCCTAAAATGTTAACCTTAACAAGACAAAAGAATGATTAACTTAATAGAACATATTATTAATTAAACTTACAATTTATTCCTTTAACAATTTTTGAACTAACATATAATAATAAAGCCTTACTGAAGAACTTAAATAACCAAACGTAAACATAAATTGTACCTAATGAATAAACGTCATACATAAAACGAAATTAAATTAAAATAAATAGATTTTTTTGGTATATTGATATTGAAGTTTTCATTTAAGCCCTTAATTATTGAAAAGGTTCCCAAACTATAAAAGCCGAATTACAATAAATCGAAAGAATTTTAAAAAACAATTACATCATGAAAGGGTAATCCTGAAAATTTACACAAACAAATTATATCCGATTTTTTGCGAGGTGGAAACGCAAATTAATCTCTCAAAAGTAGCCGAGGGGTAAAATCACTTGTTGCTGGAAAAATCCCAACAAGCTTTAAATAACGTCTCGCAGGGGTTAAAATTACTCTTCCTTGTAAAAAAGCTCCGAAAATCAGCTCGGAAAGTAGGTTTGATATTGTTGGAAAAAAGAATTGCCTCGATCTAGATCGAGAGAGTATCAAAAGTTACTTTCGGTTGCTGCAATTAGTTGTTTGAGGTTTTTTAATTAAAATTCGGTGGTTTTAGTCAATTAAGAGTGTTTTTAGGGGTTAGTGGGTGTAAACAGGGACATTTTTATTGTGTTTGTTTTTAGCTTACGTGCTACATTGTGTGTGTTTGAATTGTAAACATGTTTTTGGTTTCGCGGTTAAGTACCTCGTTAAAAATTATCTAGTGGGTTACAAATTGGTGGCATTTTTTCCTTAGAGGTTTTAATGCCGAATTACTGCAAGGAGGCAAAGTAGCCGATTTAGTTGGTTATTAAAATAAATTTATTTTTGAATATACCTAATTAGTTAATTTAATTTAGAACAAATTAGAAATTGTAGTGAAATTTAAGTAAAATTAACAGTATGAACACAAGCATGTGGACTCAGTTGGAACATCAAAGATTTTAAAGTTATACGTTTTATTGTTAAATTATAGACTAAGAATTGTTGATTTATAACATCTAAAGGTTAACTTGATTTTTGAAGTTTATGCTTTATTAAGTAATTATATCTTTACCATATGCTCTATTAGTACGTCTAAGTATAGGTTAATTATGTTACTGTGCAACTTCCCCCAAGTCAATACAAAACGTAATGGAACTACGGCTATGTTTCTAGCAAATGGAAATTGGTAAAAGAAATTTAGTTTGGACAGTTGCTCCCGCCTCGAATATAATGCCTGTTTTTAAATTTCGAAAATGGTTTTATATATTTTTTTTAAATAAAGTGACTTTAAAGTTGCATTACTAACTTACTTTATTAGTTTTTATAAGAATTTAATTCACAAAGTTTTTTTTTTATTTTTCTGGTAATGTTCAGATTACGCTATAATTAAACTGAACAAACACATAAATATGACTATTTAATACAAAATTTCAAATGTTTTTTTTATCGTAGATGTTGAATTTAAATTTGGTAATTTGGTTGTATTAAAATAGTAATATTTGCTACATGATGACAAATAGATTGTTGTACAGTTGTTTATAATGGATTTTAGAATTTTTAGTACAAATCAGAATCAGAAAAAACGGCCCTAATATTAGGTATTAAATTATCGTACTATAACTTTTCAAATATTAAATTTAGGTGTACGAAAGTTTGGCAATCAATTAAAATTTTAGAAGCCTTAAAGAATGTAATGCAACATACATAAATGGGATTTCTGCTAACGGTAACATAACTTCTGGCCATGAAGAAATTGTCAAGCCAACGACTAATGTTGTCACTTTGATTTTTGCTACTTGATTTCAAACTAGTCAATTAAAAAAATGCTTTAGGTGTAAGTTACTCATTACAAGTTATATATATGTAAATATAGTCACACATAGGTAGGTACATTTCAGGTAAAGAAGCTGTGCTAATTCATTCATTCATAAATAGTGTAATTAGGGAAACGAAACAAAATTTTATGATTGCGGACATTTGTGAGTAAAAGCTCAAAAAATTTTATATTTAAAATCCCAAGGTGAGACTAATTTTTTAATAACAAAACAGTGTTTTGATCATAAAAAATGTAAGTAGTGGAAGTTGTGTATATACCCGGTTAGTCAAAAGTATGGCGACAAGCCATTATTACCGTAAATATAAAAAAACGGTTTGTTTAGCGCCACCTATTGTTTTCTTTTTTGCATTTTATGCCACAAAAATTTTAATAAAAATGCAAAATTGCACCGTTGTAAATAACAAACAAGATTCTAGTTAGAAATAACAAACAATATACAGAGTGCTAGTAAATAAACTGGAAAACGATAAAGGATCGTAAAGGATTGACTACACCAAAAGAAGCACTGCAATTTCGTATTAATTATACTAATTTTTTTTAATAGTTTATCTTTACGCTAATCATTGTTTGTCCTCATACTTTTGATCAGCCTTGTGTATGATTCTATAATGTACTTACAGGTGATCAAGACAGTTTAACATTCTCCAAATACCATACTGATTCAAATGCATTGACACTGTAATTTGTTTAAAATGTAACTTCTATTTTGTTAATGCCCTGTTGGAATTGCGAAAGTTTGTTTCGCATTCTAGTTAATTTGAAAACAGAGTGTTTCTCTGTTTTCGTTTTTTTCCTTCTTAATTCAGTTATAATAAATTAAGAAGCAGTACATGAGACTTAAGTTTAAATAAAAACTGCTATGAGGAAGTTCTTTACAGACCTACAAAAACGCTTTAAAATTAAAATACTAAAATTTCATAGAACTGCCAGAAAAATCGCAATTTTGGAATTTATCTTTTCGTGTTTTCAGCAACAGTATCAAAAATAGTAAATGATTTGTTTAGTTACATCTCCAAGTTCTTAAATAAACCGTAGTCAAAAATCTAATTACCAAACTAATTTGGAATCAGTTAAGAACAGTTAAGGTTTTATACGTCGTTGTCTAAAAGCAGCTTCGCCTCTGAATTTAAGATTAATGGAATTAAAGATGAGAAAATGAATTATTCATCTAGTGTGCCTTGGAAAACCTAGGATAAATGAAGTAACGCTAAGCAAACAAAGCTGTTCGTTCTCAAAACTGTTCTCTCGGTTTTATCGGCGCGACATAGCTTTAATTAGAACACACTTCTTGATTATGCAAAATATTGTATGATTTTTTTGCTAAGAAAATTTAATCAAACATTTATGTTTGTTTATAATTTTGTAAATTTGAATCATTTTTGAATTTTTACTTTTAAATTGGGTTTAATCAAGATTTTATTAATTTATTTTATTTTAATGTTATGGCAAAGCAATATAGTCTTACTTTCGCTGAACTAGAATTAAATTTAGAGTAAACTTGATGGTTATTTCGTTGTTATAAAGAAGTTCAGTGGTAAATACTGTATCTCTAACATATGATTATTTAGAATTTGGTTTTACGTAAAATGGAATTTTTTTTATTGCAGAAAACGCTCAAATATGTTCCAGATAAACTGATTGTTTAATGATTATTATTATTATTATTAAAAAAAATTTTTTCGGAAGAACAGATAATGTCTTCTCATCACAAAGACGGAGAACTAATGTAGGTTATTTGATAGAGGTTTTTCTTTAAAATTTAGCGAAAAGTAATTATCCTTAATTAAGGTTGCATTAAATTTAATGCTGAAATCCAAGATTTCTTTAGTGTTATCTGATTATATATACATATTATCTCATGTCATGATTATTACAGTAAATGAAAGAAAAAAAAATTTGGTAAAGAAACGGAAAATGTTTTTTCATCACAAGCTGACTATTAAGTGATATAATCTGATAGAGCTTTTTCAAGAATTGAACCAAAAATATTTTTTATCTTTAACGTTGCAATACTTGTAATGCTAAAAATTCACAATTTTTTTTAGTGTAATTTGAGTATGTCAGGATTATTATAGTTAATAAACGAAATTAAAAATTTTTATTAAAGGAACAAAAAATGTTTTTTCATCAGAAGCTGATTATTAAGTGATATAATCTGATAGAGCTTTTTCAAGAATTGAACCAAAAATACTTTTTGTCTTTAAAATTGCAATACTTTTATTGCTAAAAATTTACACATATTTTCTAATGTTATCTAATTCTGTCATGATTATTATAGTTAATGAAAGAAAATAAAAAATTTCGCAAGGGAACAGAAAATGTTTTTCATCATAATCTGACTATTAGGTAATGTAATCTGATAGAGCTTTTTTTAAGAATTTTAATATGTTTTATCTTTAAAATTGCAATACTTTATTGCTGAAAATTTAGCAATATTTTTTAGTGTAATTAGATTATGTCATAATTATTATAATTTAATAAAATTTTCTTTAGGGGAACAGAAAATGTTTTTTCATCACAAGCTGATTATTAAGTAATATGGCCTGATAAAGCTTTTTTTAATAATTTAATCACAATTACTTTTAATTTTTAAAACTGCAATGGTTTTAATGCTAAAAATTTAGAAAAATTATTTAGTGTAATCTGATTATGTCATGATTATTATAGTTAATGAAAGATAATCAAAGTTTCGTAAGGGAACAGAAAATGTTTTTTCACCACAAGCTGGCGATTAAGTAATATAGTCTGATAAAGCTGTTTTAATAATTTAGCCAAAAATTCTATTTATCTTTAAAACAGCAATACCTCTAAAAATTTACGACAATATTTTTTTGTGTAATCTGATTATGTACCTAATGATTATTATATTTAATTAAAGAAAATAAAGAATTTCGTTGGGGAACAGAAAACGTCTTTTCATCACAAGCTGACTATTAAGTATTGTAATCTGATCTTTTTTAAGAATGTTACAGAAGAATATTTTTATCTTTAAAATTGCCTTACTTCAATGCTCAAAATTTACGAATTTTTTTTAGTGTAGTCAGATTATTGTATGATGATTATAATTAAGGAAAGAAAATAAAAATTTTCGTTAGAGAAATAGAAAATGTTTTTTCATCACAAACTGACTAGTAAGTAATGTAATCTGATACACCTTTTTTGAAAACTTTAGAAAAAATATCGTTCATCATTACAATTGCAATAGTTTTAATGCTGAAAATTTACGAATATTTTTTAGTGTTTATGTCATGATTATTATACTTCTTGAAAAATATACAATTTTTCTTACAGGAACAGAAAATGCTTTTTCGTCTTAAGCTGGCTATGAAGTAATGTAATCTGATAGAGCTTTTTTAAGAATTTAAACAAAAATATTTTTCTTCTTTAAAATGGAAAGCTTTTAATGACGAACACTTACAAATAGGTTTTAGTGTAATCTGATTATGTGATGATTATTACAATTAATGAAAGAAAATAAAATTTTTGACAACAGAAAACATTTTTTCATCACAAGCAGACTATTAAATAATATCTGAAAAATCCTTTTTTTATATTTTAAACCACAACGTATTTTATCTTTAAAATTGCAATATTTTTATTGCTGAAAATTTAATTTGTTAACGTAATCAGATTATTTTGTGATTATTATAATTATGGAAAAAAAAGAAATATTTTGGTTACAGAAATAGAAAATGTAGTTTTATCAGCAGCTGACTTAATGCAATCTGATAGAGCTTTTTTAAGAATTTAAACAAAAACATTTTTTATCTTTAAGCTTGCAATACCTTTAATGCTACAAAATTACAAAACTTTTTTGGTGTAATTTGATTTTGTAATCAATATTATAATATATGAACGAAAATGAAAATTTTTGTTGTCACACATGTTTTTTTTTCATTACAAGCTGACTATGAAGTAATGTAATCTGATAAAGCTTTTTTAAAAATTTCAACTAAAACAATTTTTACCTCTAAAATTGAAATTTTTTGAATGCTGTGTAGGTATATTATAATTAAGGAAAAAAAATGAAACATTTCCGTAGGGGAACAGATAATGTTTTTTCATCGCAAGCCGACTAATAGTAATAATGTAATCTGATAGAGCTTTTTTAGGAATTGCACCAAAAATACTTTTTATCTTTAAATTTGAAATACATTTAATGTTGAAAATTTGCGAATCTTTTTTAGTGTAATCATATTACCTTATGTATATTATAATTAAGAAAAAAAAATAGAAAGTTTCGGTAGAAGAATAGAAAATGTTTTTTCATCGCAAGCTGACCACTAGTAAGTAATGTAACCTGATAGAGCTTTTTTAAGAATTTTAATTAATATATTTCTTATCTTTAAAATTGCAATATTTGGATGCTGAAAACTTTTATTTTTTTAGTAATCTGATAATATCATGATTGTTACACGTAATGAAGAAAAATAAAAATTGTCGTTAGGGGAACAGATAATCTTTTTTCATCACAACCGGACATCGAGTAATGTAATCCGACAGAAATTTTTTAAGAATTAAAAAAATGTCTTCTCTTTAACAACAGTTTTATGCTGAAAAACTACAAATGTTTTTTAATGTAATCAGATGATGTCATGATTATTATAATTCTCGAAAAAAAAATCTGAAATCTGTGTTAGAGAAACAGAAAATGTTTTTTTCATCGCAAGTTATATTGAAGAATTAAAAAAATATGTTTTTTATCTTTATAATTGCAATAATTTTAATTCTGAAAATTTAGGAATGTTTTTTAGTGGAATCTAATTATACCATTATTATTATAATTAATGAAACAAAATAAAAATTTTCGTTGTAAGAACAGATACTGTTTTTTCTTCACTAGCTGACTATTAAGTAATGTAATCTGCTAGTGGTTTTATTAAAAATTTATATATTATTTTTTAATTTTTAAAATTACAATACTTTTAATGCTATGAAAATTTACGAATATATTTTAGTGTAATCAGATTATTTTATTATTTTTGTAATCAATAAAAGAATTCAAGTTTTGTTTAGAGGAGCAAAAAACATCTATTTTATAACAGTTTCATTTATGACTAATTGAAAATTTGGTGATTTCTGAATTAATTTTATGGTTAATTTTATTGCTTTTAGGCAGAATTTGTTGTTTGAAACATCGATAATTTTTTTGTTATAAACTGGAATATAGTTGTCAGAACAGTTATTTGTTTTATAGTTTCACTGACTTGATACTAAATTGAATAATTATTTTATCGCCTATGTTGACATTGCCAAAAAAATCAAAAATGAGATGGTGATTTAATGTTTTAGTACACTCTCTGTTGTCAGTTGTGAATGAATGTCAAACTTTAGTAAGATACGTAAGTTGCTTTTCAAAATTGTCGTTATAACGCAATAAACTTCAAATACTTCAAACAGAATTATTCCGGATTAAGAGGAAAAGGTCATACTCGTCTTTGGAAGAGTTAAAATGTTATACTGCTGCTAATAAAACCTGCTGCTACGTTTGATACACCTACAGCAAGTTTATGAGCTTTTAAGATAATGTAAGTTTCGATAATTTAAGTTAGATATCTGAAACACAATTATTTCAAAGATTTTCACAGTTCCAGATTTTTATTATAAAATGACGATAAACAAATGATATCAATAGCAAATTAAATTTTACATTTTAATTTGAACATTTAGATTTTGTCGTTATTTCCCATTGTTAGAGTGATCAAGTAATTATACACGTCAAAGAATTAATTAAATTTCCAATTTAAGTTTTGCATTGATTTGTGTCTCGTAGCGCGCTAATTAAGCTTGGTTATATGAAATGAATATTTGAAAATTTTAGGTGGCTGTCGTCGAAGAAACCGTCTAAACCGGTATAATTTTAAACCAAAATTTATGACTTTGAAGTTCCTTCGTTCCAGGGCAATTACATAAACTTAGGAGTTATAACTTTTGACTTGCTGTATACCTACAAAGGCATGAAATATATTCTTAATGTTCGTGTTAGAAATCACGGCTTTAATTAATGGGGTGTTTTAGCAATTTACGTTATGAATTATGCGAGAGGGAGCAGCTTTTCTTACGCTGCTTACTAATATATTGTGTTAGGTTCAAAGAGATTGTTATTAGAAAATTTCATCCTCATTAATTATTTATTACATAGTTTTAGCCAATATTTCTCACATCGAAAATGTCAAATACGTTACACGTAACATTTTGTCAGTTTATAGTTAAAATTGAACCTTAGCATTAAATATTTAAATTAACTTTACACCTTTTATTAATTTCGGTATTAATAAATCTAGAAGAAGGTCAGATGTTGAAATCGGCAAAAGCAATTAATTTGTGTTTTAGATCAGTTTTCAATAAAAGTTCGTTAAAAAGTGTAAAGAATGAAATGATCTAGAAAAAAAATTATTTTGGACAGTTTTAATCCGCAACAAAATATGTTTACACCATTTAGTTTGCTTGTTAACAGTTTCTCGTAAGGTTTCTTTTAAAAATAAAACTGCCACTAAATACAATAATTAGATAGTTTTCCGAAAGCTGTCTTCCAGGTAATTTTCGCATTTAAACTTTCCATAATTTTGTATTGGAATATTATTCTGCTAAAAATTATAAATACAGCTTCGCGTTTTAATAATTTTTTAACAACAGTTACAAGATAACCAAATTGTCTCGTATGGTCTGCAAACATAAAAATCTTTTAAAAATTATATTTTCAATTTTGAAATTACACTTTTGCTCATAATTTGTAGAATCGAACGCAAACGTTAACATGCAAGGCTGAAAGTTAAAACTATAATTTTCTTTGCTAAATACTGCGAGGCTGGTTTTGTGTTGAATATTTATCTGTTTTGACAAAATCTAGCAGAAAGCATTTTAGAGTTCTGGTGCGTAGCTAACGTGCACTGTTTAGTGCAAAAACTTGAAACATAATTTATTTTTTATAACGAACTAGTGGTTAGAAAGCGTTCAGTGAAATTATTATTGAGAATATAAAGAATGTTTTTGAAAATTGCTTACCGCAGTGTATTTTTTTTTTCAAATGTTGTTTATTTTACGCAATTTAGTTATTTATATTAGTGTTAATTTATGTCTAAATGTTTTAACACTGATGTTAAGTTTAAAATTCGTTTCAAATGATAACTGTAATTTACAGAATCATTTTCAAATTGACAATTAAATATGTTCTTATAAATTGTAGACTTATACTGTATTGTTATAGAGGTAACAATGCATAGCATGTCTTAGTCCGAATAACAAGAAACACGGTAGGATAGGTCCAGGTTGTATCAATAATCAACAAGCATTGGTATGTCTAATTTTGGCAATATTGGATGGTTAAAGTGGGATTACTGCAACATTATTTCAAAGCATCAAATGTGAGACAATTCTCAACATTAATAAATGGTGTATAATTTTGCGTTTGATTTCGCATTACTTATTGTTTAATTGCTATAGCTAAAACTGAAACTTTTAAAAAATGTATTATAAGCATGTCTTGCTTTTGTAATAATATTCAAAGTAATATTAGTTTTGTAAATCTAGCTAGTATTTGTAATTCCATACATCGGTAAAGTTATGAAAACTAAAATTTGTTATAAGAGTAAAATTGTAAGTCGTAATTTTATCAATTAACGTTCTGGGCATTAATGCCAATATTTTTGCATCACACACCTGATGCTTTTCTGTGTTATTTCCTATAAAGCTTTTAAATTTGGTTAGCAAGAATTAACATCGAATTCTAAACTATAAATTTATTAATTTCTTCAATAATAATCAGCTGAAAAGGCAATTTAAAAATAAGACTTGCTTACTCAAACAAGTTTCAGTTAAGTTTTAAAAAGTCAGCAATTAAAGGTATAGATTTTTTTCCAATAAAGCAGAAAAATGGAAGTAAAAGCTCTAAGGTAAACGTACGCGAACACAGCAAACTCTTGAGGGGATGGCTGAAATCATTGATTTCTTACATCAAGCCACTCCCTCAGCTTGCTAGTTAGCAATCCCTCCTTAAAATACCCCCTTTCCCCTATTTTACTTTGCTGTAAGGTTTTCACTAGACTTCCCCTTATTTGGGTTTCGTTGTAAGGGTTCGCACCCCTCTACCTTATCTTTCTCTTAGGTATATTTCAGAATTCCAGGGACGGCTGTGTTCGATCTCTTTTATCACTGTTAAGCTCGCATTTGTCTTTCGCAACCCATTTCCCCATCTACCCCTTACTGATTCTTTTCACCCCTGCGAGAGAATTATAGAACTTTGCGTATAATTTTTGAAAGTCTTTTTTGTTGTGAATTTCTATCTCATGCAATGGTGTTCCTTTATAAAGCGTACATGCTTTCGTATGTATTTTTAAATAATTACACGGAAAGCACCTAACATTCATTAACATTTTTGAATCAAACAAAATCAACCTTTGGATACGGTCCTAATTTTGATAAAAAAGGGCATATTGTTACATTTAAATTTGTTTTCTTACATATTTATGGAAAGCTGTTTAAATATTTAAATATTTATATCGATTGTTCTTGGTGTGTTCTGTCCAACCTGTCCAGAAAAGTGTAAAGCTGCGGTTAAGATGGATATGTTGGTTTTTATCTTTCATCTTGCTATTCTTCTGCTGTGATGTTGTCTTTGTTGTCTTCTCTGTTCTGATGTAAGTCTCCTGCTTCTGTACTTGAAATTTCTTGAAATTTTTGAATACCTGTAATCTTGCTACGACTTTTTCTTAGTATGATAGATCTGATGTGACTATTGATTTCTGGGTGAAAATAAGCGAGCGACGGATGAGTCCGATTCTAACTGAACTTTTGGTGGAAGGTGATGCCAAGTTTGTACTGATTGGTTGTGCGAAAACTGAAAAATAATTGTGTTTATTATTAAATCACCTATTGGAGGCATTTATTTATTTTATTAGGCATTTGACTTAAAATTTCTTAAAAAAATATGGAAAAATTTGTATTACATTTCACCACGTTTACCATTTCGCACGATTAAATTGTGCTTGTTATAAACACACTAAAATAAAAAAATTTTCAATTTGAAACTAATATTTTATTTACTGCTAGTAAGTTCTTTTAGTAGAAATTAGTGTTTTAATTATTACCTCCTATCTTCTTATAAGCATAAGTATTTCTATGGATTTAAAAATAGCCGGTCATCGTTTATTAACTGTTAGTACTTTAAGTTAAATGTTGTATTGAATCATGCGCATGAAATTCAATGACATTATGATCGGGTTTGAGTAAAAAAATATTGTTTGTAAGTTTTTCATAGTTTTGTGTAAGGAATAGTGACGCCGCGAGACGAGAGAAGTCGAGAAAAACGGTGTCTTTCGTTTTATCTTAAATGTCGAGAGAAAATTTTCTTGTAGTTTTCTTCTCCTGTCTCATCGCGTATCGTCTCGACTTTTGTCATACGTATGAGATATTTTATATTATTTATGCTTAGAATTGCATACGTTATGAAATAAAATAAGTTACGTTGGGTGATTTTTCTAAATATTGTAAAACATTGTACAACGTTATGTAGCCTAAAATAAACGTGAACCTTAATAGCTAGTGCACAAAAAATTCAAGATGTGATATTGCGAAATCTTGCCTAAATTTTTTTGATAGGAGATTGGTAAGCGCGACAAACAACGAATAGTTGTAAATATGTTCGGGACAATAGCTGTCATAAAACAAAATTTGAAAATTAGGGCGAGTTAAGATTTCTTACCATCCCACGTATTTTTCAAGCGCAAAAGAGGTATTAAATCAATTATTGATAGGCTTGTGTCTGCCATAATGGCTACGATTTTCTGACTGACGACGAGACGAGAGAATGCGCTCGAGCGACAAGGCGAGAATCCCTCGTTTCTCGAGTGAGTCGTTTTTCTTTTCTTCAACGAATATTTGTCTATAATAGTGTTAAATATAAATATTGAATAAATACTAATTGAATGTTTGCGTTTTTATTAAAATTATTATACACATGCATAAAGTTTCGAATATAGAAAAGTTTATTTATATTATAGTAATAGTTTGAGACACTACAAAATATTTTATAAAATAAGGAAATTAAGAAAAGAATTCTGACCAATGACCATATCGATTTTTCCATAAAGTAATATTAAAAAAGTTAGTTTGTCGCAATATATTGGTAACATTGTTAACCACAGTTAAGTACAACTGAATGCAATACAACGAACCACTGCGAAATTAATTATTGCTTGTATTGTTGGAATGTTAGCTAAGACACGTTTTTGTAGGAATTGTTCTAAAGACTGTGAAATTATAAAACATTGATTACTACTTACTGACTATCTTGGACGTGCTCCTCAATAGGAAATAGGACGAAATTACAATAAGTTACAAATGCATAGACCCTTAAGTTTTGTTTGTGTTAAAACTATTTTTTGCTATAAGCCGGGTTATGCGGGAATATCCGTTTTCTTTTTTTTAATGTTAAGGACTCGTACGAGTCAATTCTGTCCGACAAATTGTTTGTCTTTATTGCTAATAAATAACGCAAAAAATCTGACGGTATGGGGGTGGGTTACTTTAGCCTAAAAACGTTTCTTGTTATAATTTTTCTGTTTGCATTATTTAACGTAGGTCTACGTTTCTTAATAATTTCTAATGATATTTACAATTTCTGTTATTTAACTTTTAGATCACATAGTATTTCATGCGGAAAATTTGCTAACTATCAGAAGGAATAGTTTTTACAAATTCTTCGAGTATAATAAATTAAAACAAATAGCGGAAATTTATACGAATAAGAATGAGGTAGGAGTAGGTCTCTGTATTCTGTTAATAAAACTCCCATCTAAATTTGTCTCTATTTTCGCAATAGACTTCATACGAAAATTTGAGATATAAAAACCTTAAAACATGAAAAATATTGTTGGAAATTAACTTTTTATCTGTTTGAATTATTCATTAGCGATATCTTTTGATATTTTAGGGCAAGTAAAGGCAGGCAAATATTTTCAGAAGGTACGAAACGGACTGCTTTCGATTGTTACTTTTTTGGATAGAAAAGCTATGTTGACATTTTGCCGCCTGTTATATTTATTGCCGATCGTCAGCCTTTTTGGAATGTTTTTGTTTAACATCTGGAATTTCACTAACACTTTTAAGCAAATATCTCTTATTAAGTATTTCTGTAGTATTAAAACATTTGTTTGTATTTGCCACTGTATTAAAATATATGGTTCTTCTCGTTTGCCCTCTGTGGCACCATGCAACAACTCTGCAAATTGTATATTTAATTAAAAAATTTCAAAATTTTTGAAAATCTTTGATTTTGATTTTTGATCGATTAAAACTATTATAATTATATACCACATAACAATACAATATTTTCCACTTTTATGGCCGCTATTCTCGTCTTTTACAAATACCAGGTGTCAACGAATCTATTAGACAAGTCATAACTTCTAGAATATTAGGTGTATCAAAATGAGATTTGGTATAGGTAAATGGTATGTGAAGAGGATAGTTTTCGCATATTTTTCACTTTCCGGTCACTTCCGGTTTCACCGGAAATGGCTCCAGTTTTGAATTATTAAATGGAACACCCTGTATATTGTAACATTTTTGGATTTCTGAGACAATTCTGGATCAAAAGTTTTTACGCCTACTTCATTTTTTTAGAGTCACTTTTAATATTGCATCTAGGTGGCCGTGATCGGACGTAAACTAATCTGAGGACCTCAGGTGATGTCAGAAAATTACAATCGCAAAGTTTTAGTGACTAGTATGATAGATAGGAATAAGACAAGTTGGCAAAATTACATTTTCGTGTCTAACTATTATTTTTCAAATGGCGACCATTTTTTGACAAGCACTTTCCGAAAAAAGGATTTTTTGACGAATCTAACGATACTAATTTATTTGCGATTGGATTAAAAATAAGAACATAAATTAAATATTACTAAGGAAAATACTGGACAATAATTTATTTATTTTTGTCAAGTGTGCCATGGATAATAATTTATTAACTTTCACTGTAGTAAATTTTCAAAGTGAATTCCTCCTTGTTCAAGACACATTTCAGCTCGTTCAATTGTTTCTCTCAACACGTTTCGTAACATTTGAGGCATTATACTTCTAAATGCCCGTAGAATTCTTTCTTCTAAGATTTCAAGAGTGGCTGGGGCTGTTGCATAGTAGACCCTTTCTTTAACATATTTCCAAATAAAGAAATCGAGCACAGTGAGATCCGGTGAGCGGGCAGGCCACCGTACTGGACCATTGGTTGCAATAACTTGATTATTAAAATGCTCTATTAAGTAATTAAGAACTTCTCTGGTATTATGAGGGGGTGGGATCCCAAGTGAGTGTTTTGTTTTCCAAAGAAGACTTGATAAAAATAACTGCAAAATATTATGCATCATGGCTATCCATGGCACACTTGACAAAAGTAAATAAATTATTATCCAGTATTTTCCTTAGTAATATTTAATTTATGTTCTTATTTTTAATCCAATCGCAAATAAATTAGTATCGTTAGATTCGTCAAAAAATCCTTTTTTCGGAAAGTGCTTGTCAAAAAATGGTCGCCATTTGAAAAATAATAGTTAGACACGAAAATGTAGTTTTGCCAACTTGTCTTATTCCTATCTATCATACTAGTCACTAAAACTTTGCGATTGTAATTTTCTGACATCACCTGAGGTCCTCAGATTAGTTTACGTCCGATCATGGCCACCTAGATGCAATATTAAAAGTGACTCTAAAAAAATGAGGTAGGCGTAAAAACTTTTTAAAATGTCACATTCTGATCCAGAATTGTCTCAGAAATCCAAAAATGTTACAATATACAGGGTGTTCCATTTAAAAATTCAAAACCGGAGCCATTTCCGGTGAAACCGGAAGTGACCGGAAAATGAAAAATATGCGAAAACTATCCTCTTCACATACCATTTACCTATACCAAATCTCATTTTGATACACCTAATATTCTAGAAGTTATGACTTGTCTAATAGATTCGTTGACACCTGGTATGTAACATTGTATATCCTTCCATGCCAAAATTTTTGAGCAAATGCAAAAAACTGGAAGTAATGTCAGCGTCACACGTTACATAAGTGAGCAAATTTCTCATTAAACATTTTACATCTTTGGATCGGTTCAAGACAAAATGTACAACTTTGGTACATTGTACTTAATGATCAAATGCATTAACTGATTATTTTTTCAGAAGTATTAAACAACTCCAACGTATTGATTCGACGATACTCAGATACTCAGATATTATTTCTTAAGGTGTTTAATTAATAAAAAATATTAATCTATTATTCTAATAGAAAATTTAATATTTAAAATGCATGTTTTTTTGTCTGTTGTATTTTTTTATTACAGCCACCGTTTCCACGTAACACGCACAAGCAGCACAAATTACAACTAGTAGCAGTTTGTTTTCAGCTTTAGGTAACGTCTGTTACAAAACAGCAAATAATTTGTTACATCTGCTAAAAAAGTATTTTTTTTAGATTGGTTTTTGTTTGTCAAAATACGACTTTTTAAACAGTGACTGTGTTTTAACGTTACCAATAGCAAGGTGAAAAAAAGTAACTCATGGTAGCGTGCGGTAATAGTTATTTCTTTAACTAAGCAAAAAAGTAGCAGATTTGTTGCCGCGGCTGGCGAAACCAGCCAAGGCAGTAAATCTGCATTTTTGGCGTGTTAATCATATAAGTTTTTCGCCGATTTGTTAAAATTAACATTAATTTTGTGATTATTTTAAATAGTTTTAATATTATTGCCGTCATCGTAGCCATCATGTTGCTATGTTATGCGGTTGCCATGTTAAAACAAATTTGAGTTTTATTATATTATAAATATCATTTTCAATGTCGTTCGTCGTTTTTATGTCGTTTTTTACTGCCTTGGCGGTAAAATTCACACTTTAGTGACTGCCAAATGTTAATAGAAGCAAATCTTTATTGTCAATCGGTGAAAAAGTAGTTTAGCTCACGCTGCTATGGGCAACGTCAACTATTACATTTTCTTTTGCAATTAAATTAAAACAATTTTCTCTCGTTTTTTTTTTATTAGAATACTGTTGTAGAAAAAATATTGTGTACAACTCGTCCGAGAAATGTTTTTAACGCCTTTCAACAAGTTTTTGACTAAAAAAAGTATCATTTCGCGCACTAGTTGAACAAATAACTAGTATTGGTGCTGTTTTGTAACAGCAAACTTTCAAAATTTAAACAATTGCTATTAGACGGTTAGATAAACTCTAATTTGTATCAAAATATTCGTAGTTTGTTCGTGTAACATAAACACTGTGCGTCTAATAAAATATAAAAACAAGAAATAGCACGCGTTTTTAATTTTTGAAGTGCTTAAGGTAATTTATTTTTCATCAGTCTACCAAATATGAACATTGCGTCTTAAACCATTCAAAAGATATAATAAAAATATTTTTTTTTGCATCTATGAAAGGCTGTAGCTCCATAACAATGCTTTTTTTGATATTGGTTAAATTCTTTTTGCTTCTAATTTCTGCTGCATTCAGTTAGCTACATATTTTTAAAACACCCTGTGTAATTATAACGCTTTATTCAATCATAACACAGATTGAGGAGTTTTCAAATATATTAAACCATTTTAAATTAATTATGTAGTTTTACCATTTCCTAGGCTTTTTAATGAAATTAGTAATATTCAACTTTCCAAAAAAAAAACACCTTTAGATACCTATTTTTTTTATAAGTGTTCTAAATAACATAGATCCTCTAAAATGTTTACAGCTAATCTGTTTCTGTCGATTATGTTACTAATATCTTAGATATATAGGATAATAATTAAAGCAACAAGGTACAGATTCCAATATTTTATTTCAAACAGAATACTAAAATGTTGATTTTAACTGTTCGATATGGTAACAAGCACAGGCAACTTAGAATAATGGGGGTTTTAAAAAATAATTCCGATGACAGCAGTCAGAACGAACTTTTAAAAATATGATTAAATTTCTACCTGTAGCGTGACAAATTTAATAAGTAACACGGAATGTATCGACTATTAACATTCTCGGCAGGCCACAAGCCTCGGCTTCGCCTCGGCTCGTATTTACCTACCTCAAATGTTATTACGTCTTTACATTTCCTGTAACTTAAATAACCATTAAATGAGGTTTTAATATAACCACGCAAGTCGCAACGTTGCCAGACGTAGTACGGCATAGCGGTAGTACAAATCTTATATTTCTGAAGATCTTAAATATTCGACAATTCTTTTATTTTAAAACATCTAAGATATTTTAAATTAAATTTAGTGTACAAATTAAATTTAAAATTTGTGAGATATTTTAAAATAGAATAATTAGAAATATTCAAGATACTAATTGCATTTTAGTATTCTAAAATATTTATTTGATATTTTAATTTAAATATATTTACGCCACAAATCTATAATTCTTTAAGGTATGTATAATAAATTAATAAAGTCTCTAAAATATTTTTTTTGTTTCGTCTCAAAATATAATCCGATAGAAAATTGCTTTCTCTTCTCGCTTGCATTACTCTCGTCTCGCCGATATCACTTAAATATCGCAATAACTAGCTTGCAATTACAGAAATACTAGTGTTACCCCAGCACACAATGCACTGACAGACAGCTTTGACAGAACCGACGAAATGTCAAGTCACGTGATGCATTAGTTCCAATAATGACACGCGACGTTATTGTAGATGGCGCCCCAAGTGACGCGCGTCTAGCCGACCTTCATATATGTATATTATAAATTAAAATAATTTATATTAAAAAATCGACGTAGAATAAAAATATAAAAATGTTTCATGTTCCATCTGTGGATAGAGACCTTTCATTTTAAAAAAAAAAAGGTCCAAATTGGTGAAGCGGTATCCGCTGGAGGAACCGCAGAAAAATACCCTTTGTGCTTTTATATACACTTCGCCGCAAAATTAAGGGATCAGAAATAAAAGTGCTATATTTTTTTTATCGTTGAAAATATTATTATGAAACTCATACGCAATAAAGATAGGACTATTTATCGCTACTTTAAGGACATTCATATCTTAAGATATCACAAAAATGCTGCTTAATAAGAAATACTGCAGAAATCGCATAAGTCTTGTAATTAAAAGTTACCTGTCAGGGTGTTCTAAACAATTGATACAGTGACTTAAATCAAAATAAATGGCAGCTAATGTCCAGAGAAACTATCTTTCGGAGGTAGATGCATCTAAAGTGGTCACACTGCTCGAGGAAGGCTATACTCAGAGAGAAGTTGCTGCAAGGCTTTTCGTTGCGCAGTCAGTGATTTGCAGAGTGTCTCGGCGGTTTCGAATGACAGGGAATTATACCAGGAGACCTGGCCAAGGTCGTAAAAAGAAAACCACCAGGCGTGAAGACCGGTATTTGGTCGTAACAGCGAGACGTGAAAAGTTCATCACTGCTCGATCGCTGAGGAATGATCTTCAACTATCCACCGGAACAGTCATTAGCTGCGATACCGTATTGAGGAGACTACAGGATGCTGGTATGAAGGCAAGACGTCCTGCAACCGGCCCAATTTTGACCCCCCTTCACCGGAGGTTACGTTTAGCATTTGCTCATGATCATTTGAACTGGGGAGATGAAGAATGGGCAGCAGTGTTGTTCACCGACGAGTCTAGATTTTCTCTAAAGTAGAGATAAATAGTCCTATCTTTATTGCGTATGAGTTTCATAACAATATTTTTAACGATAAGAAAAATATAGCACTTTTATTTCTGATCCCTTAATTTTACGGCGAATGGATTTGTCCTGGAGAATAACGCAAATACAGAAAATTTTACTTATTTTCATTAACTGCGTATTAGCAATATTTTTTGTAAATTATACAGAATTTAAGCCTATTTTGTAATATAAATATCTTACCTGAAAATTAAAAAATTTTCTACGTTATTTACTATTATGTGTGATAATAATTGAGTTTTGGTTGTTACTATCATTCTGTTCCATGGTGCAGATTAATTAGGTAATGAAGTAAATCTGAAAATAAAAGAATAGTTAGTTTTTTTTAAACAGAAATACATGTTGTAAATAAACATAATTTATATTAATATTTAAATGGCTATTCCAAAAGCTTTCAACCAGCTTCAAAAACGTCCTGCAGTAATCACTATTTCGAGTTTAGTTTGAACTTCCCCTAGTGACGATCGTTGACAAGTTTAACATTTCAGGCTTATGTGAAACAAAATCATAATTAAATAATATAAAAATAGTTATTTACGTCACTAGTCCGGGAAGTGACATATTAAAGTATGAGTTTAGATATTTGCGGACGAGGCGGCGCAACGAAAGGAGCCGAGTCCGAAATTTCTAAACGAATGCTTTAATAATCACTTCACGGACGTGTATCGTACAAAATTTTATTCATTACTGCCAAAACCATTTTCTATTTGAATATTTTCTTTTTATAAAAACGTCATTTTTAAAATTTATATTCTGTCAAATTAAACATTCGCTGTTGGTATTTCTCGTTGCTTAGCTACAAATAGATGTGTTTGATAAATTTTTCTCCAAGCAGTCCGGGAAGGGCTGCTAAGCAACACTTCCCGACCTTGGCCTGTAATGTGCCATTTCCCGGACTCAAATCAATGACGTAAAGTGGTATATAGCGTACAGTATGAAATAAAATATTTTGAGGTTTTTATTATGTTTCGCGGTATATTTCTGAAATATTTCGCAATTCTTTTATTTCTTTTTCACATTTTTTCCACGATTTGTAAACCTATTACTGTATTAAAATTTATTCAGCTTTACGAAACACTGTAAAATAAACTATAATAAAAAATATTACTCGATTGTTTCGTAGCAATACCTAAAGCTAGGGAAGTCTTACTTGCAAGTTTTTATTACTACCAACCAGTCCCTTTGCGCTTAATAAAGCAGATACGAAGTGCATCCATCATTTATGATATGAATAAGTAAAACTCGCGTAAAACTTGCAAACTCCACTCGTATACTCAAATTTTAATTAGTTTTGAGCTCAGTTTAAGTTGATGTCGAACAAACTTTGCTAATATTAAAACGGAAATTAAAAGATAAGAAAATAACGAGCTGCTACGTCGGAAACCATGCCGTGAAGGGTCTCTAAAGTTTTTGACGCCGCGAACGTCGTCGATCGTAGTTTAATGCTTGTTTTACAACATTTGAAACTAACTAAACTTAGCGCAATTTTGTTGATCTATGTTTGCTTTTTGCTATAGAAAGACGAAAACAAACACAACATATTATAAGCATATGTTTTATTGGCTCTTTCAATAACTGACATTTACAAGAAAATGGGTTAAGGTTTTTCAAATTATGCGTTTTTTATCAAACAGAAGATAAAGAAAAGAATTATGTTAAAATTTTTTAACACGATTAAAAGTAAATTGTAAAATTAGCAAAAGCTATGCAAATAGTCAATTTTGATTACGAAAAACTGTTTAAAAATACGTAAATTGAAAACTGTTATTAAAACGCAAAAATTGTGCTCTGAAACTTTGAAATATTAGTAGGAATTTTTTTCACGCAACTAACCTAATACGACATACGTATTTCGGTAATTAAGCTATCATCGTCAGTGGTAAACTGACACTCCACAGTTGGTGTGTTTTTACTTCAACAATTAAAATTGTCAAAATTTTGAGGTAAACAAAGAAATTGGTGTGTTTAATGGCTACGTTAAATTAAATTGCGACAAATTCTTGAAAAATAGGTTGTCTCAAAAAGGTTTAATAAAAACCATACAAAATTTATACCATAACGTTAAAACCTTAACAAACTCTAGAAACCAAAATAACAATCGACCAAAAAGTGGTTGCATAAGAAGATAAAAGAGAAAAGAAGACAAAGAACTTTGGCTTTTTTTTTCTACTCTAAAAAAATTTTTATTTCTCATATTTTTACTAAAGGATCGCAACATTTTTACCACTGCTGCGTATGGTAGCCGTGTAGTTTCGTTAGATCTACGAATACAACCAGCAAGGAATCGAATTTTCTATGTAAAAACATTTTTTTTCGTAAAAGCAATGGTTGGAATTCAAGAACTTGAAACCAGAAAACAAATAGTGGACCAAAAACTCAGGTTTGGCAGAAGGGGCCTAAGCGAAAAAAAGTAGGAGAATAGGAAAAGTTTGGCCTTTACATGTTAAAACTATTATTTAAAAGTTTGAGAGTTCAGCATGTCGTTCCACTACTACTGCACCCAATGAGTAATTTAATAGGAACAAAAATGTTCCATCATTACAAATTTTAAAAAATGTATAAAACACATCACAGAGAAATTAACGCGTTGAAACAAATTACATTTTAGCTCATCTTTAGCCCCATGAGCTTACAATAGAGTAGAATATGATACAAAACAAATTGTCCAATTCTCGCATCCGATCGGTTTTTAAAAAGCTTATTTTGTTGATGAGGTTTTGTTACACAAGTGTACACACCCACACACACTCACTCACAAACATATTTCAAAAACACTTTTTTGAGCCCATAGAGCTGCAAAACACGTATTTCCGTGAAACCATCGAAATCGAAATGTCTCATGAAACTGAAAGTATGGGAATGTAAAACTTGTTGAACAAAATAGTAGATTATATACCAAAGGACTGCAGTGCTTCATTTAATCTCTAGTGTGAAAGTTTATTGCCGGAACGTAGCGTAGCGGAGCGAGCGGCAATAATTGGGGATTGAATGAAGCACCTCAGTCCTGTGGTATACACGCTATTTTTGCACTTCCGATTAATTTGAAATCAACATAGTCAAAATTTTAAAACATGCTGTCGACGTGACAATCCAGGTTTTAAAACGTCAAAATTAAAATCGTAATTTCTGATGGTGACAAAACATACTCGGTAACTTAGCAATTTATATTCATTTAATCCCCTAGGATTTTTGAAAATATTTAATCCTTCCGGCGTTTAGTCCTCGAAAAAAAATTAAATTAATACTTTTACTCCCGGAAGTGCAAAAACAATATTAAAGGCAAAATAACAAGGTACGACTCTATAAAGCAATTTAAAAACAGTATGAGGAAGGAGATAATGGTAAAGTTTTATGAGTTAATAGTATTATCTGCGGCACTATATGAGTATGTAACTTGGGTGATAACAAGAGATAGAAACCGCTTAGAAGCCGCCGAATTGAGGTTTCTAATAAGAGGCCAGAAAGTAACTAAAATGCAAATAAGTCAAAAGCATTAAAAACAACCCAACAGTAAACGCCAAAAATAAAAAATCCGAAAATAAACGGAAATGGGAAACAAATAGATACATAAATATTCATTCACTACTTTATATATACATCGTCACATATTTGTATCAAGTCAAAAGAAAATATCACAATGCATCAAAACACATATTACAAGAATCAGAGGTGAGACCAAACACCAAAACCTAGAAAAAAATACAATCAAACTTGGGGGATGAAAAACTGAATGCATTTTCTACTTTAGCTATGAAAGGCAAGTTGTTAAAATCTATTTTAATAAAAGAAGTTTATACAGGATGAGTCAAAATTTACTACCCAGAGCTTAAGTATAGATTCATTTGGAAATAAATAAAAATAATAAATAACAACATTACAAAAAATCGTCTCACGTTGAATAATTAAATATTAGTGTAAAAAAATATTCTTTTAAAATTTTGACTAAATATACAGCTCTAACACGATGGAGCGCCGGCACACCTAACATCTAAAGGACAAGGTTTGTTTAACCGAACTTCATGGGAAAGACGATGTGATTGACACATTCATGCAACGTTTTATGATTTAAAAAAATAGATCACTGGTACGCGACTTTACATATTTACATTGTATAAAAATAATACAATTTCTGGTTACCCTGTGTGCATTAGCTAAAACTTTTATTATAGACAGCAATCATATTTATTAAACAAATATATTATTAAGATTTATAAACGACTCAACATCAAAGGGTATATTGCTCCGATTCAACAATTTCAGCAATTTTATTTTCTGGGTTTCGCAAAAAAATTTCTTACCATTGCCTGTTTTGAACCGGAAACCTACAGATAGACTACTTGACAATTTCAACTGATTGATAAATTAAACTTATTTTATTATATTTATTTTAGTTTTGCTTTCACTTCCTTTCGTTAATTTGTTGGTTTCTGTGCAATACAGAGTGGCTAGGAAAACCCCGGCCACTTTTCTTGCGGCGGTCAAGAGATGGCGCTTTAGTAAAGAAAAATTAAAATAAAATACTGGCAACAACGCAGAATCCAAGACGGTTTAGTTATTAAATACGCCCCATATTAAATCAAAACAACCAAAACGTCTTGGATTCTGCGTTGTTGCCAGTATTTTATTTTAATTGTTCTTTACTAAAGCGCCATCTCTTGACCGCCGCAAGAAAATTGGTCGGGTTTTTCGTAGCCACTCTGTATGTTAATTTTATGGAATTTGTATTTACAATAAAATTAAATATCGCGATATGTAATTATAATCATACCTCATCAAGTGATCCCGAACAACCGTTCTAATCGATTTTCGCCCTGTTTACGTCCCACAAAATTCTGAACTCTTATTCGTAAACAAAGCGAAGACCGTTAAATTCAATACAAAAACGAAAACCAAACATTACAAAAGTACAAATTAATGAGAAGGTTGCAATATCAAACAACAATATAACCTTCCTCTCATTATAGTGGTGAATTAGAAGTCGATTTCTCCTTTCGTGGGGGAAACAGAAAAAGAAAAACGCGAATTTTTGCTTTTTAAGGAATAAACATAACATTCCTTACTCTAACGTCTGAACCCTCATTTCTAACTTAGCCAACCCCAGTTTAAAATAACCCTCTTACATTTTGCGAATCACGAGATGAAAAGCGCCCTCTTCCCGTTTTCGCATAAGGTCTGTATTAGCCTGTGTTATTTCTAAAGCTTAACACAAACATCCCTCTAGAAAATTCGACCCTCATGTAAGTATATGCCTTAGATTTTATTTAAGATATTCGCCCTTATTTGTCGCTGTATAAGGTTCATTTTTGTACGATTTTTGCAGCAAAATGGCGCTGTATTTAATGTAGGGAAAGTAATTCTAATTTTAGTTCCTCGACGTAGATTTCAGATTTCAGCTCTGTTTAAGTTTAAGGAGGATTTTATGCTTTCGTAATTGCCCCAAGTTGAAAGTTGAAACATTTATCATCACCCTTCTTCCCTGGTCGTTATTATTTCATGTTGTAAAATTTATTTGAAAAGCATAAAATTGTTTGTAAATATTTTCTGTTGTGTTTACAAAAAAACGTAAAAATATTTATAAAAATTTAGGATACAAATTATGAAGTTTAAGGAAACATTTGACAACAGTATGTAAGTATTGTGAACCCTTTTTTAGTTATGCTTGTTTGTTCAACATTTAAAATACCTCAGCAAAATTTAAAATTGTTTCCTATACTTAAAAAATATATACGTCTTGTATTTTCAAACATATTTCAAGTAACATTTTAGCCCCAAAATAGGATACGAATTATATACTTCAGACAAGACCACCGCCGAGCCGGCTACTCACTCGTTATGTTTTGTTTAGACTTGGCAGGAGCATAACTGCGAAGAATACATCCCCTGTAGGGCTTTACAGATAAAAACACGCTGCTATCGAAGCCCCGAAGCATATGGTCAGTTGCGCGGCTTGCATACCTACCTAACTTATGAATTGTTTTTCCGTGTGAAACAAATTCGATTTTTTGAATTTTGTGTTTAAAGGCATTATGGGGAGGGGGTAGCTAGATATTGCTGCTTCTAAAAATTAAGTTTTAAAATATTATGGTATTACACTACACTCATGAGCAGATCCCCTTCGTTTATTAAATATAAGGCATATACAGGTTCGATTTACAAAAATTAGTAAAAGTCCGTTTTTAACTCCATTAGCTTACAAAGTTTTAAAAATTATTGTGAATTATACGTTTGAAATGTCTTCACTTCACAGTTTTCATGCTTTCAAACATTCTCGTGGTTTGTAACATTGCGTCTCCCTAAGGCTATTACAAAACCAAATTTGGTCTCCATCTGTCTACTCGATTTTGATTAAAAAGACGTTAAAGATAAATTTTCAAAAGTTGCAGAAAAAAACTAGAAAACTCGGATATAGAATCTTAAGGCATTCTATTGGTTCTTCTTTCAGATTTCCAATGTATTGTTTTGAAAATAAAAAATACCACGAAAACAAGTTTTTGATTACCGCTATCGTTTTTTTTTTACTTTTCTATACTTTCAGTTTTGATTTCGTGCAAATTAAATTGAAATTTTGACGGAAATACATGTTTTGAACCTACAGGAAGCTTTAATGTAGTTTTTAAAAATGTCTGTCTCAGGGCGTGTTGGTGCGTGCGTTTCATAACTCTCAAACGGGAATTTTAATTTCAATGCGCTTTAGAATTTAGGGGTGTATTTAAAATTTATCGCGGCCGCTACATTTTTTAAATTTTAGTTAAGTGCTTTATTACTACTCAAAAACATTCGACAGATCGGCTTCAAATTTTTTATCGTTATATTCCGATAGAGATATAGTAATACTGTGCACTAAAATTTTCGAAAAGTTAAAAACTTTAAAGTGAAAAATAGTCTCAAGAAATTGGAAAATATTGCTCAAAACTGTAAATGCGATTTTTTTTAAATTCTGTAGGCTTATAGAGCTGAAAATGAGCAACAATTTGGTACAAGTTCCAGCCCCCTAATTTCTCTGTGACGCCTTTTATAAATTTTTAGAAATTTTTGTTTTAACGCCTATTTATGCAAAATTTCCCCCTCCTTTCCAATTTTTGACTGATGAATTTGTTGTCGCATATTGGGTTTTCTTTAGTACTAAGAAATTTTTTGTTAAGTCATTTATTGGCACCAGAATATTTAAAACGCAAAAAGTATGGATAAGTACCGGCGACGCACCTCGCTTAATTTTGAGTTTCCGAGGGCCTAGAATATGTATTTCCGCCAAAACATCAAAGTCGATAATTTTCATGAAAGCAACGATTTTTTATAGTGTTCTGTATAGAATAATAAAAACCATTACTAATTTATTTTTTTCACTACTAGTAATATGGCGTAGCATTTTGACACATAATAGAATGCTGTGAAATTCAATTTCTCTACCTTTGCTCACTGACAGGTAACTAATTTTTCATTATTAACCACTGGTAAATAATGAACAAATTTATATTTTTTGATAATCCTGTGACAGTTTTAAAGAGAACGTCTTTATAGCACGATTTAATATAATGGAGAGATTCTATTTATTGGTATTTTATGCATAAAATAGTTGTTTAAATAAATTAAATTAATTTTAAAAACTTTGGTGTATTTGAATATACGTCTTTCGCGCCGTAATAAATGACAACTCTGTCAATATCAATTTCGCCTATAATACAACCACACAAAGTAAAAAATAGAAAATTGTTAATAATTTTAGTATTTTAGATGAAACCAGTTCTTAAAAACAATATTTTTGAATACCAATGATGTTTTAACAATTTCCAAACAACTGTCATGCCAACAAAACAAAAAAAACTGTCATTTGTTTTATAATTTTAAATAAACAGGGATTTAAGTTAAAATAGTTATTTTTCGACCATTATAAGGGTTTATATCACTAATAGTGAAAAAAAAGTATATACGCCTCGGTAGAAAAGTCTTATAGCCCTCGGGCTATAATAGTAGACTTTTCTACCTTGGTGTATAATATACTATATCCACGACCGGGAGTAGAAGTCGGTTTCTATGGCATCAAAATTGTGACAGAAGTAAAGCATTCACTCCCTAGGGACGAAATAAGACAACAATTTCCCTATGGGAGTTTTTATTTCATGTCCAATAATTAAACAAAATGTAATTTATAACCATCAGAATTTATTTTCAAAAATGCCATCAGCTTTGCATATTTACTTATATCTATGTTATCGTACGCAATCATACACGATTTTAACATAGAATATTGATCCCATACCGTGGAAGATTTGTATTCCTATGATTTTTCATTAAAATAGGCCAGTATAACATTTTCCGTGTACGTTTGTACCTTCTTTTTCTTGCACCATTCTTTGAACTGATTGTACGCCTTATCAAACAAATATCTTGATTTTGCGGGTAATAAGTTTAAAACTGCTGCACCGGCAGCTTCAACGTTATCTTGCGGTTCTTCTTGGTTTTCCATGCCAAAAATGCCAAAACTCAACTTTTGTACTTGTTGTAAACAAATGTCTGTTGTCATGGTACCTTGCATGGAAACATTCCAAAGCCTTCTAAATATTGTAATTTCGACCCGATTTATTATAATAATTAAAATCTATGCCGCAACCCGCCACTGACATTCCCCAATCCGGTGTAGGCAGCCGTGGGGTCTTAATGCCTAAAACCTTCTCTGGAATTTAGTCGTACTTCACCTTAGCGCTAAGAAGAGTATGTGGCAGAGAAGAGTGCCGGTGCCCAGCAGTTGGACGTAAAGGCTGATTACGACGACGACCACTCCCGATTGTGAAAAAAATAGTATATACACCTCGGGAGAGACCGCCATTTTTCGTTGGATGTATTTGTAGCCCTCAGGCTTTAAATTACACCTCAGGAAAAATAAGACTTTTTCACCCTTAGTGTATAATCTACTATTTTTACGCTACCCACATGTCTGTTCAGCAATTCGATCAATTTATTTCTAGTGGTGTCACCGAGAACGAATAATTTCTCGCCTCCTCGCGAATTTTCGAGAAGAGAATCTCGTTATTTCTCGTTTCACATTGTTGAGACTGTCATGACTAGAATGTACGAGACGAGACGAGACGTATCTAGTATTGGCTACAATTTGTTTTGTTTTTGAAAGCTTTAATTGTACTGTGGCTCTTTATATGAATTTGGATGGACACTTTGTGTCTACAGTCAACTTATCTAAAGAGTAGATTTTGTCCAAATCGTTTCAACTTCGCTTACTTATTCCTGGACTTCATTTGTAGTAATGCGGTGACGCCGGTGTTAAGGAAATCGATTCGAATGAAGGTTAAAAAATATAAAAACACATACAAAGGAGATAGCTAGCTGCATAAGTTTAATCCCCTACTGAATTGGAAATCCCTTGCAAGCATTCGAACAGCGTTGCACCAACAGCCTTCAGAAACCACTAATTACTTATACGATCGCTCGCTTATACGAGTAGCTCGTAAAAGGTTGGTTCAATTTTGATGAAATGCAATATTATGAGGAAAATGAGTACCTACTGCAAACGTTTCGAAACTAGAAGCGTATTTTTGTAATTTTACAAAAATCAAAGTTGGTTGTAGTAAATAATAAGCGAATACTGTTTTGCACCACATACCGTATGATCAAAGAAAAAGTTATAAAACTTGGCTATGGAAAATACCGCGCTTTTGTCGGTACATAGTTCATATCAAGATGTCGTATGAAAAATTATCTTTAAATGACACTTTGCGACTGTATGAATTTAGTTTCCACTCTTTTGATCATGTGACATCAGTTTAAAACAGCATTTTCAAATTTTAATGGTCGTTTATTCAAAATATAAGTGCTGCGCTGATAGAAGTTTAATTTCATATTATTAAAAGTAAAATGTCAAGATACAAAAGTATATTTAAAAGTCTAAAAATTGAAATAACATTGTAAAATGTTTGTGAAATCAGCTTGGTTTCAGGTTTGGCAGCGCACCGCGATTTAATCGAATACGATAGGGTTATCGATGTTTCGTCTTCGATTCTACGACACATCTTCAAAATTGATTTCATTCTGGGATATGAAATCAGAGAGATACCGCAGTTGTGTTTTACATCCTAGAAATAAAGCAACTATGAAGATGTCCTTGGCACTGAACTCGAAACTTCGCGTCGGTTAACCCATTTCCGATTGAGTAATGACGTCATTCCGAAAGTTAAGAAGCTATCCACAACACGGCCGTGAAAGCTTTAAATCATTTGGAAATGTTTGACAAAAATTAAATTTATAATAAAAATTACTAGAAGTTCATTGGTCTTTAATATTTTTATTTCTTATATTTTTGCAGACTAAATATGATCTTCGGTCTATAATACATTTTTTACTTGTTAGCTCACTTTCTTCGCCGTATCACAGTTTTACTGCAATACCTTATTTAACAATTTTGGACTTTCTGTTTGGTCTTTACGCCTGGTGATATCATAGTCACGACTCTTTATATCACTAGGCGTAAGTGACTTATCTGCTTCGTTGTGTTTTTCCACTGCGGCGTAGTGTTTGTTTCTTACGTTTTAGCTCACTGAAGATGGCTGTTTAGCAGCCGAAATGTACATCTGAACGTACTAATAATTGTTCTTGTCGAACTAAAAGGGTTTTCCTCATAATTGTTGTAAAGATCATCAAAAATTTCCAAAACGTTTAGTTTCGAAACATTTTTCAAAACTTTAAAAAACACGGAAATTTAAAATTTTAATAATTTCCATAATTTTAAATTTCTTAATAATTTAAAAATTTGAATTTTTATATTGTTGCGATTTTCAAAAAATTGTAAACATAATATTTTCAAAATTTTCTGGAAATTTTATATTATTTAAAAAACGAAACATATTTTTAAAAAATTCATAATTTTCGAAATATTACAATATTCAAATATTTAAATATGCGAGGAAAGGTGGTGGTTGCCCCCAGCCTTTCTGACAATTTCGAGCAGCGGGCTTATGCGGGTGGCCGACAGCTTTTTAAAAGATGTTATTCATCAACCCACCTCGTTCAGTTTAAAAAGAAAGTAAAACTTTAAGTAACTCTAAGTAAATTTAAAATTCTTTCAGTACTTTCAGAATGTATTGTGATCGTTTTTGCCTCTGTCGATTGATCTCCGGAATGTATATTTGAAATGTTTAGATGAATTTGAATATGCACAAATACGCAGTTGTGGTTAAAACTAACTAAAAATAAGTTATGTTAACTGCTGCTTTACTAAGAAAATACGAAATGCACAATCAAGAGTCTGGATGAAATTTTATCTAAACAGATCAAGTCTTATCATGCCTTCAAAAGTCCGATGGTAGCTCAATTAGTATATAGTGTCAAGGTCGATTAGAACGGTCTAAAGCAAAACCGAATAAAAATGTCGCTACAGGCTCTGAGCAGGGCGCTCTTCGTGCGTTCCCTGTAATCAGGGCCACCTTGAGTGTTGTAGGTTCTCTCTATCTAGATTACCGTTTAAACTAGATAAAAATTAAACAAGCTCTAAGTGATGAACTAGTTTTTTATTTTTGTTTAATCTTCCATTCTACGAGTTTCAGATAATATTTTTTATATAAAAATAGCTGTAACTATGCAAGTTCAATTATATTATACGTTGCTATACAACGGCGACTCCTTTTCATAAATGTTAGATTCACTCCTATCTGTAGATGTTTGTTTATTTTGCTACACAACGGCGCGTTAGAAAAAAGGTATCTCAACAACCTGTTTGCCTAATAAAGGTGAGTTTATTCGTCAAGATCAATTAGAACGGTCTGAAGCAAAACCGAATAACCATGTCGCTTCAGGATCGATCAAAACGGTTCACACTATCCTTGCAACTCTTACTAAACCTTAAACCCGACTAAAGACCAAGCATGCACTTCTGGTGCAAATCAAAACATCCCTACAAGTTCTTCCAAGAGCCAGCTAGTACTCAGCTCCTCCAAGAACTCCAACCTGCTACCGGATCAAACTAACAAATGCGAACAGTCCGAAGTTAAAGCGAAGCAGGAGCTACGCCAGGTCTTGACGAATGCCCCCAACGCCACCAGCTTTTTCTTAAACAAATCAGCTTTTCACAAGAACACTGCCAAAACATGCAACCCCCGGCGGGGTCTCTGCGCGGACCCCAACTTTCTGAAGCTCCAGCCGAGCTTCTTGTTGTTATCTATTCTTTGATTTAATTAGCTTCTGTTTAAACTGTTTAATATGGCTGTTTTGTTTTTTAGTTTCTGTAAATATTATTAAATTAATTCGTTAAATGAGGGTCTGTTTGGTGTTTTAATTTATAAATATAAATGTTTTTTTAATAAAATAAAGGTGTAATTGTTTATAAATCTTGTTTTAAACGTTCTTGACAAGACTTTTGGTTAATCTTGTATGATAATTGAAGCAAAAAAAATTTTAAAATCTTGTTCTAGACATGCCAGGCACTACTCATAAAATATAATTTTTAATAGAAAGAGGTGAGATGGACTACAATTAGTCTTTGCTTAATGTTCTATTTCGTGTATGACGCCTCTAAGGACTCATCTATCTGTTTATTAAACCCTTAACTGTCTCACCATAGCAAGACCATAAGCTTTCGCATCTCTCCAAAATTTATCACAATAACAGCTCCACTTAATTTATTGATTTTTTCCACTGTTACTGTCAGTACTATTAGTATATTTTGGTTATTTATGGCTTACTTTATTTCTAGCGGATCGTAGGTGTGTTTACCGCGTTGGCAATAAACAAATACATAAGATACATACGAATTCCATAATTCATTGACCTACATATAGGCAGCTCGATTGGGATCCGGTTATTATTAAAAGTGTTTACTGTAAAACTGCTTACTATAAATTCTAGATGCTTCAGTAGGCACTCCAATTTTAATGACGACGCATTCAGTAACATTTCTCACATCTCGAGACAGCTTAGGTATTTATTATGTTTTTCGGGCTCCGATATTTACCTTAAAAGACGTAGTATGATTGGAGCCATGAAGTTCCGATATAAGCGAAATGTGTTAATTTTAATACTATATCTCTGTTTATATAAATAAAAGCAAATTTCATTTTGGAATTTTATGCAAATGGAAATGACTAACATGTTTTTTACTGCGTATTCATCAATTCCAAAAATTATTAGAAAATCTATGTAAAGCACTTTTCTGGAAATGAGAACAAGTGATAAGTTTCACTAATTCTATTCCAGCTTTTTTTAATGAATTTTTTTGGGGCTGTTGTTAGGATTTCTTTCAGGGGATGCTTTTTCTAGAAATTTTACGGTGGTTTTCTTTCTTCAATTTTTTTACGGGCTTTTTCTTTCAGTTATTTTTCTGGGGATGCTTTTCCCTGCTTTTTTTTGTTTTTATTTCAAAGAAGCAACTCTCCTTTAGACCGACTCAGCGGAGGAAACATTCTGAGAGCAAGAGCCGGGTATTCAGTTACTAAAACAAAATTTGGGGGCGTAGCCCACGGGTACTACTAGTTTTTTTTATTATGTCGCTACTGGAAACAGCAAAGTTTATTTCAGTTAGGATTTTGGTTTTATTTATTTAGATAACTGGGCAGCTCAACGCAGCAACTTAATTTTTCAGTTTTTAGCGTTTTGTAATTTAAAACGTTAAGTTGCTGAACAAGTATCAATTTACCAGAAAACTGTTTGGGGATCCGTAGCACTAAAATATATTAAATGTTTAAGGAGGAATTATTTAGCAGGCAAAAGACATCATTAAAATTAATTACGTTAGAATTAAAATATTTTATGGTACTTGTCTCGTGTGTATGTATAAAATGCTTTTGTCGTAAACAAACAGCGTAGCTGTTCCAACTGGTGCTCCCATAATTCAAACAAACGGAACAATAAGTCGCAAAATTTGCAATTCCATCATTATGCTTTATAGGTTGAACCTATTCCTTTATAAATTATAACTACGAAGTAGAAAGGCGCGAGCTAACGACTAGAATTTACTAAAAGGGAAGTAACTAAATAAATGAGTTGGCTTTGATGAATAAAGCTCAAGGAGAAAGCTTTGTTTCAAAGATTAATTTAGTAATGTACCCATTCGTCTTTGTTTTAACTTAGAACCACCGCTGAGTTAACGAAAGGGTGATTGGTTTGAAGGCATCCGTCTTTGTGTAATGAGCGAGACAAATTATTTAAAATTAGTTAAAATCGGCGGAAGACGTAAATTCAAGTTGCTTTTGTTGCGATTTCGGAAGCGGAGGTACAACAAATGCCCGAAAAGTATTTACGTACCAACATAAATTCTTAGTTGAAACTATCTGAAGTAGAAATTCCTATTCGGGAAACTACTCAGGCGTAATAATATATTTTATTTGCTCATATTCGTGCGCAGTTGTACCACCTTATCAGAAGCAGCATTCCCCAAGGTATTTAAATTGGAAGACGTGCGCTAGCAATTCTACCAACCTGATAACGTCAAGTGACTACTATTATTCTCCTAGGGATTTTACTTCCGTCTATTTAATTTGAACTGAACACGAACTATTTACAAGAAAATTGCTTCGTTTTTTAGATACTACTCGAATAAGTTTATTCAGTAATGCTTATTTTAATTATCATACTATACCATAATGTTATAACTGAAATCTTTGAAAACAAAAACTGTAAGTGTTGAAAATTAGAAAGAATACAGCGTCTATGAAATAGCCACTGTACTAACTTTTAAAAAACTCAGTTTAGAAGTATCACACCAAAAATAATATTTCCATATCATACATAAAGCTGCTGCGCGTAATGACGCGACGCCGCGCAGCGATACTACGACGTCCACCGACGCAACATTTTTTAATAGTACAATGAATAGAATGACCCCCCAATTTAAAATTTTGTTTAGTATGCTTATTAATAGTTAATTTTTTTTTCAATTTTATCGAGATTAATAAAAATGGCGGTAAATTGGAATTAAAATTATTAGATGTAGTGAAAATAAAATAAACATGAAAGTATTTAAAAAGATTTTATAAATGCACGCCTGACTGGTTTAGTAGCAGTATTTTATCTGCGATTTAAATGTTTCTGGTTAACTGTGTCGTTTGTCTTCTTCCCCATTATGCAGTACAATTTTAATGAAGTAATCTTAAATTTAATTTTAATATGCTATAATCATTGTTCACTTATCCAAGATTTCATTCTGTACATATATTAAATCCGGAGCCTTTTCTTCTGTCTCTACTCTTAGTGGTGGGAGATTGCCGCCACTCCAACTCAACATATATGAGGATATCATATAAAGACTTTTTTTTATTGTACAGTGGACTGAATTCATATTACACAGAAACTGGATTCAATGATGTCTTTTACGATTTTGTATTATTGTTATATAGCATGCTGCCGTCATTTAAATACAAAAACAGAGGATGAAGCATGCAGCTCTGCGGCTGTTTATTGAAATTTCTCAAGCAGCTCTTGGTTTCAACATCTTGCAAAGACTTAGTGTTAAAAATACGAAGCCGATCGCTGTGGCTTTAATATAATAATACTTATATTTCATTAATAATAAAACAACAACGTTATTATCGACCATTAATTGCATTACCGCATAATATTATTTCGTAATACAGAAGAACGCTAAATGCTCTTAAGGTTCCCCGTGTCGGCAGCGCGAGCTAGACCAAACATGAATGGTCGCCGATATGCAGTCATACTAACCAAGACCACAGAACAACGGTTTGGTTGTGGAGGCCATTATAAAGGTTCGCGGTGATAACATTCTTGAAAAACAAACACATTCGCTAGGAAAACATTGATCGAGAAAACAAACAAACCCAAAACCCATACAAAAGCACATGTCATTTCTTGCTGCTAGTATCACTGCATAATTAAGAAAGAGCTTTTCTTTTGTTGTAGCTGATCGATTTACAAGTGTAAAAGTGAATTTCATTTTGGAAGTAACACAAACGCCTGACAAGCTTTCTTTAGTGGGTTTTTATTACTTCCAAAAGCAGTTTGGGAACTTTCGTTAAGACATTACTCTATAAATGAAGAAAAGTGCTAAGATTTTCCCGCTTTTTTTTTGGTATTGTTTTTGGAAGTTATCGTAGAAATTGTTTCGAGGGATGGTTTTTCTAAATTTCTTTTCGGGAGTGTATTTCCCGGTCTTTCCTTTTTTGTTTCTATTCGGTCATATTTTCGATTTTTTCAAGAGTTTTCTTTCCGGGAGCAGTTCTTATTCTCGAAACCGAGTCAGTGGAAGAATCATAAAGAACGGCGAGCGCCGGGTATGAAGTTACCAACAAAAAATCGTGGGGCGTACGCCACAAACATACTTTTGAAGTATGATAAAACAACTAATTTCTACAGTATAAAAAAAGTCCAGGCTTATTTTTACTTTAACACTTTTGATTAAATTTTTCAATTTCAAATTTTCTAAATCGTGATATTGACTGAAATAATAGGTGTTTTGGACCTGGAGAAACTCAAAAAAGTTGTTTTTATGAAATGTCTGCCTGTGGGTGGGTGGATGGGTGTGCGCGCGCTCTATACCTCGCAAACGGATGGTATGATTTGGATGAACATTGGAATATAGGAAATGAACTTAAGTTAGACATGTTCCTTTGGTAGAATTTTTCCCGGAAAACAAATTTTCTAAATCTGCAAACCGATTCAGATAGAAGACCTTAACGCAAAACCAATGCTGTTTTTCTATACCTTTTAGCTTTAAATTGGCGGCTGCTATTAGTTTTCGAAAATTTTGGTTTCAATACCTTATTACTCAAAACCGAGTTAACAGATCGGTATAATTTCTTTTATCGTTATAGCTGTACATAAACACAATGTTACTATATTTGGTTTTGTATTTGTATTTTTCTTTTAATTTTGTAAACTCATAGAACTGGAGAATAGATGAGCTACAATTTGCTTCGTATCCCAGTCTGCTAATTTTTCTGCGACACGTTCTATGAATTTTTAAAAATCGAAAATTTGTAACCCTTTATTTAATAAACGGACCGATGAAAAGTTTTTAACCTTCTCGCCTAATTTTTGGTAGGCGAATTTGTTCTTCCGGTTTTTATTTTCTTTAATCTTAAGGAATCTTTTTAATTTTTTCTCCAACAGAAGAAAGTCAGATATTCCTCTCTCTCTGAAGCCTGTGATATACCCATGCGGTGACCGAATTATTATACAAGTCTACCTTTGTCTACCTACTGTTCCAGAAAAATCTATACCAGAAGAAATTCCCTGCTTTGTCTAAGTTTCGAGACGAAACTATATGGAATGTCGAAATTTCCTGTAGTGGCGGACATCACTACTTAAAAAGTTTTACCTAAGTTTAAGCCTAGGTCATAGGCGCCGAGTTATCAAATTCTAAGAGGGGCTTCAAATACAGTACTGTTCTAAAAAAACTCTTCTGAATTTAACCTGATCAAGATGTTTCTTAGGGGGAACACTATTCCTCCTTTGATTTTTCTCAGAGGTTGCTTCAGCTCCTGAACCCTCCCTTTTCTCGGCGCTTATGTGCTTGGTTGCAGACTAAAATCTAAAGAAAATTTTATTTCTTAAACAACAACAAAAGCTGATGTTACTTTCGGTGAAACCGGAAGTTCCACTAGATCCACTGTATGATGATTTCGGTTTGACATCTTCAGGTCATTTAACGTTTATTTTGTGTTGAATAATAATTATTATGTAAAAGCTAACAAATTATAATTTGCTTTAGTATTAGTATCCTTTATACAATATAATGGGATATTTTCTTTATGTGAGGTTAACAGGTACGATAATTAGTAATGTTCTGAGACATTTTGCAGGGATGTGTAGGTACTCACTCAACTCACACCTATCGATTCTTCTCCTTGCCTTGAGACCCTTATATGTTTGCTCTAGCAACAAAATGAAACTTTCCTTTGACACTAAGCTATATATGAACTCCTTTCTCATCACCAAAGGTGTTCGCTAATATAAATTATCCAGAGCATGGAAAACAAATTAAGTAAGGACTGTGTCACGTAAGTTCAAAGTAGAGAAGGAATAGGATATGTTTGAAAGATGAGTGAGAACGAGAAAACCAAGTTGATGTAAAAGATCAACTTGAAGAACAGTTAAAATAAGATAGATGGGACGCCATTTTAGCTCTATATTTTGCTGCCATGCATTTCATTGTAAAAGTAGTCGTTCAGGAAAACATTGCCTAAGAAGTGTTTATTGGGAAGTTATTTTCAAGACAGTCTACAGCTGGGCGAGTCGTTAAAGTGTTCCTCAAAGTAAAATTACGCTCCTTGAAGTTTCGCAAAACTACGAAAATTATGAAGCGATGTACGCGGATTGTTAGCGGCGTTAGATGATGTTTTGTATGCTGATGATAACTTATTATAAAACTATTGATTTTTTGATGGAAAAGTTATAGAACACCAAAATGAAGACGCATTTCCGCCTAACAAAAAGTTTTTAATTGGATTACTTTACAGCCTTTAATTTTGATTTTGTTCTTACCATATCCATTTTACGGGTATTTGTGTTTAAATTGAGCTAAAACTATAATAAATCTGGGCAAGTAATTTCTTACGTTTAACAACATGTTTTTTTTTTATTTATTACTGAAACGTATTTGGTTATTTATTTACTCGTATTTTCATTTATAAACGAATAAATTATTTTGTCATTTTTTTATTATATATTTATTTATCGTTGGTCTATTTCTAATTTTAAGGCTAATCACCGACGCTAGTGGTTAAGACACTTTTACACTTCTGACATTTGTAATACATCTAACAAAAACTTCTTATATGTACATTTAAGAGGGAATTTGGTACAATCTTACAAACAAAATACGAAATAATTTTTTTACCTTATTTTGTAGTAACGTTGACGTTAATCTGAACTTGACAGTTTTTTCTGCTTTAAAACAAAATGTCGGGCAACTGTCACGAGACGTTCCTAGCATATAAGAAAATTTTTAATAATTTTCAAAAATTTTGAGAATTTCTTAAAATATTAAAATTTTCATTGTGACAATTTTATTAAGTTTTTTTCTAAATTTTCTTACCCTAAAACGGATTAAATATTTTACTAAAATTTATGGAAAATTGTAGAAATATGAAAATTTAAAAAAAATTTAATATTTAAAAAATTGAAATTTTTCTCACAACTTTGAAAATTCAGCAAATGGTTAAAAAACCTACATTTTAAAAAACTTGAAAGCTTTAAAAAAATTTTAAATATAATATATCATATCAATATTGTTTAAATATTATAGAATTTTGAAAATAGTACATATATTTTTCTTAAATTTTGAATGTTATTAAAAAATTTGAAATTTTTTAAATGTATGGGTGTTTTTAAATTTTAGTAAATTCGTTAAACTTAAAAATATCTCAGATGTTTTAAAATGTGCAAAATTGTGTTGTAAAGGTATTATAAATATTTTTACAGTTTATTAAAATTTTGTAAATATTAGTATGGCTTAAAAATTTTCAAAATTATGAATTTTTGGAAGATTTTAAAAATAGTAAAATATAAAAATTTTTAAAATTTAAAATAGTAAAAAAAAATGAAAATTCTTTAAAATTTTGATAAGTTTGAATATTTTCAAAAAATATGTATAAATTTGAAACTTGTTTCTTTATTTTAAAAAGTTTGAAATAACTTTTAACATTTTCTAGTTTTTAAATTTTGAAATTTATAGGAAGTTTGCAAGTAATATGTAATTTTCAAAATTTTAAAGTGGTTTGAAAATATATAGAAAAAAAATTTTTCAAAAACACAAAACTTTATTTTATAATTTGCATGTTTTTAGGCGATTATTCAATTAAACTGTTAAGTTAAACGACCAAAAGGAAACTTCTCGAAAGTGTTTCATCATGGAATGTTGTTTCTATTGTCGTTTAACATGTTCAGACGAATTTTGAACTCCAAATTCATAAATTTTTGAAAAAACAAAAACAATAGCAAGGGTGACGGGAGGTGGTAACCCCTTTTCTAGACTTACCAATCACATTATTTGTAGTTTTATCCCAATCTATTAAACCTACATTGGGTTTTCCTCACAGACACAGGAGGATGGTACTATAAATCCGAAAATCTACCTAAAAGTCCACGCGCTTTAGTACAACAAAATAATTTTAAATACCATTTTAAACCAAATTTTCAAACCGAATATGGAAATGATGGTAATTGTGAAAAAATTGCTAATCAGATAACACCGAAACGCATGTTGCTACCAGATTTTTTTACGAAACCCAAAATGTAGCTAGTTAAAGTAGCAAGACGAAGAAATTGTTTCTATTTTGATGTACTAGGATTAAACTGCAAAAGAAGCGAGGTTGGTCCGTCAGATGTAACAGGTGAGTTGCTGCGTTTAAATATTAGTGCACAGAAAAAGCGCAGATTTGTACTTGAAGAATACCAAGTAGACGATTCCCGTAAGCAAGATAAACGTAAGTCGAATACACTAGAAACATTTGAAATTCACAAACAATTCAAATCTGTACCTTTGAGGAATAAACATATTGATATCTTAAATTCACCGTTATTGGACGTTTTGGAACGAGAAGTCAACTCATCTGGAAGCATATATAGAAATTCAAGATCAAGTTATGAAGATGTATTGTTCCTTTACGAACAACAACTGTTTACTTTTAATCTTGCCTTCGATAATGATGTGTAATTGCGTTGAAATACGTATAAGGCTAAAATAAAAAAAACTGTTGAAGTTAAGAATGGTTTTATTTACCATAAATCTATGTATCTTTCCATTCTGCTCTCAAATTTTAGTTTTTCCAAAAATTAGTAATTAGCATGAGGATGGCAATTACCATCGAAAATAACCCTTCATGACGAAAAAACTTTTTAAAGGTATAATTTTGGGGAAGTACCTAAGCTGATTATCACTTCTACTGTGAAAAGCAATAAAAAGTGGATGAAATTGGCAGAGGATGTACAGATGTATACTATGTAGGATTCCTGATGTTGATTCGACAACTAGTCCAGCTTGCCGCAGTAAAGATCGATTCATTATCAGTTGTTTTCCAAAACACGGAAACTCTAGAGAAAAATTTTGCTCACGTTTACTTTCCCATACTTTCAGTAGTAATGGAAATATTGGTTTTATACAGATTTTCGATTTCGGGATTCCAACGACAAAAAATACATTTTCAGGCTACGAAATTCGTTCGTTCCCTTATATTTTCGGTACGAAACTGTCTGATTTTAATGGTGTTTGCAATTTTGCAGTATCGTAAAAATCCATGAAGAAATAAAACTTCTAAAAAACTGGAACCGGAAACAAAGTTCTTACACTTTTGTATGATTTTTTACAAAAACCAAATATTGAAAAAATTTTATTTTAAATTAGAATATGAGTGTTTGTTTAAAAATGATTTTCCAGATCCGTATAAAATTTGGTATGAAAATAGTCCTAGGACCACACCGTTGTATTGTACCGGGTGTTTGAAAATTGATGTTGCAATATTTGTTTGCTCCTTTTACACGAAAAAATTAAAAGAAGGGTTTCTGTAATCATAGATCTGAAAATGCTTCCCAAAGACAGCTACACCCCCAGAAAAGATAATCAAGAATTTAGTTTTTACTAAATAACCTATTAATATTAATTTATGAGACCTGGTATGCGGTTTAGTTTTTGACATTTTAACGGAAACACATGTTTTGGAAGTAAACCTAAACTAAAAAACTGTTTTTTAAAAGATGTTTATATATGCGTGGGTATGTATACAAGTAGCATACCTCCCGAACAGATGGGCCAACATCGATGCAATTTAGAATGCAGAGGTATATCATAAATACATGGACAAAATTAACTTAAAAAAATGAGCGAAACACTTCGCCTGGACTTTCCTATACTTATAAAATAACATTGTTTTATATTTTCCAACACTTTCGATATACACCTGTCTAGACACGGCTAGTTAAAGTAAATAGTTTTTATAAGTTGTCACATCTTGAAGCGGTTGAAGAAAGACCAACCGCTGCGCTGCAAGCATAAGGCTGGGTAAAATATTCGGAGTGAATCAACGGAAGCGCGGAAATTGATATTTGAAAATATATTAATATCTCGAGAAGTATTATTTTTAGCAAGAAATTATTCTTATTAATTTGTATTTAGAATTTCAAAACCTTTCTGATTTTAAAGCCAAAATGCCACGATTCCATTTAAAAAAAGTTATTTTTTACCGTGGCCGCCTTATTAAAATTGGAAAGTTTTTTTCTTAAATACAATCGAGAAGAATTTGCCCTACAACTTTGCTCTTGGGTTTGCAAGTCTATCTATTAAAATAAAAAAGTTAGCCTACACTGAACATTAAACGACTAGTACAAGAATACAACTGCTGTAGAAAGTATGTGAAATTCTTCTAAGGACAAAAGATTATTTAGGGGCAAAAAATTCGATTTTTTGATTTTTTGTAAAAAGATTTTCCTAGAGCAAACAAAAGAAGAAATCAATTTTTTAATTTTGTAGCGAAAATTTTGGGAAAGAGGGGGAGCAGTAGCCCCCCATAAATATTAAAGTATCAAAAAAATATTATGATATTCGGATTTTGCTATCAATCATGAGCTATATTGCTTTAACAGAAATGTTTTATTGCCCCCCGTTAAATAAATAAAAGGGTACCAATTTTCAAAAATTCATAGAGGGCGTCACGGTGAAATTATAGCAATGCGCAAAAACACAAATTGTAGAAGATTCCCAGCTCTATCAGCTTTTATATTTTTAAAATTAATTATATTTCATGGTATAGTAGCCTTGAAGGGCTACCAAACAAGATGTAGTTGATTCCAATCAGATAACTGGTTTTTGAGTAAATAGGCGTTAAAGTCGAAATGTTCAAAAATTCGTAGCGACCGCCATTTTAAAGCTAGAGAGTTCGGTAAAGAATCGTTTGATTTGTCCTAAGGCCTTCTTTAATCTCCACTGTTAAAATTTCCAAAATTCAGTTTCTGAAAAAAATGCTACCAAAAAAACATGTCTAACTTCCGCTTCCGGTTTCGGTTTTTTTAAAAGCTTATTTTGTCGGTGAATTTTTGATATACCCCCTCATTCCAAAGCACATCAAAATCGGTTCAGCCGTTCCGGAGATATGGAGCGTAACGGACCCAGCCACCCACAGACAGACATTTTTTAAAAATTACGTTTTTGGCCCCCCGACTATTTCCGTTAAAATCTCAACTTTGAAATTTTGCATGAAATCAATACTTCCCTATACTGAAAGTATAGGAAAGTAAAAAATCGGTACCGGAAGCAGAAGTTAGACATGTTTTTAGAAGATTTTTCCGTAAAACTTTTTTTTCCAATCTGAGACGATATCTGGGAGAAGACTACAGGGCAAATCCAACGCTTTTTTCCGAAGTTTTAGCTGGAAAATGGCGACTGCTAAGAATTTTTAAATATTTTGAATTTAACGAGTTATTACTCTAAAGCGAGTTTACAGATCGTGATCAAATTGTGTTTCGTATGTATCTTAGATAGCGCAGGATATTCTATAAACATTCATTTTAGATCCAATCTATATCCGCAAGTCCATGAACATAGAACGGATATCCAGAGGATATCCAAAATTGGATATTCATAAGCCTTCTCACAAAAACGTCGTATAGAATTCATTTTACGTCCGGCAGTGGACACTTGATTTTTTTATTTTATATTTTTAACAACAGTAAATAATAAACCCAAACATATAATTACAAATGCAAATAGCAGGAAAGTGTAGGACATATATGTATACAAAAACAATTTCTTTTTTCTTGCCAACATTCGTGGTAAAATTTGATTGTTTATGCCCGATCACCTACGTAATTCGTGTGTAGTGAACGAATTTTTACTGCTCCTCGGTAATATCCGTGACGGAAGGTTGCACGTTTGACGTTGCGTCAACTGACTCGTCTATTTACCTAAGCATCAAGGGTCAGTGTCGTTTGGTGTTTGGTAATTGTGATTTTGTTTGCTGTTTGTAGTAGTTCGAAGTGTTTAGACAGTATTACTTATAATTTATTCTTTTTATTTCTTTTGAAATTATTGTGAGCAAGGCTTTACAGTTGATATTGCAATAGCTTTAAACAATTAAGTACAAACTGAAGGTTAGGTAGATTTACATATGAAAACAAAATTTCGGATTTAACTGTAGATTATAAAGAAATACTTTTTTTTGTTAACGTTTCAGGTAAACGTATTTTCTCTAATATATAAATCGAGAATTGCTAAATAAAATTACTGCTCAGGCTTAATAAGATTTACCTATCATTGTGAATGGTATTGGTTAACATTATATATTTGTTTTTTAGCTAGATAGAAAATATAAAGAATGCTACAACCTAGGAGTTTGAAAAGAACATTAAAACTAGTTGTGACCTTTAAAAAAAGAGCCGTTTCAGAAAGTAACAGAAATACTTCATCTAATTAGTATAATGTATTACGCAAATTCATTTGTTGATAAATGAAACATACGGAAAATACCTATGATATTATTATTGTCAATATTGCTTGTAAAAAACGAAATCTGAGTGATAATCGTTCAGGATGTCCTCTGCGAACATTTACTGCAGATGTTGTATGGATATCCATTTAGAATGTCCTATGGACGTTCGTTAAGGATGTCCTGAGACGTGCAGATAAGTGAGACACACAGTGACACAGTCCATAGGATGTCCTCGAGATTTTAAATAGATGTCCTATGGAGATCCATAATATCCATGAAGAATGTTCATAATGCTATATAGATAATAGCCCTAGTTGGCTACAATGTTGTTACTACGTAAAACGCTTTTTGTACAAATTGAAACTGTGAAGTGAAAATTATTTTCAAAATTTTGGATATTTTTAATAACATTGCAGAAAAACTGGCTGATTGATATATTTTATTTATGTATGGTTATAAAGCTGTAGATGAACTGCAATTTCTTTAAATCCCAGTGCGCTGATTTTTCTGTGAGGCTTTCTATAAATATTTGAAACTCGAAAATGTTTGCCTCATTATTAGAAAAGCGTGGAACAATAAAAAATTTTTGTTTAATTTTTAGGCGCAGTCATATTTAGGGGGATAACTGTATCTCTCGTACACTTAATTGCTGCGTGTTCGTCTATTTGTTTTTGGTTTTCTTTAATGCCAAGAAATTTTTCTGATTTCATATAGAACGAGCAAAAGGTACGGAACATTGTCCCACAAACCAATGTTTCATACTTTCTGTTCACCGTATTTATTAAGTAATTGTTGCACCTAGAACATTGCGCTTATGATTAGAATTATGTGGTAAATATGAACATAATTATTGTAGCAGTATGGGAAAATTCAGAAATAGTTGTAGCGATGCAGTTAGTAATTTTCTATTTACAACTTTCATGTATTTACGCAAATCCTTTGGTTTACTTCAAATATGAGAAAATTTTTGCTCTAGAATTTTTGAATTTAACTTCCAGCACAGTTTGAACTTACTAGAAGCACCTACTTGGTTGCTTCGGTAAGGTAAGTAAATGAGTGAACAAGCAAGCAGCAAATATATAGAATGTGACTCGTTTTACTCCCGCCTATTTACTCCGACTTCAATTGTCAATATATTCAAGGCACGCTTTTACAAATTGTTTAATTAAATCGAGGAGAGCTTCAACTGTCTTCTGACTTCGCAGCAGTGTCTTCAAATTGAATTTAAGACTTGTCTCCGCTTATTCTGCGTGTCCCAAGTTTGAAGGCGTTGGTACTCACGGAGTCACAATTGAAACTGAATAGATATGCGAATGGGGGCGTTTTTGTTCTCGGCCCTTTCAACACAAGCATGCAAAGCAGACTTGGAAATTGCTATTAATTTTAACTTCTTTATTCATTCTTGTCAGTTGCTCAAAATTTAGATTTCCAATACGAACGAGAGAAAGACAGAGAAGTGCATGACAAATTCACTTAAGTTTAGCGGTTATTTAGTACAACAACAAAGTACTTAAACTGTAGCTGTATTCTTGTTTTAGTGAAATATGTACAACTTTCCTAAAATTTTTCACCAACGTAAACTTTATTTTTCCTTCACACTCGTTCTAATATGCATCGTAATATACACAAATTCATAACGTGCAACGAAAAACAAGACATAAAAACATATTTTCCTACCCTTTTAACAACTTCCAAATAAATTATTCGTCCGGTCAAACCCTTCCACGCAAACTTGAGCTTCATAGGGTAACTGTTAAGGTATATTTTCGTGTGCGGCGAAGTATACGAGTACGCAAATTTGATAAAAGTGAGCCTAAGTGGCAATTTTCTAGCGGTTTCACACAACAAATGAAAAATTATCTTACATGTTGAAAAATAAGGACGGGGACAGATTTTTGCACGGTTCAAAAAGAGAACCAGCTAGTAACACGGTGCTAGTATTCTCTTTCAGCTTTTTTTGACGTGAAAAATAGCTGGACAGTTTTAGCTTAAGTGAATTTTAAGTACAACAGATTGTAGTACATTATTTATATACTCGCAACTTCATTTCGCTTCCTTCTTCCTAACCATTGGTTCATTTCGCTTTGCGAATACATGGAGCTTGAATAATGCAATTTCCTTTAGATTTATATTTTTTAAGTAAAGAATTATTTGTCATTTATTTATTCCGTGTATTTACACTTTGAGCAGCAAGTTTGGAACTAAAATATTGTGTTTGTGCAACACATCAAACTTCATATTATGTGAAATTTTATCTATTTAAATTTTGTTACGGCCGTATTCATAAGGTAAGTAATTACTAATTTTATTTAACTTCATTGCACTGACATAATTTATAAATAAATATACAGGATGTGTCAAAATCGACAATGAATATTAAAGATAGAAAAAAACTTTAAACACAAAAGTTGTTGGTATTTAACTGCTGCATAAGTTAAAAATACCATTAATTGTAGTGTGTGTAGTGATGTCTGTAGAGCACCGAACTTTGTTATTTTAAATAAAATACCTTATAATATATTATTGAATTTGTAGTCGATTTTAAGTATAAAACTATTAAGGTATACTATTATTTTAAAAATTAAACGTTTTTGTAGATATTTGCATTTATTTAAAAACAATTAACAATTGTAGAATCATAATACAAAATTAATTAAATTAAAATATATTTAGATTATGCAGCAGTTAACAACCAACAATTTTCGGATATTGTTTTGCTCTATCTCTAATATTAAGAGAACTACGGAAGAATGGCGGGATTTTGACTAATCCCATGTAAAAAAAATAAATTCTAATTTTTGCTATTCCTTAATTTCAAATCGTATTTATTTTACCCTCCCCCCCACCCCCCCACCCCCGACTTATTTTTCCAGCTTCCCGATTTCTGATACTTCTCTCTTTTTTAGACCCGTGGGACACTTTTAATAAGTACATGGTTAACCTATTCAGATTATAGACCAAATACAACCTTGCAAGAATGATTTTACAGTGAAAAACATTTCACTCCTACATGCCAACACTGAAACTGAAAATTAACAAATTTACAAGAAAAGAACGAAAATTCGATGATGGTGAGTAAATAGACTTATCACGCTGGTACAAAGTTACCATTAGGCAACCATGAAATTAGACATGGAAGTGCACAGGGCCCAAGGCTGTTATTAAAGTATAGATACTAGTTTATATATCAATAATCCTAGGTTTTTAGAAAAAAACCTCTATCACGTCAAAATAGCTACTTGTGTCTCTAGACTGGAAAGTGATATTTTCTTGTACGAGACGAGCGCCTCAACCAGAAAGCTACGTACTACACTACACACTATTTTTTGTGCGATCAGTTTGCTGGCACCATGATCGTCGTAGATACTGAGCAAACAACAACAAACTTTATAAAACATCTTAGCAATTTTGTAATTTAATTAGTGCTCACATATTGCGTTTCTGCATTGAAAATCAAGTGTTTAATTTAGCTAAAATGGAAAAAGATAAATTGATGTGCACTGCCCCAGAAATTTAAGAAGCAACAAAAGTTTATAGCAATAAAATCCAAAGAACGGCACCAGAATGATGCATAGGCACAATTTAATAAATTTAATTTTAAAATAATTTCTATTTACGCGTACGTTGTCATTGGCAATGTACCACAAAGTACTTTTGTTGCCGATTGACATTAAAAGGAAGACTGACTTTAATAACATTTGACAGTCACTAAAGTGTTACTTTTACTGCCTAGGCAGTAAAACCCCACCAGATACCTGGTGATAGTAAAAAAAATGATTCAGAGCAGGCCATGACCGAAGTGTTAAAGTTGGCAATACTTAATATAAGCCAATTGTCAAATGTTGACAGCTGTAAAAATTTGACAATTGGCTTATATTAAGTATTGCCAACTTTAACACTTCGGTCATGGCCTGCTCTGAATCATTTTTTTTACGATCACCCGGTATTAAAAATGGTTGCTTTGACATTCACAAACTAGCAGAATGACATTTATGAAATTATATATATTAAATTAGTTTTTACATAGCAACCGCATAACATAGCAAAATGATGACTACGATGACGTTATGACAAATATTTAAAATAATCGCAAAATTAATGTTAAGTCTAAAAAATCGGCGAAAACATTATATTTTTAACAAGGCAAAAATAAAGATTTACAGCCTTGGCTATGAAATGCCAGCCTACTACTTTTCTGCCTAGTTAAACAAATAACTATTTCTACAACCGTCAAAAAAAGTAACTTTTTCAAGTTAGTTTTTGTTTGTCAAAATACGCCATTTTTTAACGGTGGCTGTTTTTTACTATTGCCTATAGCAGCGGGAAAAAAGTTGCATTTTAACGTTGCCTATGATAGCGTGCGCTAACGTACTTTAGCGCACGCTGCCATTTTCGTTTGCAAGTAAATTAAAACGATTTTACCTCGATTTCTTTTGTTGGAATAGAGTTGTAGAAAAATTATTTAGTGCAATGCGTGCATAAATGCCTTTAGCGCTCTCGAATGATTTATTTACTCGGCTAACGCCTCACCAAAACACTTTTATTCTCGTCCATTAAAGTATTATTTTACGCATTAGTTGCACAAATAACTCTTGTCGTACGTTGCCCATAGCAACCAGAAACTGTCTGACAAAGGGTCACATTCTGTCAATCAAAAGTTCAGAAAAAGCCTATTTTCTTGATAGATCGCGCAAACGTAATTTTTTCGCGAATGTTTTGATGTACTTGAAGAAAATTACCTCCTCCCATTTTCAAGTAGTGACGTCATCAGAGTTTTTTTAAATTACATTATATATTTTTATTTCCGGGTTTAGGGAGAATATTTCTTAAGTACACTAAAATATGAGCACAAGTAAATACTTTTAACGAGTCAGAGCAACTTTAAATTATTGAGATATAAGCTGGTATTCATACTATAATCACCCTGTATGTTGCAGTACAGCAGCCTTCTTTCACCACTACCAGCTTTAAAACGCCTGAGGTGGACAGTTTACAATACAAACAGTGGTTTGTAGGGCTGCAGATCTTTTAGAAAAAGATGGATCTTCTGAATCGATATAGATCGAAACACAAAAGATCGATTCACGATTAAATCGGTATTAAAAACATCGATTCTCGGAACACCGTTCTTTTCTAATTTATGTTTTAATCATAAAAATACAGTTAAAACAAATTTATACAATAAAAGAAACTTTCTTGAATGTTGTAATAAATCAATGAGTTAATTATGGGTTATGTTTAAGACAATATATTTTAATTTTTAAATATATATGGGACATTTTGCTTACTTACAAATTAGAGATTTCTTTCTCTTAATTTTTAGGCATAAAAGTAACGTAATAATTTTTTTTGTAGGTACTAGGCTACTTATAATTATAAAATAAATTAAGATCGATCTTCAAAGACAGATCGTTAAAATTTAAAAAGTAACTTTTGAAAGATCGATTTAAAAAATTGACTTTTTTGTTATAAAAGGTCAATTCTTAAAATTTAAGTTCGGCATTCCTAATGTTTTGACATTCTGTAATTTCAAGTTTCGACCAACGACTATTAAAAGCTTGCGGGTAAATAAGGGTTATTTATTAACAAGTCGTAACATACAGTTTTGGACGTTTTTTAAATTTTTAAAACGATTTATTATGGTTTTTGTATTTTGTAATACAAAATTCATTTTAGGGTTTTAAATGCGAAATCTAAAAAATAAGTTTTAAAGCTGAAATCAAAAATTATTTTTACGTTGCATGTTATTACATGTTTTGAAACTTTAAGAACCCAAAAAGTGGATTTTAAAAATGTCGGCCTGCATACGTGTGTGTAACGAAAAATACCAGAAATTACTGGACCAATTTTAATGAAATTTGGTATACCAAAGTACAACGAAAATTTCTCGAGCCATAAGCTTTATTTCCCGAAATGGAACGGGGAACGAAAGTTAGACATGTTGCTCTGGTGGTAGTTTTTCACAAACGGAATTTCATAAATGTAAGAATCGAATATTATAGAAGGCGTTGCAAAAAATTAAAAGCTTTTTTTCGACCACTCTTACTTTAAAGTGGCGACCGCTACAATTTTTTGAAAATTTCGCTTTAACGCCTATTTACTTAAAAACAAGTTGACAAATCGGGAACAAATTTTGTAATAGAATAGCTCTATAACAAATAGTTATTTATGTTATTATAGTGCGATAAAGGCGTTATTATAACACGAGTTTGAAAGTTGCACGACGAGGTCGTAGACCGAGTCGTGTAATCAAACGAGTGGCATAATAATCTATTATCCCCCGTGTGGCATACAAAATTTTATCTACGACTGCTCAAAATTTGTTTAAAATCGAATTTTTTTGCTTGTAATGATATTTGACATTTTGTATTAATTTATTTGCAAATGTCAAGTCACTTTTGGAATACATTTGTTTTAAAATCTAAAGAACGAGATTTGTTTATAGTAGGCAACCAGCCAGTTTTCTTATAAACAAAGCGTTAGTTTTATTTGTGTTAAATAAAATGAGTTAGTTCATGAATCCATTATCTCACCAGTAAGTTAATGAACTTCATTACCTAACGCAAATAGATGACATAATAAATCCTTACCCAATCAGTCGTAGATAAACAATGTTACTATACAAAAATGCAATGTTTTCAAAATTTTGAGCATATTCAAGTTAATATAGCTCTAAAAATAGCCGGACAATTTTAATTTAAACATTGTAAGCCTCTAGAGCTTAGAATGAGCTACAATGTGATTCGTGTCTCAGTCCGCTAGTTTCTATGTGACGCATTTTATGAATTTTTGAAAACCGAAAATTCATGCACATTCCTTTAATATTTGGGGACAATACAAAATTTCTGTTTAAGTTAAATTGATTATGTGTAATAGTAAAATAAGATTCAGAACTTAATTTAGAGTGCAGCAATATTTAGGGAAATTAATTTTTCCACTCTTTCCCTAATTCTTGTCAAACGAATTTGTCGTTCTGGTTTTTGTTGTTGTTTAATCATGAGAAACCCTTTTACAAAAAAGTTGATTTTTCCAAAAAAATAATTTAGAAAAATTTACGTCTAAACTTAGTCAGCATAGAAGCATCCATGACACCTTAAGAGTGCTCAAAGTAGATAGCGAAACACGTAAGAGATGAGCATAGTATAATCACATGATAATAGACAGAAGTTGACCACACGACCTAAAATGTCTACTTAAGTAGTTTATATGTTGTTAGTTCCTTAGTATCCTTACAATGAGGGATTAGAAAAATTTATTTCAAATAACACTACAAGTCAAAACAGGTCTTAGTTAAACGTGCTGTAATTGTTGTAATTAGATATGTAAATGTAACGACTTCGTATTAATAAGTGTGGGAAAGTACAGTCGAACTGCTTTGCCTATTTTTACCTTCCTCGCTAGCTGTCCAGACAAAGATATTTTTATCATTAAAATTTCGAAAGTTGAGATTTTGACGTAGATGCAGACTAAGAATACCGAAAAACTATATTTTACTTTGGTGTCTGTGTGTGTACGTGTGGCTGTGTGTTCGCCTGTATACACTTGCTAAATTACAAATACTATAACAACAATGACAACTTATTGTCATCTGCATAGTTAAACCTCCCTACCCAGGCCTCTTTACCCAGAAAACAGAATTTAAGTTTAAAATATTGGCAATCACACTGGGATGAAAACGCAAATTAACGAGATTGATTAGCCCAAATACAAGGGAAAAAGTGTTATACTACAATATAAACACGCTCGAAAAATAGGTTTAGATTTGTATTCTACGCGTGTCGAATAGCCGATCTGCGCAAGCACGATCTTCCTGCTAGCCCCTCCCCCCCGTTACTTTGACCTTCAATTTTTTGTTTATTTCTAACGTTTAAAAATTTCGACTGCAAAATCGGTATGAACGTGTTAAACGACAATAGTAATAACGTTTCATTAAGGTAAGACCTATATAGGGGGTTCATATTGTGGTTGTTTACTGATATAAAAGAACTAAGTAGAAAAAACAACTATGATCCAGTTACAAAATCGATTTTTAGCATTCAGTGGATAAACATTAGTTAAAATTATACAATACCAGATACTATAAAACCAGTTTACTTAAAAAAGAAAAGTAGGGGAGTGTGCTCTACTTTAATATTAGACGCACTCAAAAAGAAGCATGTTTCGTCCTCGGTTGCACGGGACATCTTCAGGGCTGTGGTCACTTTGGGACCTGGAACACAACAGTTGTGTTCCAGATCCCAAAGTGACCACAGCCCTTAGATGTATAAAACAGTTTTTGGAAACAATTTTACCAGTAATTAAATTTTGTAACAAATATAAGCAGAAGCTCATAGAACATCTTCAAATCCATTCATTTCCGAACTTTCTAACTTCACAATGGCGGCCGCTATGATTTACGAAAATTTAAACTTGTACGCGTTGAGTAACATAAATTTTAGTTACTACAGTAGCCGTAAAGAATCAGAATTGAAAGTATGAAAACTATTAAGCAAACCTATTTTCAAAAATATGGAAATTTTCAGCTTATTGATCTGAAAACTGACCACACAATGTTTCTTAACTAACATACTTATAGACCTAAAGATAAGTTTGGTTTGGTCCCAGTCCGCTGTGACGCCTTCTGTTAATTCTTAAAAATGGAATATTTGTGCCACTTTATTTAATAAAAAGTAACCGATAAAACATTTCTGCTTAAACTAAATTGCTTGTGAATGATAGTAGAATAATATTCACAGCTTAAATTTTAAGTGTAGCAATATGTGTAGCAAACATGCGGTTAATTTTTTCTCCACTGCTCAGTTTTTTGGCTAACGAATTGAAAATTTTAATTACTAATAAATTTTTTTTTAATCATAAAATTGAAAGTATTGAAATTTTTAAAAATTTATAAATATTGAAATCTTAAAGATTTTTGAAAATTATAAAAACTTTTGAAAATTAAAAAACAATTTGTTCTGAAAACTTTTGAATATTACGAAATTTTTGTAATTTTTGAAAATTTTAAAATATCAAAAACTGCGGAAAATTTTTAAAAATTTTGAAATTTCGTATATTTCGAAAAATTACGATTTTTAAAAATTTGAGTTGATGTTTTCAAGTTATGAAAATTTTTTTAATTAAAATGTTTGAAAATTTTGGAAATGCAATAAGTTTTTTGTTTCAAAATTTGTGAAAAAAATCAGAAAAATTATTGTTATTTAAAAGAAATTTTTTAAAAGTCGAGTGTTTTATGATATTTTGTGTTTTCTAGTTGCAATTAATGTTTATCCCTTGAAATCTCAAAATGGATTTCATAATTTGCTGATAGCTTTTTTTTTGGCGATTACTCAATTAATCTGTTCAGGTAAACGACCAAAAGGAAACCTCCCAGCGGTGCTTTTTCAATAGAAAGTTGTCATTGAATGTGCTCATGCCAATTTTGAATCCGAAACTTGTAAATTTTTAAAAAACCAGAAAATCGGTGATGGCGGTCAAGGGGGGGGGGGGGGGGGGGGGTAATAGGGAAATCACGTTTGCGCCAATCGGTTACTCGACATGCCTAGAATACGAATTTATTTTTCGAGCGCGTCGTTTTAGACATAAAGAACCCGTCCCCTCCGCCCCTTATCTTGGTAGACCAACATCATTTTTTTGCTATGTTATTCTATTACCAACGCTTGGGCCAAATTTGGATTTTCTGCGTTACGCCGTATGGACTGTAAAGTGTATACAGACATACAGACAGACACACACCTCTGCAGTGTCCGTTTTATCGGTCTCTCAAGTTCCTAAAACCAGCTTATTAGTTAAAATGGTTAAGTTAGAAAAGATTGGCATAAAAGTACCTTTCTTTTAGGCGTAACTCGTATATCGGCCAGTTTGGTTTGGTTGTGTGTGTATCAAGGGAATATGCATACAAAAATTCACAACCTACAGGGAAAAAATGTTTATTCCCAAGATAGACATTCAATGTGTTTAAAAAGCTAAAAACAATTTTCGAGTGCAAAAAAAATAGCTTATGATTTGTAAATTTGCTCAAACTTTTTCATTAAACATTCGTTTATATTTACAAACTTATTACTTTCCGCAAAAATGTCAATTTTAATACCGTTTCTAAAACGTTCACATATATTCATTTTACAGTTGACGCGCGGCGCTGCTTAGAGATTCTCTGGATTTTATCTAGCTTGTACGAAACAATTGTATCTAGATCAAGAGGACCTACCACTCTACTTGGCCGAAGCTTGATGGGTTGCATTCAGCCACACATAAACCCAATACGAACTGATCCCGCAATCATCGATCTATTATTGGGTGCCAACCTGCTGATCGACTTGAGCTAATTCTTTACTTTATTATTTTCATCTTAAAGAAAATGAGAACAATGTTTACGTGTTCTAATTGCAGTGATCTTGATCTAAACAAAAAAAAGTGTGCAGATAAAACAACAATATTGGCCTTACATTGTAATCTTCTGGTAGTGATATGTAAGTAATTTGTACCGACAAATTGCTTCTGTGAATTTACACAAAACTTTGTAATTAGTTTATACAATCTGTAATTGAGATACAAACTATAACTTCTCACATACCTTCTGATTAGTTGAAAAAATTTAAATATATATCATTATTGAGTAATTAAATATTAATTAAAATGTAATTTCTATCTTAATAAAATTCAAAAAATAGATATGTAATAATTTGTGAGAATTGAAGTTGTTGGCTATTATTGTTAAAGTACTTAAAAAACAATAACAAGAAGTATACGAAAATAAAGAGGATCTTGAGAGCTGGTGGTGCAAAAAAGGGTAGTCGCAAACCAAAACTCACGAGCGTACCTTTAAAACATTTCGTAAACAGTGAATAACTCCGAGTATAATCGTGCGGTGGAGAAACCACCCTCGGTCTGCATTATCTAATATCTCATTCCATTCACGTTATTTTGTAAGCTCGAGCTTTGTTAGTAGAAAATACAAAATGGGGTTCAAAACGGAATCGCTCCGGCTAAAACTTCTTAAAGCAAATGTCGTATTAAATTTTAGTTCTGTCAAACACATCTGCGCGTAAAATATGTTCAAACTTTAACTATTTTCGGTAAAGAGTAACTTTCTCAATGCCGAAGACGTAGGCGGAACTTGCTGTCTCCGCAATACAATTATTGCTTCAAAGCCGAAACCCTACAATTAACGACTTCAATTGGTTGCTGAATAGAACGGAGCTTTTGTGAAAATTTTAAACTCAATTAACTAAGAACTATGTTTCACGTCTGTGCAAATTTTTCTTTAAAGTTTTTAGTTAGTATAAAATATACACTTAATTAATAATATTTCAATCTCTCAATAAGTACGTATTATATAAACAAAAATATTTTTATTTTGAGAGTTATCAGCACAGTCCTGATTTTTAGGCACTCAAAAATGTTAAAAAAAAGCAGACAATTAAATAATAAATAAAACAAGAGCTTTTTAAATTACAAAATGGTCATATTAAGAACGAAAACAACGACTGTAAAAAAATTTTAAATTGATGGACGATTAAGCAACAAAAGTAGTAAAATCAGCATCAATAGCGAAAGCTATTAAAATAGGCAAAATAAACTTTTGCTTTTGATAAACACGTTGAAATACGTATAAAGCTAAAATACAAAACCTGCTGAAGTTAAGAATTGTTTTATTTACAATAAATTAAAATAAACTGTAGCTGAAAAGATCGAAAATTTTATGAAACAAATTTTGATTCAGTTAAAATTTAGTTGCCTTCACTGACAAAAAATAGGCATTCTGCCTAAAATCCAAACTCTGGTTATCAGTTATCAACAGTTATGCGAACTGAAACAAAGTAAGTACATCTGTGATATTTGAAATTTCACCAACCAGAGTAAATATATATTGTCTCTCCAGGCTCCTATCTGCATCAGGTAAGATCCCATTTAGAACAAACGAAAGAATAAAAATGTTTAGATTTTGGCGAAAACAGTTTAAGTCAAAATATTTTGTCAATTTTAAAGAACAAAAAAAATTGTAAAAAATTTCAATCTCATTATGGTTTTGTATTTTTGACAATTTTTTTATATTAATTTGCATTAACCGGTTAACATTTATATTTAATGACAAGGTCAAGTTTTCGTATTAAATTGATTCAAGATTTCCATTAAATCGAAAAATATCAGATAGTATCACTTTTCTATCTTCCAAATCGTTAAAGATTTTTACTTTTATATGGAAAACATTTAAAAGTTCAGAGTATATTATAATTTCTTTTAGAATGCTTTTTATTTAAATCTTATTGTTCAAATTAGGTAATTTTTTTAAAGATTTAAATCAAAATTTTAAAATGGGCGAACTAAAAAAAACCCAAATGCATACCTTGCGGACACTTCACGACCTTGAATGAAAGGGATTGCAAATTAAAACAGGGTTGGCAAAAGTTGCGATTTAAAAATATGAGAAATCTTTGATTCTTTAATAAATCAAGTAAGTCGTGCTTTTTTTCTTGATTAACAATGAAAAATAAGAACGTTACTGGGTACATACTAACATGTATGTAACTAAACGCAGTTTTAGTAGCTTTAAGCTACGTTGTTTTTTTATGGTAGCTATATACACCTGGCTTGTGAATCAACGCAATATCGCTTGGCCGTCAAGGTCACCTGACCTTTTAGCTCTAGATTATTATTTATAGTAATATTTAAGCCTGGAGTTTATTTCAAGAAACCTCGCACACTCCAATATTTCAAAATCAACATAACTGAAACATATCAGAGCTATTGGCAACAGTGTGTATTACATTCATAATTTTCGCGAACGTATTAGAGAATAAATTTACAACGGCACCGCGGTGCGCATTTCAAAAACGCGATTTTTAAAACAAATTTCATAGCTCAATAACCTGTACTATGCAATTAATTTATTGAATATATTTTTTATATTCTTCTCTTAATTTTAAAAGCTGAACTATCATGTCAAAAAACGACACAATCCATTGCCGCACCCTGTACTTAAATAATTATACTTTAGATTATTCTATAAAAACCTATACGCTATTAAAAATACATTTAAAACGCAAATATTTAAAAAATGAGAAACTGTAATTAAAAATGCGTGTTTTATTGTATGTATAACCATTTAAATCTTCAATTCAAATAAGAGAATACACTTTTAAATTTTCCACTGTACTTTGCTATTGTAATTCGTCAGTATACAATCTTTTTTGAAAAAGTTTATATCCAAGATGCATGGAAAATTATATTTTTCCAGATTTTATGGCAACAGAATTTTTTGGCTATGATTTTAAACTGTATTATTGTTGCTAGCTGTTATTAATGCCGTTTAGTCAAAAAGAAAAACATTTTTAACTTGTAGTTAACCCAAAACTAAATAAATGTTCATGAATACAATACGTGACTTTTTAATACTAGAGTAATAACTAACAACAACGTTTTCTATTGTTTCTATGGCGAAGTGAGTGCCCTACTGTTTGTAAGCACAAGTTCCAGTTTTCAGTCTTGAGCGGAACAAATACTTTTTTTTTATTTGCATACTACTGAGTTTTGCTTCATTATAGCAAAACAGCCTACTTTAAATTTTTAAAAACTTCTCTTAAAGTGGTGTTGCGCGTAATAAATAGTAGTAGTAAAAAATATTTTTTTACTGTTTAGTTGAAGAACTCGTGTCATAATTAAATAAATAACAAAAACCTTTCAATTACAATACAGTAACTTTATCGACTTCTCCACAGAAGCATTAGATAACGTTGTTGTTGCTGTAGTATGAAAAGAACACGCATTGAATTTATGAACATTTATTTAGATTTATCCCTAATTTTAAAGGTAACAATTATTTTCTATTAAACTAAATGGCACAACTAACAGCTAATAACATTAGCACAGTTTCAATTATTAGCCAAAGTATGCTGGAGACATTAAATCTGTACAAATATAATTCTCATGCATTATGCATTATATAGTTCGTAATGATAAAAAGGCAGTTGATTTAACATACAAAATCCACTTAAATTGTAATTAATGAATTTTAATTGAAAACAAATATTTAAAAAATTAAATAAAAAATTGATTCGATCAGAAAAATCGATTAATTTACGATATAAAAAATGTCATCCTCTAGTTTAAAGCAAATTTCTAAATGTAGACATTAATTTAAAACAGTTTGTATTTCTTAAAATTATTTTACGTAACTCTGTAAAAGCAAAGCTAGTACTAGCTGCAATACCAACTATTTTATTTGCAGTAAACTCAAAAATAACGAATATAAATCTATTTTTGTATATAAACGGATCCGTAGGCTTTTTACAGTATTTTCCTGATTTTCATATTTCAATGTAGTTTTAATACTATTTTAAAAACGGTTATACCCTGCTTTTGACGCCAAACAATTTTTAATTAAAAATAGTGGAACAATAACTAATATAACAGTATATAGACTTTTTCTTAATCTGTTTTAACAAAAAAGCGTATGATTAGTAAAACCTTAAAAATGAGCGTCGTTACCTGAATAAGCGACCTTTGAACAACGATGGGAATAATTAAATAGTTATTATAATTGTAGGAAGTTTTATATTATATGTATTCAAAATTAAATTTAAAGGTACTAAAATAAAATTAATATTTTAAATTTTCGCTGTGAGATTCCTGGCAGTAAAATACATGTACATTATTAATAATAATTCACATATCGAAAGCAGAATAAAGACCAAAGAGAGCTTGAAAATGAGGTGTCACTCGACTCTTCTTGTTTTTTTTATACTTGAGTCGGTTTTTCAATAGTTGCGTCGCGACGCCGTAAGAATATCCGGAAATTTTCTTGTTGTGTAATAAACAATATTTTGGTGTAACGTAAAATAATATTTTTAGGCTCATATTTTTAAATTGAATTGTTTGAAATTTAGCAGGTAGGAGCCTTAGTTTATGCTCAAACAATGCCTTTTATTACTTAGCTTATTATGTACATGGTGGAATGCTACTATTTATGCTCTCTGTGATGTTTTTAATAAAATCTCGCCACCGCAAGGATTCAAGCTAATAGTGCGCAACTAAATCCACCCGTTGGGGTAACTGGAAATATATCGGTGTTTAGTCGTTCAAGTGCTACAAAACACGTTGTGGCTGTTTCTTCGTTCACCGAGCGACGTCGATGTTTGGGCATAACAGACATAGTGTACGTTTATAATTATACAACGTTATACTCATTCATATTTTAAACTTTAGTTAAGGGAATTGGATAAGACTTTTACATGTTTTATTGTACCACATTAAACATTAATGAGGGTACATATAGCAGTACATTCTGTGTTATTAGGAACCTTGTAATGGATAAATTAAAAAATTTAGCAAAAAAATACCGTCAAAAATTCGAAGCCAAGATTCAAATTGTTTAAGTATAATATTTCTGTACATTATAACACTCATGATAAGTATATTAGTATTAAGCGGTTTTTAACAACTCTTTAAATGGTGTTCAAAACAAAACATCCCTGAAAAATCCAGCTTCGGAAAAAATCTCAAAAAAAAATCCCGTGGTAAAAAGAGCTACTTCATTTTTGAGTAATATAAAACTTTAAAGTGAAAATCGTACGACACTAATTAACAACCAATAAGAAAAATTAATTTTTCTATAGACGTCAAAAAATTATGACATTTTTACATTAATCTCAGTATGTTAAATGTCAAATTGGAGTTGTTTATCTTGACAACGTGCACGAAGTATTTCGCGCACTAGAGCGAAAAATATTTCGTGCACGACGGCAATGGTAACCTTATTTTTTAGAGGACGCCGACCAAATGTGTTTAGAAAAAAATAGCTGACAAATATCAATATTTGTTAAATTTTGTTTCCGTAGTAACAAAAAAATAGTTTAGATTGCGATAGAATAAATCTTTATTTTTGTATTTTATTATGATTTTACTTAATTTTTTTCATTATTTCAGTAAGTCTGTAGAAAAAATGTTGTATGCAACCAGTGCGCGAAATTTCTTCAGTGCTTTCGAATGATTTTTGTCTCGACCGCCGCCTTGACAAAAAACTTTTATTCTCGCGCACTAGATAAATAGATAACTATTAGGCATAGTTGCCACGGCAACACTAAAATTTCCTATAAATTTATGATGACCTAGACCAACCTAAGCGAAATTAATAAGTAAAAACTTCTATGTCAAATATGTCACTTAGACATTTGAATTAAAATACAGAGTGGCTAGAAAAACCCCGGCCACATTTCTTGCGGCGGTCAAGAGCTGGCGCTATAGTAAAGAAAAATTAAATTAAAATACTGGCAACAACGTAGAATCCAAGACGTTTTAGTTGTTTTGATTTAATATAGGGCGTATTTAATAACTAAAACGTCTTGGATTCTGCGTTATTGCCAGTATTTTAATTTAATTTTCTTTACTAAAGCGCCATCTCTTGACCGCCGCAAGAAAAGTGGCCGAGGTTTTCCTAGCCACTCTGTATATAGAATTTTTATAGCGAGTAAGTTACTATGGTTATATTTCTATTACAAGTTGATAATTTTGAACAAAATTTAAAGCCTGAATTGTTATTACTTTTTGTGGCGGTGTCGTTACGATTTTCTGCTTTCGAGCATTATTTCATGTCCAAGGACGTTTTTATCGTGCATTCCAACAACGTAATCGGGCCTTCGGAATGCACTTAAAAAATTTGCCGGAAAGAATTACTGCTCTTACGAGATTATAAATGAAAATTGATAAAATATCACTGCGGCTGCCATTATAAAGCTAGAAAGATATGAAAAAAAGAGTTAGATATGGCCTAAGATCATTTACCAATTTTAGCTTTTAAATGTAGGAAACTTGTTTTCTAGTAAAAATGAAACAAAAAATAAACATGTCTAACTTACGCTTGACCACTTTTTTTTAAGTTTCTTTTGACGGAGAATTTTTGTGTTTTTAAATTTTGACATTTTGAAGTTTATCTAAATCGGATCATTCGTTCGAGAGTTATGAGACGCAACCCATACTCAAACACACAGACAGACATTTTTATAAAAAGCACTTCTTTGAGTTCCTGAAAGTCCAAGCACATATTTTTTATAGGGAATTTTTTCGGAGTTTTTTGCTGGAATTTTTCATCCGGGACTTTTTACGTTGCTTTTTTCTCGGGGTTTTTATTTCCACGGGGTTATTATTTCAGGGAATATTTTGTCAATTACGTTTTTTCCTGGACTGTGTTTTCCAGGGATATTTTATCCTACATTCTTATAAGGTTAGAGAATTACATTAAAAATGTAGTATGATGGCCCATCGCAAAATACTTTCCAAGTGTAGTAAATTAACACATTAAAAACCAACTTTTTTTTTAAATTATTTCGTAATTAGATAAGATTCATATGGTGTATTGAACTATTTTTTATTTTAAGTATTATTCAAGTAAAAGTTACGTTGGCGACCAATATTTACTTCTTGTAACTTTCCACATAATGGCTTGCTGGATAAAATTAGAAGTGAAAGCAGAACAATTCGTTATTGTGCTTGTATTAGAACGGTTCATTTGCTCCCAATTCCAATTCTCAGGTGTGGCAAGTTGTTCCGAACGTAGTGCGATAATTTAAGGGTAGAAACAAAAGCAACCTAAGATGCAATTAAAATCCTGAGATTTCTATTGGCTCTTTCATTTGCCCCGACTTTCGTCCTTAAGTCCGCCCAAATAAGCGTCCGTTTTCTACAGAGCCTTTATAACTGCCTCCTCACATTTTGCTTAATGTTTCCCATTTATAAAGTAATCTTGAGTTTTAATTCTATACGTCATAAGTTAGAAGAAGCCAGAGTAACACAATTAGTGTACGCTCAAAGAGAGAAGGCGAACGTCTCAGAGGCATTTTTACCCGAGAACGCGAATACTTCGTATTATACAAACAGAACTTTAAGCAAAATACATAGTAATTTTATGTATCCAACGAAAATTTAGCTTTCTGCAAATAAGTCTGGTAATTTGGTAAGGAAATTGCTGTTTATTCTACCAAAGTTTGTTACGCCGTGTTAGATAATCTGCAGGAATATTACGTTCCTGCTCTGTTTTATATTTGTCATTTTCCTGTAAAATTATTCCGGTTGACACACTTCAAATGTGCATCCTGATTTCTGATTCAGGGACAATTCTGACAGACATTTGTATGTCCAATATAAACTGAGATTCAATAACAGCAATGTATTGTACGCAAAGCTAAACAAAAATTGTGAAGAAGGGAGAGATCGCAAATTGGTCGAGATGAGAAACGCGTAAATTCTCTTTTCGGAACTTCGAGACCAGACAGAAATTGTCTAATTCTGATCGTGGCGAGACTCGCAGCAACACGCAGGGTGTATACTGTATGACAATGATGTCGAAAAATTTACACGCTAATTCCACACGAGTAAGCAGAAAAGTCCTAAATGCGGATCCGCAAACCACTCCTAACCTTACCCAGAGACAAGCATTTCTTACTCAGAATAAAATTGTTTGACCGCGACAAAAACCTTATGAAGAATCAATTTTGGCAACCCACCGGAGAAAAGCAAAGCGCGATATCTGAATCGATTTATATGATTAGTATTAGTAGGGCTTTTCCGAATTTGTTTTCTGTTACAAAAACGGTTGCGGAAGAAAAGTTGTACATATTATTTCCGAGAAAGCATAATTCCGCCACGGTTGTTTAAAAATAGCCCATTTCCAGACCTTTCATGCGAAAAGATTTCCAGAACTGAAAATTAGGTACTTTTCATTTAAACTATAAGGATTCGTCAGAAAACCAAAAAAGCTGTCTATGCAAAAATTACCTCAAAATCTTAATTTAAAACCGAGGTATATTCAACCAAAGTTAACATGCAGCATTGTATTAATAAAATTCATTTGTTAAGTGCTAGTTTACCTTGTTAAAAAAATTTAATATAATAATTTTAATTTTATTAAGCTACAAAATGAAAATTAGTCGTTCTTTGATTTTCCACCTTGAAAGAAAAAGGCATATATCTAAGGTTCAGCATATTATTAATTAATTAAATTATTGAATGGAAACTACAGATGGTTGACGTCAGCAAAATCAACATGTAAGGAAAGCGAAAGCTTTTTGGAACCGCTGTAATATTGGAATATTTCTAGGCACGTTATCAAAGCGGCGTTGTCTTTTAGGTTGAATTAAAGCGAATACTTACTTCCAAGCGTGTGGTTCTCCCTACATATTAAGATTTTCATAAAATCACATTAAAATTAGCATCTAATACGATTACACCGAAGAGCAAAGATAATTAACGGAAATTGTATTAGAATTATTAATAACTACAGGAGGAAATTGGAAAATTGCGGTTATTGATTTATTATTTACTTACTGAATTATGGCATCATTAGATTTAGTAAATCACCCCAAACTGATTTATTTTATGAATAAAATTAGTAATAATCTGTGTGTCCATAAAATGAAAATTTCTGCCAAAAAAAATTTATGTAAATTTTTACATTAAATTAATAATTTAATCAGTAAATTTTGGGTGTGCTTAATAAAACAAAAAATTTAGCCCTTTAATCAGAATACATCTTCACAATATTTCTCAAATTCCTCATCTTCCACTGACTATATAACCCACATTGAGTCAAGTTGTGAGTTGTACCACAAATCAAACAAATGTCTTAAATTACGTCTCTAATTATTATTGTAAATTTGTAATTACTAAATTTCTTGAGATAGGCTGTGTAACTTGTTGCCTTATGTTTATAAATTCTAATCTTAATTCCTAACTTAATATTAAGCCCTATGCCCTATACTCAATCTAACTACTTGTACTTACATTGTCCAACATGATGGGCACGATGTTATCACTGCAAAATTTAGAATCGGACTGAATAAAATATTCGAAACAAATTCGAACCTTCTAACCGAAATTTACATGTAGTAAAACTAGAAAATCAGGTTAGCTGGACATTGCAATTGTTTTCAAAGGCCCCGTGTGTTTCTTGACGCTTTTTGATGTCGGTAAAATGGGTGACCATAAGGGTGTTGTTCGCCTGAGGCTACAACTGACCCTTTCTTATGTTAGCGCAATTCACATGCGCTTCAAGAACAGGTTTCAAACTGACCACTGTGTATTTTTTAAACGCGGACCTTATTTCGATTGTGGAATGAGGGATGGCGTGTATTTAAATTTGGGGCATTGTTATTTTGCTTCTGTAAGAAAGGGTGTCCAAATATTGCTTACTATTTCGGTACATTCACAAAAGTTCATCCTTGGTAAAACAATTAAATTAAGTTTACGTTTCAATAATCAAATTGCTATGTTAAAAGAAAATACGCAAATCTTTATTATTATAGTTTTTAAAAATGTTCTTCAATTTTTTAGAAACCCGAACACCAAACAATTTTTCATTTTATTTTTTTTTGTTTTCCTAATTTTTGTTCATCATTTTATGACATAGCATTAATACTAAAACCCAATTTTGTTTATGTAACGCCTCAGATCTTACATTGATAGTATCACTCTGTTAAACTATTAGAAAACGAGGTTGGTGCTGCTAAGAAAGAGAAGTAGAGTAAGACTGTCTTTAATAAATATTAGCCCATCTGTAACAAAATCTCAGAATCATGTTCTCCCACTTCTTAATAAAAGGCTTGTATTTATTAACAAGTTCTAGCTTTACTTCGTTGAAGATTACGTTAAAGTATTGCAAATAAAACAATTATTAACTCCAACCAGTTTTTCTTATTTTAGCCGTATAGGTTTGTACTCGCATGATATCCTGGTATATATTATAGCGTTTTTACGTAAAACTTGGGTGACAAGCATGAAATAGCTAGAGGAATAATATTTCACTATAAAATTACGTTCGTAAGGTTTCACTCTGGCCGATTACCTTAACAGCTTAACTGAGAACAGTCAAAATACAGTGTGGGGTTAGGGATCATCGGAAAAGTCGATAGGTTTATCCATTTGAATAAACGGGCATCGCTTTTCGGTAAAAAGCAACGTAGGAAATGTACTAAATAGAACCAGAGAATGGGGAAAAAGTGTTAGAGACAATTGATATCTGTCCCGTTGTAGGAAAAGTCTCCAGGCATTAATGAAACAGCCATGCCGAGACCAGGTTAAATGGTTTAACTCTTCTGAATTTCTACAAAGTCATGTCTCCAACAGTCACTTCTGTTTTAGACAAAATGTGCAAAAATCTAAGAAAACTCAATTCCAACCTAAATTAGTTGAAATGTGCTTGCTATGAATGCTTTTTTCATTAAGCGATATTACATTTTTATATTTTTTATCGACGTACAAACTAATTTGGCTTTAAGTACTGTTTTTATATTCTCAAAAAATGGTTGGGTGCACCTCTGGGTTGTTTTATATTGGTCAACATGTCAGCCAGTTACGTCCCATCGCATTGCGTGTTTATATTACATAATCCTAACCGTACAAAATTGCAAATAAACAAACTCAGTCGCTCTCTTAATTATAAAGTCTTAAACTTCATGACTATTATTAAATATTAGCGTTCTAAACAGCACAACTTAATTTAAAAAAAAAATAAATGAAATATATGTCAAAGTGTTCAATAGAAGAAAAATATATGACGCAGTGAAGACCTACCTGCCGGTATATACAGCTTGGCGTCCCCGATGCAATGTTTCCTTCTCGGAGTTTATTTCTGTAACGACAGCTATCGGCAGATAATGTTTCAATAATACAAATAAACAGTATAAACGCAAATTTGCTTATCTGCATTAAAAACAGTAGCGGTCTGCTTTACAAACGAATATGCGCCTTTATCTAATAGACGCGTAAATATGTGGGTTCTAATAGCAGATACGCTTCACTACTAAAAGTTGACAAGTGAAAGCGATCGAAATTCAATTTAATACAATATAAATGGGCTAGCTAGTTTTTATTTTCCCATGCTTCTAGTATGAAAATGTATTGTATGCGATCGTAAATTTTTTTAGATTTTGAGACATTGACGGAAATACATGTTTTGGGCATACCTATTTCATTGAGTTAAAATGTTGTTACTTCGATCCGTAACAGGAAACTGTTTCAAACACTTGAAAATAATAAAAAAATTATTTTAAAAATATTACAATTTTTAAAAAAGTGGCTACGTTTTTTTTTGTAAAATTTTATAGGCTGGTTGAACTGAGACTGAACCACAATTTGGTTTGTATACCAGCCCACGAAATCCTCTACTACGTTCTCTATGAAGTATTGACGAGTTTGTCTTTACGGCGTATTTACTCAAAATAGAGATCAGATCGAGATGAAATTTAATATTGGTAATAGTGCAACTCAATGCTTCCTTCGCCGTAGTGATTTAGTAATGACGGCTAGCAGCGCAGCGGATTGCGTTCTAATAATTTCAAACAAACAGTGTAGACTTAATTTTCTTATTTGTATCGCAAACTGTACTGCTCATACACACAACCGTATATACGAATATGTGCCTTGTACAATATACCTACCTTGTAGAAAGGCGGAGGCCCGTCGTGACGATAAGTCAAGACCGGTGGAAGGGACCCGTATTTGATATAGAGACTAACGACACACGTGGTCTACGCTCAAGTCTTCTTTTGGTAAATTTTTAACGTCGCTCAGCTGCCGCCGTATTCCTCTCAAGTTGAGACAGATCTGATAAACTCGGATATACTATATACATACTTTTAAATATATGGTAAGATCTAAAGTATAGGAAAGTACAGGCGAAGTACTTCGCTTACTTTTAATTTCCTATACTTCTATTGATGTAAAGAAAGTTAAGCTTGCATGCAAATTATCAAATTTCAGATTTTAACGGTAATATGCGTTTTGGGGACCAAGGCACCCAAAGAAATAGTTTTAAAAAAATGTCTGTCTGTGTGTGGATGAGTGCGTGGATGCGTTCGTTTCCCTATGTCGGTGGCCGGAACTCCTTAACCGCTTTTTATAAAATTTGGTATGTGGAACTGTTTAAGTTGCAAGTAGTTTTTTGTAAGGTCGTTTATTGGAACCGGAACCGGAAACGGAAATTGAACCAGTTTTTTTTTTATAGATTTTCTTCTAAACACTATTTTAAAATATTAAATACTTAGCGTTGTAGTGCATCTAAAAGTAAATCAAATGGTTTTTCCTGAATGCTGTATTTTCAAAATGAAGGCCGCTACGAATTTTTGACAATTTTAACTTTAATGCCCGATTACTCAATAACAAAACATCTAATCAATATAAATTATTATATTGCTTGATAGCTCTGAATAAGTATAATCAAGTGATGTAAAAAATATTTGTGGAAAAATAAAAATTGTAAATATACTAGCGGCTCAATTTTCAAAAATTAATTCTCAAAAACTGCCCACAGCAATTTTTTTAAACTTTTTAAGCCGATAGAGCTTGCAATGAACTTACAAATCTGTTTTTTTACCAATTTTCTTAATTTTAATCTGAAGCCCTCCAGGAATTATTGAAAATTTTGGAATTAACGCGTTTTCCGAAAGTTACGCGACATTAACTATGCCTATCAATTTGCTCCAATAAAAGAAAATATGTTTCACTCTTTGCATATTTTTAATAACTCTATAAATAAAGTTATTATAAGCATTTTTGATCCGCGCATTACTTATCACTTTTATGTAGTCAGCGAGCGTGCCCCGTACGTAACCAACGCCTTGAGTCTAGAGCGAGCGGCTTGTACCGGCTTGAGATGACTAGTAGATGTAAATTTTCATCATTTATAGACGCGAGAAAATTTAAAACGTAAAAAGCATGGGACAGTACCAGTGACTTGTTTCGCCCATTTTTATAATAGCTCCGGAGATATACAATGTTACTATCTAAGACCATGTATGAAAAGCATAGTACAAAAAATTTCCAAAAATTTTTTCTACTATGCAGTTCCAAAAAATTTCAAAATTTGGATGTATGGAGTTGGATGTGTCAACTTTTAGCATCAGTTTATACAATATTCGTAATTATTATTTGGTCAAATTTTAGTATTTGATTTAAGTATCGCGAATTAATGTCGATTTTCTACAATGATGATCGAGTTTCGTTGATTGCGTCTTGAAGAGATGCTATCTTGCACACACGTGGCCAAGTTCAACTTCTAATTGGTTTGCTATTTTTTTTGGGGTTAATAGCAAAATACTTTGCTCAAAAATACAAGTTTTAATTCTTTTATGCTTCGTGTAATGCTTTCTCTTTACAGCATTTTTTACAAAAATATTATTTTGGATTAATAGAAAAAACGTTTTTCTTAAAGATGTTTATTAAAATGCGTTGTTTCTTCTTATGCTTGCTATTTACAGCATTTCTCACAATGCTGAATAATCTTGTAAATTGTAAATGTACGTGAGCTGATGCTGAATGCAAGACGATGAATGTGACGTGATTCTGGCAAGCACAAGACCGGTGAGTTACTTTTCCAAGTTTCAAAAAAGATCTATTTGTAAGTTACTTTGTTATGTTTTATCCTAATGCAATCTTGTATTAGGAAAACTGCAATAAAAGATGTTGAGCTTTAGAGAAACTTCAAGCTTAAGTGTTTTCAGTTCGGCACTCAACGCCAGTAACCCGTAAATATCTGAAGGTCCTCTGAAGCAAAACGGACCAAAACAATTACGTTCTTTAACGTTAACAATTTAAAATAATAAATTTTGCTTGAATTGCACGTAAATATCTGAATGTGTTATTTCCAAAAAAACTAAAAAGTTAAAAATACTTTATTACAGCACTAAGTGTTTAAATTTTGCCAAAACTAAAAAAATCGTAAACATTTTGATTGTTCACATCAAGATATTTAAAAAATTAGCTAATCGCGAATGAAACAAGTACTTTTTTACTACATATTTCCTAACGATCTGATGCTACACATGCTACAATAATAAAAATAAAGTACATTCGTTTTACCAAGCCGAAACTTACACTTTATTACGTGAACATCAGGACTCTGCTGTAATTTTAATATACTGGTATGCCGTCTGAAATTAGATTTATTTTAAAAACCTTTGTGCTGTAAATCAAATTAATACGGTCATAATATCTAAAATTAAAAGTTAAAAAGAATTTTACATACTAAAAAAATAAATATTAAGCCCTTTTATTTGATAGCAAACACGACTGGCTTTCAATTATTTAAAAAATTATGAAAGCGAACAATAACATAAAAGAATTTTTGTACAGATAAAAAGTGTAATATAAAAAATTGTGAAATTAAAAAATGATGCAATTAAGTTCGTTCGTTCGTCCGCTACTTTCTCTGTGAAGCTTCGTAGAATTTTTGCAATTATCCCCCTTTGTTTACAAACCTTTTTATGTTTTGTGGCGATAGCTCAGAGGTTGGGCGCTTGGTATCTAACGCTAAAGGGCTGGGGTTCGATTCCTCGCCGAAGCCATGCATGCCGCAACCCGCCACTCACATTCCCCAATACGGTGTAGGCAGCCGTGGGGTCGTAATTCCTGAAAACGTCTCTGATATTTAGTCGTTCGGATTTGACGTTAAATTGTAGGTCCCCCGCACTTTAACGTAGCGCTAAGGAGAGTACGTGGCAGAGAAGAGTGCCAGAGCCCAGCAGTGGAACGTTAAGGCTAATTACGATTTACTAAACTGGGAACACTAACATTATGTATAAGTTAAATTACTCACGAGTGATAGTAGAATAAGGTTCAAAACTTAATTTTTAGGTGCACCAATAACTAGAGGAGTTTATTTTCTCTATCTCATCTAATTTTTGGAAATCGAATTTGTCCTTCCGTTTCTGGTCTTCTTTAATCCCAAAGAGTTTTATCCCAGAAAAAAATAAAACAAAGAGTTTTTTCTATTAAAAACAAATTTGCGTTTTTTTAATTCCATAAGACATACACTAATAGTTTGCCAAAGTACTTAGGCGAAGTGCTTTAGTCATTTTTTGACTGAAGCTCGCAAAAATCTTATTTAGACGACAAAACTAAATAGAACATCGCATTAGAAGGACTATCTCGTAAGAGCCACCCAAATGGGAATTTTAAAACCAAATTACCTTCCTAGACACACAAAAATAATTCATAAGTGTAATGAGAACAACTTTTCTATACAATAGAAAAAAATCAAAGTATTTGACTCATCACTCGCCAACCACTGAGCCTATAAGAATACGAGTGCGGTTAGGAATCCTAGTCCTACTGCGAAATCAATTTAAAAAAATCGAAATTATTATTTTTACAAAGAAAACATATCAGAGATTACAAAACAAAGTTCACCGACCAAAGAATGGGAAAATAGGAATATTGGTTGTTCCTTATCTCTTTAAGTGTACCTAGCTATACCTGAAAACTTTAAATATTTAAATCAAAAGTTTAAATCTGTATTTTATAGGCATAAATGTGGAAGTAAGTTGCATTTTTTATTTGCCCTTTAACTAAAAATAAAGAGCCGCTTACATTTTGGACACCACTTCGATGACCAAACAATACCCTAGAAGAGAAGTGGTCACTCACTCCTTTGATTTTTTTTGTATCGGTTTCGTTTTCACTCTGCATGAAAATAACAAGCTGTATTACTTGTTGTGCAACTGTGTTCATTAAATATTATTCAGAAGGGCAGCTTTTTCAAGTATCATACTTCCTGGAGGGATGTAATGGTAGCTGATTTTGATTTGTTCATGTAATAAAAGAATAAATACGTTGTTACACGTGTTTAAAGCTCTTATACTCAATGGAAATTAGTTTTTCGAGACTTAAACTTGTTGTTTTCTTCTTACGTCATATTTGTTAGGAACAATAACTAGTTTAAATGAAATATTAATTAATAATTATTAACCTGACAACCTCCTGCAGGTACGGTTACGAACAAGATGTACAAATTAACAATTGTATTATGCCTTTCAAAAATTACGGCTTGCCTAGTGAATATTGAAAAACAAGCTCTGCAAAACACTTCGCTATAATTTCAAAGGTAATGGTCAAGGGTTACGATGCATATGCATGCATAGAAACGGAAAGGGTGTCATTTGAAGATAGCGAGTGTCTAGCGAGTGTCCGCACGTCCGTGGGAACACAATCTAGTTTGATGGTCAGTTACGGGACATAAGGGTTTAAAACTGGCTTTTGCTGCCTGATGTCCAGACCTACTTTGAGGGTGAAACCAGTAACGTACCATAAGCATATCGATTTCGTTTAGTACACGACGAGCTTGTAAATTTACACGAGCCAGGAAGATTTTCATTCATAAAATTACGACGTCATGTTCAACGGTGGCAGTCGACGCTTTAAAAGCATTAAAATTTTGATGACAAAATACAATAAACATTTATTGACTGAATTTCAGCTTTTTTGTTTAGGAATTTGTAATTGGAAAATAGAAGCAAGTGAATAAAATAGAAAAACGTAATATAATAATTTTCATCGTAATTTTTAAAACTCGCAGTACAACAAAATATTGTAGATTAAAAAATATTTGCATCAAATTCATGGCCATATAATGTATATGTTTTGCTTTAAAACATTTCTCAAGGTTCATTTTTAATTTTTTCACTACATGTACATGCTAAAATCTACAAATAAAAACGTTTTTTGCTTACTAAAAAGTTCACTACATCGAAAGCAAAAAGTAATATTCGTAATTTCTTAAATAGAAAGTATTACTTTTCGGAATTTTAAAATGCGATTAAGGGCCAGCGGGTGGTCTAGTGGTTAAAGTCCCAGGCTTTAAAACTAGACTCTCAACGGCAGTAGGTTCGAGTCCTCTGCCCCTCGGAAATTTTTCTGAATAAGTTAAATCCGGCGGGTCCATGGATGATGTGTGTGGTGTGTATGTTGGGTTGCATGTCTTTCACGGGTGGGGCATGTTAGACCGGTGAATAGCGCCGAAGTGCGCTGAGCCCGGGTAAGGGGGTGGGATGGGAATCATGGAGTCGTGCTCACGCACAGCCTCATGATGCTTTAAAAAAATGAGATTATAGACGATGCTGATGCATCTGCTTCAAAACAAAAAAGCAAGTTGATATGCTAAATATTTCCCGAGGTATTACGTTATGTGTGTTAAAAACGCTTAATTTGGGCATTTTGTACAGCAAATCACGTACTTCACAAGAATATGTCAAAATGATCTAGTTGATCTAGTCAGAAGAAAATTTTTTATTTGAGATAAGCTACTTTCGTAGGAAATTTATAATTTATTTTCATATACAAATGTTATTAATGTTTCAAATTTCAATATTTTAAATTTGTGTTTTTGTAGAAAGGAAATATTGTTCGAAAGTATTTCAATCGTTAATCAAATATATTATAAACCATATCTCACACTATATGTGCTGTGTGTAGATTGTTTATATAGGTAAAGCAACATAATACATTCCTTTGGAGTTGTGTAATCCGCGTGCTACCCACTTTGTATTCCATTTAGTATTGAACGTGAACGGGGAACATAGCGGCGCATCCGTTACATGAATTCCGTTACAATGCTCTTGCGTGTTGCACCTCCTGCCAAAGAAGTTTCACTTCAAAAATACGTGCTTGAGTTTGTTAGCAACATATTTAAGATCGTAGCTGCGGTAGAGCTCGCAATAAATAATGCTCATTTCCAACACGTTCCGTTAATTTAAAATAATTAATGTGTGTGTGTGATATGGGCATTAAAAATACAACACATGATTCCGTTTTTTCTATAATAAATTTAGGTTGATTGTTAATTCTTTACTGTTTAATTATGGCAATTGCTGTTTTAACTAGCATTCGTTAACACTAAAAAAAAACGGAATAATTAGTTGCATTACTTGAGACAAAATCGAAATTAAGTGTTTGACTTTTTAAATTTCCGTTAAGATTTGAAACTGTTTCTGGGAGAAATGTTTTAGTTTTTAAAAATAGGAGATTTAATGAACGCTGAAACTTGAAAGATATACAACATATTATAAAATGTTAAAGTCTTAAAGAATTAGCAAAACTATTTATTCCCAGTAAAACAATTGATTTATAGTCGTCTAAAAACTCACTTTGAAGTTACCTACCTGTACAGTAATATGGGTATAGTGTAGTTAATAAATGATCCTAAATACTATAACTTAAAACTATACGTTCTATTCCTTTTAAATGTAACCATATAATATTTTAATTCAATTAAACAAAGTACTAAGATTTTCAGGACAAAAGCTGTTTGGTCAATTTCCGCTTTCTGTATTTCTACAACAGTAATATTTTCTGGAAAAATAGAAAACATGTTATACACTTGTTGTTAATTGCCAAAACATAGTATAATAAAAAATTTTAAGAAGCTCGAAACTGCATATACAGGGTGTTCAGAAATAAGTACAAATTTTTATGAAAACAAATCATTTTCATTTCAAATAATGTTCCTGCGTAGACATTACGAATTTTTTCCTAAATGAAAAATAATGTTCTAAACTGAATAATAACAAATTAAACTTTCATGAAGCAATCAGCCTATTCATTTACTCAATTTCAATCGCCAAAACATAGATTTTAAGAAGCTCGAGACTGCATATACAGTGCAGAGTAGCTTGCACAGAATGAGGATTTCGGCAAGTATAAATAACAGATACGAAAACTGTTAAATTATATGAATGTTGTCTAATTACGGTATCAATGTAATGCTAAGTTTGTTTTACCCAAAATATCCATGGCTTATTAGATACGAGAAAATAACTAAAAAAGTGGAATATCTTTAACGTAAAATATAACTATTCATAGAGAAAATAGATAAAATCATAGAAAAAATTGTAGATATATTTAAGCTGTAATAAGAAAAATATTTGTTGATTTTGTTTTGTTTCGTTTTAGATATAACAGAAACATGCAACGTAATACTCTTTAATAAATACTTGCGGAACCCGTGGGCTACGCGCCACGCTCTTGTTAGATAATATAAAAAGCTACTCGAGTTGGTAGTGTAGAGGGCCATAGATCTACGTCCCATAGTTTTTTGAATTATATAGAGATTGCTTTAATTATATATAAGTTAATTTTTTTCTAACGATTCCTAGAATTTAAAGAAAATCGAAAACTAAAGAAGGAGGTGGGAAATTAACTCTCCAAAATATGTCTGCGCCTAAAATTTAAGGACTGAATTTTATTATAATATTCCTGAAATTTTCCATCGTCTTCCATTTCTTAAAGAGAGGAACATGAATTTTCAAAAATTCATGGAAGGTGTCACAGATAAATTGGTAAACTGGGACACAAACCACATTGTAGCCTATTGTATTCCTACCTATATAAGGTTACAAAATAAAAACTAATTGTGTGGCCAGTTTTTGAGCAATATGTTTCTGACGATGTCAAAAATCTTGAAAATATTTTCACTTCGCAGTTTTCATTTCTACAAAAATTCTTTTTATTCTGTTCCTCAACGACTATTGTAATACCAAATTTAGTACCGATCTGTAAACGTTTCTGAGTAAACAGGCGTTGAAGCCGAAAATGAGCAAAAATCGTAGCTGCCACCGTTTTAAGGAGTAGTATAAGGTAGAGCACTCAAAAAAAAATTTTTGTTTTGTTTCCTCTACATATTTTGTTTTTACGTTCCTGAAATTACGAATATGAAAAAAAAATACGCTACCGAAAGAAACATGTCTAACTTCTGTTGTCGGTTACGGTTCGTAAAATAAAACTTATTAGTTCGACACAACGTTTCGTTGTGCTAAGTATAGCAAATTTTATTAAAATCGGTTTAGTAGTTCCAAATTTCGCGATTACAATACATTCCCATGTTGAAAGTGTGGGAAAGTAAAAAAGCGTACGAATTCACTGTAACACGAGTAAGTACTGATAAGCTGTACACGCAGCAATTTGTTATTTCCACATGTTACTTGAGCTCGTAATATGTAGGTTCAGTTTTGTTTCTGATAAACAAATTATAACCAATTCGTTTCATCTCAGAGCTGCCGGTAAACCTGAATTCCGCCATTTACAGCTAAGAGATTTGGATATAATACATTATTTTTATTCTTGAAAATTTCCGTTTTATACTTATATCTCATTATTTTATTCATCCACAAAATATAGAAAACAAATCAACCCATGTATGATGAACGCTTATATCATTTTGGCGCTTGTCGTTTGTAACATAATGTTTATTACAACAATCTTCCCGATTTGTGTATCAGAAATGACTAAACAAGTAATAAAGATTAAGAAAAATTAAAGAAGACGAAGGTTTTACATTTTTAAGTATGTCAGAAATTTATTTTGCCGCCGTATTGTGATCTACGAGTAAACAAACATGCGGTCATTGATTATAAAGCGCCAATGTATGTTTAGTCGGCACACTATAACGTGAAAGGCAATTAAGGAATTAAACATATATTCACAATAATATACAGTTTTTCATATTTGCGGGTTCCAATACGTGCGGAATGTATTAGTTATATCATTATAACTGTTTCAATAATTTAACTATACTATAACTACCATTTGAAAGAAAAGTGACGGGCGTAGTACACTAAATTAATTTGCGAGTAATTTAATTATTGTAACGTAAATAAGTGCGATTGGAGCATTGAACTGTTGAATTTCGAACGTATTTATTTGTTTATTTTATAAATGTATAAGGATGGAGTATTTAGTTGCCCGACAGCTTTTTAATAATAAGAGTGGTTGTTTTTCCCGGCTCTCAGAATTAGAGTAAGCCATAAATAACCAAATAATAGCAACAGTAGTGTCTAGAAGATAAACAAACAATAAACTGAACCGGCGTGTTATAGTGATAGATCTTTCCTAGATGTAAGATTTAGTCGTTTTGTTATAGTGAGACAGTTACGGATTTAAAACATAGAAGTTATTGTAAAAAAATAATTGAATTAAGTAATACCCAAGTAGCACACTAAAGTTGGGCCAATATTGGCTCTGTTATATTGGTGATATCTCTGAAATGTAACGCTTGTTTATAGTGGATATATATTGGCTACCAAGGTTTAACCAATATGCGAAGTCTAGTAAGGTAAGATATCTGAAAAGTTTATTGGTTCCTTGTTGGTCACTCTTGTTGGTTACATATTGGCAGCCAACGTTTAGCCAATATGTGAAATCTAGCAAGGTAAGATATCTGAGAAGTTTATTGGTTTCTTGTTGGTCACTCTTGTTGGTTATATATTGACAACCAACATATGTCCAACATCAAATACTGACATTGGCTACTTATTGTATAACAGACATGGTCCAATCTTGGGTGTAAATATTAATTAGTTATTGGTTGGCATTACGTGCCCAACATAAAATATTATTGTTGGATGCTTATTGGTCGTTAATATTGGTGCAGTATTTTCTGCGTAGTTTTCATATATGGGTGTGTCACCATTGGTATATCGAAAATTAAAGAACTACAAAGTCGGTTAAATTAGCAAAGATTTACAGTTTTTTTTCGCTGATTATGAAGCTGTAATTAAAAAACCAATTAAATGTCTAGTTTTAGAGATATTTTTATAAATATTTTTTTAATTTTTGAACATTCTGTATATATTTGCATATTTAGTAAATTTTCTATAAAAAAGTTAATAATCACAACCAATCAATTTGAAAATAAAAAAGTTATAAGCAATTTTCTACAGAAAACCGTGTTACTTAGGATATAAAAATTATACATTATTCAATGATTATTGCTATTATTATTAATGTAGAAAATTGCTTATAACCTTATTTTCAAATTTAGGCTAGTAGTGCATTTGAACTTTTTTATAAACAATTTTCCATCGAAATATGCAAAAATACTATTTTTAGGAACTAGCGTTTAGTTGTGTTTTTTTAATTGCAGCATCGTAATCAGCCCAAAAAACTGATATTTTTTGCTTATTTAACCGACTTCGTAGCTCTTCTAGTTTTCGACGTACAAACGATGTGCATCTCCCATGCCACATCCTATAAGTACAATGTAAGTATCAGCTATATAAAAAATAGCCTTAAAAATTTTGTATATTTAATTTTTTATACGTTTTTAAATAAGAGTAAGTATATTTTTCACGTCTTTGAATTCAGCATTTGCTGTTTCTCCTTCTGGTAGTTTCTTTGATGGGGTTAGATATAAGTTTTTGAATGAAATACATATATGGTTTCTAAAAGAATTATGTGAATGCGCCTCTAAAGTTTATTTAGAATTAAACAATTACATTACGCATTAACTGTTGTATGTAAACTAGCAAAAATGCCAATAATAATTCAATAATTTATTTTAAAAATATAAAATATAAAAAGAATTAATACATTTTATAAATTATTGTCCACCTCTGCGTTTTCAGTTTTCCACCTTTTACGTCCCCCATCGCGATCCTTTGCGGTGCACAAAAAGGTTCCCACCCTTCCTAAGAATTCCGTATCCGTAATACTCGGGAATCGTTTACGAATTGCTTCTGTAAATAGAAAAAAGAAGTTATTTTTTAAATTAGTGCTGTTACTTAAATAGAAAAACACCTAAAACATTTGCAAATTTGCTGTAAGTAAATATATTCTGTAAACCATGTACTAGATCAACGTACACTACTACTATAAGATAATACTACAAATATTGCAAAAAAAATTGCGTTTCTAAACGATATACAGAACCAGCGAGAAATATTTGGGTTATGAAAGAAGTATTATATAAGAATTTCTTTAAATGCATAAAGTGGCAATAACAAATACGCTATATATAGTTTATACTTACTTGTAATAATAAGCTGTTAACACTTTACACAATTTCAGTCAAAACACTTAAGTAACTAACTAACTAAACTAATTAAACTAAGAAAATGATTTTAAACGTTGCTCAACGAAACTTTTTGTTTAAACTAACACTGAAGCAATAGATAATTTAACTCTAACTTGTGTCGCTAACTGAAGGAAAGTCGCTACCCCCAACTCGATTTATCAGTAGAATAAAAGCGCAGGTAGCAAAATATGTACCCTTTCTTGCAAAAGGATTATGTAACAGTGGCGTCTACAGTAGTACTGTTACAGAGCCCAAGAAACATTTGCAATTTAAAAAAATAGAAATTCACTTATTTGCTAAAATTTTTTGGATTTTTTAAGTTGTTTTGTGCTAGTCATTTTTATAAAGTTCTGTTCCAGAAATGCTAAGCCACCCTTTTTTATGCAACCAATTTTTATGAGGATGCTATGAAGCTCATATTGTTTTTTCTGCAATACTAATTTAATAGTGCTGTTTATTTTTGTCGAGGCGTTTTTTATTCTTTAGAGGATGCGGAAAAAAGTGCTTCAGAACAAAAGTCTAGAAAAAAGTTCCACGAAAAAGTCCCCGAATAAAAAGTCTCCAGGAAAGAAAAGTCTCAGGAAAAAAGTACTCAGAAAAAAGTCTTCGGAAATAAATATCCAAAAAAATTGTTTGATGTGCAAGCCCCCTAAAACTTCTGAAATGTTCGAAATGATCATATGGGTTAGGTGGAATCCGTTATTTTGTTTTTTGTGTATAAAATACTCGTCAACGGAAATTGTATCTATTGCCTACAATATTTAGGTTTTATGACTAAATAAATGAGCACATCAACTGGTTTTGAGTTTGCAATCAACTTGTATAATAAAATCAAAAAATACGCTAGAGCTCACAATCATTGCAATTTAAAAATACAAATTAATTTTGTATCTCGACAAAGGATAAACTTATTCTATGTTTAATAAATTTCTGTACATGTCATAGTTTTTTTCTGAAACTTTTATAGGAATTTTTTTCCGGGAACTGTTTTCCAGATTTTTGTTCAGAGAACTATTTTCCCGGGAACTTTCTGTGGTTTTTTTCGGATACTATTTCCTAGATTCTCTGAATCTCTTGATTCAAAAAATATCTTCTAGTAATGTCATGGTTCCTAATACCAGTACAAATTAATTACAAAATAATAAAACAAATATTACAATTTATTAGAGTATAATAAAACAATTGAGATAATCGTTTTACTTTTATATTAACCGTACTGAATTAGTAAGTTGAACAATTCTAATAAGTAAAATAATAAATTGTAGAATATATGTTTAATTGTAACCTGTGGTAACGCCACTGGAAGCAATACAAACTCTAGTCTAGTCCGTTGGTAAATTTTTCCAAGACAAATTTGTTTGCTTACAGCCCTCGGTATTACTCATTTCTTAGAAATATCTATTCAAAAGGTGTTTTCGTTGTTTGCATCTTATGACGCACAGATATTTGTGTAACTGAGTTATAGCGTGTAATTTAATCGGTGGTACTACTTTTTGTACATTTACTCTGAATGCTAAATATGATGGCATGTGTCAACCTTTATCAAAGTAAAGTAAAAAATATTTTGTCCAATTTTTTGATTTATCTATGTACATTGAAAACAATAACACAAACCGAAAATTTTAGTAAAATATTATTAGTATTTTTCTATAAAATAATATATGGGAATTATAACCATAAACGGATACTTGTTTTATTATAGTTGTTAACATACAAATAAATCCTTAAAAACAGGCAAGAAATTAAAGTATAAAAACACACGTAAAAAAGCAAGAAAGTGACAAAAAAGGAACCAAAAAAGCAAAAATGTTATTAAAAAAAACACCCCAGAGAATTAAATAGGTAAAAATGACATACGCAGATAATTATACTGTTCTTATCAGTTTTTAAACACTCCATAAAGAGGGATTCACGAATGACGTCATAAAACTTTCTATTTGCCGTAGCAATCTCTAGAATATGCGAAATTGACCTTAATTTGTATATATGTTAGAATACTTGTTCGGTTGCTAATATTATTCTTACGTCAGAATAATCAGGATTTAAAGACTGGTGAACTTTTCAGTGGTTTGTAATTGAATTTATTTCAAAAGTTTTAAACATTATTTGCTTGTTTTGGAATTTCTTACAAAAATTAAAATAGAGAAAACAGTAAATAAAATTTGGATTAAATGTAAATATACTCTTAACGGGGTTTTAAATAGAGTATGCTTTAAATTTCCTATTTGTAAAAAAAACAATTTGTCTAACTAAGCAGGATCCTGTCTTTAGTAATAGTAAACAGAATAATATTTTTTTAAATAAATGCAGTGCTGACTGAAATTTAAATTTTAAAAGTGAAAGGTTTTTATTTATATTTAACGTTAAGTTTATCAAAAAATATTGGTTTTAGGTTAATTTCAAATGTTGGCAGTATCTCAACTAGTGTTTATTGGTTTCTTATTGTCTTTATATCGCCTTGCCATTATAATTTTAATTACAATAACCTTGTTCAATGGTAAAATATATTGGCTTTATAATGGCAGGCAATATTGGCAACTGCTAGTATTACATTTACTTGTTTGTTGTTGGCAGAGTATTGTAAGGTTATATTGCCAATAGTTTGTTGATTATATATCTGTTTTATATTGGTTAACCAATATAGTTTTCTTGCGGGATTCCATACATTGGTTATATATAGATTTTACCTTTGCAAGTTTATATTGTAAATGGCTTGTTGGTTATGTAACTGTTTTATATTGGTTACCCAACATGGTTTTATTGCGGGATTCCATACATTGGTTACATATTGGTTTTACCCTGGAATACCAATGTTGCTTGTGCCAGGTAGTTTTAACAGTTTGCCAATATTTGGTTACCCAACATGGTTTTATTGCGGGATCCCATACATTGGTTACATATTGGTTTTACCCTGGGATACCAATGTTGCCTGTCCCAGGTAGTTTCAACAGTTTGCCAATATTTCAAAATATACCTTGTATTTCCAATAGTTATCCATTATACATTAGATATAAGATGCACGATAAAATGTTGAGCCAATGTAGAACATAAAATAAACCTTGGATAGAGATATATATTGTGTGCTACTTGGGATATTCTAGACTTATAAAATATATAAATTCTTAAGTAGTATTGCTAGTGTTCTAAACTGTCCTTTCTCGCATTTATTGAAATTTTTTTAAATGTTATGAAACTTTTGGAAATTATGAAAATTTTGAAACTTTATGAAAAATATTGTAATTTTAAAATTAAATCTGAAACTTTGATTTTGAAAATTATGGAATTTTAAACATTTCTGAAAACTTTGACATATTTCAAAAATATTGAAAATTTGATAGTTTTTGAAAGTTTCTAAAATAATTAGTAACAATAAAAATTTTTGAAGGTTCTGACAATCTTCAATTTTGTTTTTAATATTAAAATTTTTGAAAGTTAAAAAATCTTTTAGAAATGTTGAACCTTGTTTAAAACTGTTTAGTTTTGAATATTTTGAATTTTATTAAAACCTTGAGAAATTTGAAAAGATTAAAATTTTTCATATCTGGGAAATGTATAAAGTATTAAATCGACTTGAATTTTCTTATTTGAAATATTTGCATTACTGAAATTTTATAGAAGGTAACAAAATACACGCAGTAAAAAGAAATTAATATAATAATGGAAGAAAATATTAAATTGTAAGAAAGGTTAAACGGTTGGAAAGACTATTCGGAAAGTTATTGCGGTAAAGTCACAGCTTCTCACATCTTAATGTCGCAATTTTACAGTGCTAGATATTTCAAAAGGGCCTGTTACAATATTTTTTGTTTGTATACGCAGCTTTTATTGGAAATACAAAAAAAAACTTTTGATAAAAGTTTAATACATTTGGAGGAGATGAAACGCTGTTTTGGATTTTCGATAACATTTAAACGTTCGCCGTTGTAATGACAGCTCTAATCTTTAAAAACAGTTTGTTGTTAAATTCAATTATGTAATTTTATTATGACTTATGCGGCACATTTTGCATACTTCAAAATTTTTCTAAAAATGTCAGAAAATTTCGTTTACTTATTATATGATTTTGTTTAATTTAAAATTCAAGTAAAAGTTGTCAAAGTTTTATTTCTAACAGCTGTTGAAGCAAGGACATAACTTTAAAAAAAGTTACGCTACGCTTGTTACTATCTGAATTTGCTTGTCTCTAAAGTAGAATGGGAGCCGCCCAGAATTGTATTAAAGGAGAATATAGTGAATATATCAAAGAGACGTGCCTAGCTTGGCAAAGTAAGTATAAACGACATTAAGAAGTTGCCAATTAGTTGACTCTGTTGCCGCCAGGAGCGCTGGGGAGCTTCATTTGCATATCTAATATCGCACAGTAATATAATATAAATGAAACAACGCTCCTTATTCGGCAAAACTATTTTATGTTGTAAGTAGCTCCTCCAGCTATAGTTACAATGAATTCAAATTATTCTTGCATGTTCATTTTGTTAAGACGTAAAGAAATGTACATAGCGAACATGTTCGCGCATCCACGCTACCGAAAAATCAGTAGGTTCATACTTAAAACTTGCTTTACTCTTGGAAATATCTGAATTTCGAGTTATTTTTGGCGATATACCTTTTTATTTTAAATTTCTTAATGCAAATATTGCTTTATTAGAAAAATAAGCTTGTGCTGCAACTAATTCTTTTGTGTAAGAAAAGCGTTGCAGTTAAAATTGCTCTGTATTATGTTGGTTTAGCTTAAGACAAGTTGAAGGCAAAAGAGGACCGGGGAGAAAGAAGAAATCCTGGTTTAGAAATATCAAAGAATGGACTAACAAGAACACACATACGCTTTTCCATAACACCCAAGATAGACAAAAGTTTGGTATAATAGTAGCTGACATCACATGATATGGAACCAGAGAGAGAGAGACCTTAAGAAACTTTTTCAAATCAAGCAAACAGTAGTTGCCATGCAACAAGTTTTCGTATTTCAGTAACCCGATTATTTCTCAGTTTACTGATGGTATAAAAAAATATGGTATGTAAAACTAACAATGTGTGGTCTTTACAATAGAAAATCAAGAACGCGAACTTTCAATTAAGTGCAAGCGAAGCATCGAAATATGCAAATATGCATTTGCTGAGTTAATTACTTAGTGTAACGATTACAATTGGCAGACATGTTTTATTATCTTACTAATTTAAATATTTTTTTATTTTTAATAATTATTATTACATTGACATCCATTCAAATGTGTGAGCTGAAGGTTACAGTGTATGAATAAGTGTTTAATTAAAGGCTTATAAATTATTCATGATAAACCTTTTTAGAACGAGCTTGCAGTATAAAGCTATACGGGCATTTTTTTAGGAATTATTGAATGGACAAACAGTACAAAAAATTAATTGTACGTTAACAATATGATGTACCTAAAAATTAAAAAAAAACAGCAAATCATTTTGAAGCGGGAAATTTTGGAAATAATCTTTGCTTGTGCGGATTTAGCAAATTCTAAAAGTTTTGCTAGATAGTTGTAACGCGACTGTAATCAATTTCGATGCTAATGATTCAACATACCGAGAAAACTTCAAGATGGCGCCAATTTCAAACTTCGTAATTAGAGGTTTCAGATTTTAATTATAACAATCTGTCTTTGTCTGACTTGAATATAAGAGTGTAATATGCTGCGAATGCCTCTTTCACCTCCACTGCTAATTGTGTATTCCTAATGACGAAAGTTTTGGTAAAATACACACGTACAAGTTTGATTCGTTTTCTGCCAACTTTGTATTACGAACTGCTGAAACTAAGGTAACTACTTCACTTTATTTCTGCCCGCGGAATATTTAACCACATGGTTGGATGCCGTTTTTGCCCTTTCATTATGACGCCAAAGAAAGTTTTCAAGTAGGTCACATAAATTTTACGCTATATCCTTTTTAATTTTATATATCGAGGCTTGTATTTAATGTAAACAGTACTGGACCTTAATCACAGCCATGAATAAAATATTTTTAAAAATTTTTGATTCAGGTTTTTTTAAGTTTTAAAATTTATTTAAAGTTATTGTATTTAAATACTTTAGACTAGTAGTTTTCAAGTAAGATTACCCGATTATTTTACTGTAACAACTAGAAATTTTCTGAAAAAAATATAAAGAAAAAATTTTATCATTAGCTGTCAGTCGACAAATACGAACCTAAAAGCAGCAATGAAGTTTTCAGAGGGATCAAGAACTTTTCTGTCAAAAATGTTTAAAATAAAATATGTAATGTCCTGTTATTGCTTTTACATTCTTTTGGTTTTTACCTTACGATAATATTGGCATCCTTCATAATTGGCGGCATAAGATTCTTCATGGGCTGAACTGGTACCAAAGAGCCCAGAACAGAGAAAACTGGAAAGACATGAAAGAGGACTACATCGAATCGATGGAGAAGAAGAAGAAGATTCTCCACAATTGACGCATTGGGGCTTGGTTTGGGCAGTTTTTGGGCATTCTGTGTAGAGGTGACTACCATTGCATTTTACACACCTTGCATCTAGTCGGCAGTAATTTTTAGTGTGCCCGTATCTTTGGCAGCGCGTACATTGTAGTAGAGTGCTAGGAGCAAAAAAACTCGCCAAATAAGCGAGTTCGTAGGCACTTTGGAGTTAGAAGTAATGAAGTAGTGTAACGTATCGCCCTTGGACACCCCAGTTTTATTAATTATTTTCCAACTATTTTAATTCTGTAAAACGTATTCTAAAATGCTTAGCTATGATTCTGAAACAGCAGCGGTAACACATTGTTTGGATTTCAATATATTTGCTTTACGGCACTTTAAGTTAACGCTAAGCTACGTCACCATTTCTTAGAATTATGAATAGTTGAAGGATTTTCTTTGTTCTTGAGTCATGTGATATAGACAATATGTAAACTTACGACATATCTGTTCCACGTTTTGCCTTATAAAAGCTACATGGTTTTTCAGGAGGATCATTCTTAAAACAATAATTTATGAAACAACAGTCAAGCCACACTCTTGATGCAACAGTCTTATGTTCATACTACGAATTCACAAACACCCATTACACCTACCTGTTTCCATTCCGCCCAGCGCTTGAGGTTTTATCTTCGGCTACTCGTGAGCTTCTACACCACGCCCAGCGCTTAAGGTTTACCTTACGCTGCTCGTGGGCTTTTCACTCCGCCCAGCGCTTGAGGTTTACCTTCGGCTGCTCGTGGGCTCCCCATTCCGCCCAGCGCTTGAAGTTTTACCTTTGGCTGCTCGTGGGCCCCCACATTCCGTCCAGCGCTTGAGGTTTACCTTGGCTGCTCGTGAGCTTCCCCACTCTACCCAGCGCTTGAGATTTATCCTCGGCTGCTCGTGGGCTCCCCAGTCCGCCCAGCGCTTGAGGTTTTACCTTCGGCTACTCGTGGGCTTCTACACCACGCCCAGCGGTTAAGGTTTACCTTAGGCTGCTCCTGGGCTCTTCACTCTGCCCAGCGCTTGAGGTTTACTTTTGGCTGCTCGTGGGCTCCCTATTCCGCCCAGCACTTGAAGTTTTACCTTTGGCTGCTCGTGTGCCCCCACACTCCGCCCAGCGCTTGAGGTTTACTTTCAGCTGTTCGTGGGCTCCCATTCTGCCCAGCGCTTGAGGTTTACCTTAAACTGCTCGTGGGCTACTTTTTCTACCATCTCATCACTACTGTATTACTAACGATGGTTTTCCCTTATTTTGTCTATCTCAAGAACACCAATCAGTATACCCGGGCTAAGTTTTCTGCAGTTTCCCTAGTCTAAACAGGTGAATACCGGGAGTACTAAGGTTGTTCAAAAGTAAGGAATTAAAGAAATTAGCATTTCCGTAACGCGTTGGTTTAAAAACAATCCTAGAACACTTAAATTGATTTAAATATAACTACATTTTTATGTGATATTTTCTGTTGTAAAACGTCAAATCCCCCCAGTCACCTTGACTTGATTTTTTTAAACAGTGACTTATACTTTGTGTGGGCTCGTTAGGAAACTTGCAAAAAACTGCATTTAAATCTACCATCATAAAGGAACTGAGATCGTTGGTTTTTAAGTTACAACGAGTGAAAGAAAAAATGAACTTTTTTTATATTTTATTCACGACTGACTGCAAAGAGAGATAAGTGAAGCAAAAGTCGACAGGTGTGTGTGTACTTCGGTCACGCGCCCAAAGACTTCGATCAACGCATGGGACTCAGATATTGGGAAAGCGAGTGATATTGTAAAGCAAACTGATAGCACGCTGAATTTTTTTCAAGTTGTTTGTAAATAAGATCAATTTTTAGATCTATTAGCAAAGATTTCTTGGAATTAAAGAAACCCAAAAATGGAACGACAAATTGTTCCACGAAAAACTGAGTAGGAAGGAGAACATTAACCCTCTCTCCCAACTGTTGTCGTATGTAACAATTAAGTTGAGAACTTAATTCTACTATCATTCATGAGCATGTTAGCTTAAACATATATATTTTATCGGCCTCCGTTTATTTAATGATGTCCTAGGAATTTTTGATTTTCTAAAATTTATAGGTGTCACAAAAAAGTTAGCGGTTTGCGACACGAATCAAATTGTAGCTGATCTAATGATTATTTTTTTGTTTTTGTAGAAAGGAAATATTATTCAATAGTAATTTAATCTTCAATTAAATAAATTATAAATCATACCTCTTATTAGATGTGCCGTTCGTAGGATGGGTATATCATATGAGCAAACCAACAAAATACACTCGTTTATAATTGTGTTTGTGATGGCACAACTCAACATCGATCGCTTCAGTTTGCATCTAGGAGACCTCACTTCTGTCCCATTACTTCCGTCCCTTTATTTTCGTTTCAGCACTTCCGTCTCGCATTCGCGACGTTACTCCTGCCGGCAAAGAAGTTTCACTTCAAAAACAGATTTCTTAAATAATGCATTTTTTGGTTTTACAAATTTGAGCTATAGCAAGTTCTAGTGCAATGATTGTGTTATATCCTTACGCTTATTAATTAAAAGTAATCTTTTAAAAATTAATATTGACGTTTAGAAAATAAACAAATTTGTAAGAGTTATAATTTTACTATAATTAAATAAAAATTTGCGTGCTTGTCTCGAACTTGTTTTACTTAGAATTCGTAGGACTTTCTTTTGGATTTTTAAGATAGCATTGATGTTCGTGATGTTCACGCTTCCCTAATTTTCTTTTAACATGTTTGATGTGTTTGGACTATTTAAAATGTTTATTTACGACTTTACTTAAAAATGTTGTGTAGTTACTACGTTCTAGTGTAGAATTGTCGCTTTTTATGTGCAAATTATTTATTGGGAGTTGTATCAACCATTCTAAATATCATAAATTTTTGTTTCTTTTTTATATATTTAGCGTTAATCTTTTTCTGGCAAACCTACTGCTAACACTAATTATATCATCGGTTACTATTTTATTTAATATATTTTGATCTGGTTGTTTCCAAGACTTGGTAGTGTCATCTGCAAAAGAGTAAGTTTTCCGATTGAGTAAGATGAAATAACATTTACATAAATTAAAAATAGAAGAAAACTTAAAACACTGCCTTGTAGCACACCGCATAATAGTCTATTATGCAACGAATCTATAATGATAGTTATTAATACACGAGTGAGATTACGACACGAGCAGCAGCGAGTGTCGTATTTCAAACGAGTGTATTAATAGCCATTATATAAGAGTTGCATACACTATTTTTTCAACGACTAGTTAATTTAAAAAATATTTATTAAAAAAATGTATTTGAACATTATACTTAAACAAAACTGGAACTGTTTTGCGATGTTAACTGAGAAATTTCAACAACTCTTGTAACCATGGTTACCAAAAACAATGCTTTGCTGCTGTTGTACAATTTGAATAATTTCATAATAAAAATCTGTATCGAAATGGTATCATTATAGTATAGGCAGCGCACACTTAATAAGTAAATTAAAATATGAGAGTAGAAAAAATATTTTTCATATTAGACTAAAATTTCCTTTTACTCCTATTATTTATTTGTTTTGTTTCGAACAAGTAAACGTAAATCAAACTTGCCAAACACTTATAAAACCATAGTTTTCAAGCTTATCTAGTAAAACCTCATCGTTCACACAGTAAAAGGCCTTTGATAAATCGCATAAAAAACTTACATTGTTTACATTGTTGTTAATACAAGTGTATATGTTCGATAAAAAGTTGCCTAATCGAAAAATTGGTAGTGGTGTACTTATTCAATGACCACCACGATCGCTGAATATCACGTTGCTTTATTTATTTTTAAGGAGATTTATTAACGATCAAGTTTACAAGTCCCAGATTTTAAATTTTCAAGATCTAAAAGCAAATATTATGGTCGAATGGCTAATGTTAATTGTGCTATGCTTGGGTGAGTTTGGCAAGAAGTCGGTCATCGTTTAGAGCTGTTGCTCGCAGCAAAGAGCGATCATATTGAAGTATAGCAGTAAGCAGTAAGTAGATCTAACTTTTCAAGTTACTGTATTTAATAAATAAAACCATTTATATGAATAACTTTCTGTTTAGTTTTTACTACTTATCAAAATCGTTCCATTTCTTTATGAACACGATGTACTTCTCTATGATTAGTGCATCTTAATAACATTTAATGGTACATACATAATGAAGCATGGATAATTACTACTGTCTTCCTTAACAGGAAAAACTACATATGTGGTAGAATATTTAGAACGTTTAAATTTGCGCTTTTGACTTGTTTAAATCTGAACTAGGGCTCTATAGGGCGAGCCTAAAAGTTTGTGTATACTTTGCATTAAAAATTTTAAATTTTGTATGTGGGCGTCATTTAATTTAGTATTTTTGCTTATTTTAGTATAAATGATCACCAGATGGGTCTGATGGGAGGGGCTTGCGTAACATTATTATAGTCAACACTTTTTAAATTTTGTCTTATAAATTTTCTTCTTAATACAAAATACATAAACTAAGTACTCTTGTTGAAAGTCGCTAAATCAAACCACTTCAAGATAATTTTATTTAAATAATTAACTTAAAAAAAAAGAAAACCGACTTTCAATAAAAACACAAAAGTAACATAAGTTAACTAAAAAGCAAAACATAAATGTTTTTTATACAACAGTTTAATACTTATTTGTTGTTCCGTTTAATGTAATTAAGAAATTGGTTGTTTATTATGTAATTATTAATTGTTTTATAATTTTTAAGTCGGTGCCAAGTAAAACATAAAAATTCGAATCTAATTTGTTATTATAGCAAGGTATATAATTTTTATGTTTTACTTGGCACCGGTTACATTAAACGGAACAACAAATAAGTATTAAACTGTTGTATAAAAAACATTTATTTTTTGCTTTTTAGTTAACTTATGTTACTTTTGTGTTTTTATTTGATGTCGGTTTTCTTTTTTTTTAAAAGTTAATTATTTTACAATTTTAAGTGATGGGCAGACCTAGTAAGGATGCTTCTTGAATGAGGAAACGACGGCTAGTTGAAACGGAAGATGAAATACGGAAACACTAAAAAGTCGGTCAAAAAGAATAGATTTTGAGGTGTATCTTCGAAGTTCAAGCTCCAATACCAATGAAATTATAATGGGACCACCTTGGAACTATACTGAACCCAACGGAAAAAGAATCATTACAACATAAACAAAAGAGTTATGCCCGAACATACATTTAAAAAAAACAAACATATATACAGACGAATTGAGAACCTCCTCCTTTTTTTGAAGTCGGTTAAAAAAATTTCCTCAAGATGTGCAAACTTTGAGCGTAAGCTCTACACATTTTTGTTGTCGTTTTAATGTGTTGAACTGGCTTCCAAAGTTTTTACAGAAGTTTTAGGATCATCTTCTACATTGATAGATTTCGAAAGATTTAAAAAACGTTATCTTCGCGAAGCTTCTGAAGCTGCAACACTCTTTGTGATTTCTGTACAACAACCCTAATTCTAGTGAGTTACGTATACCTGTTACGACCTTAATTTGATGCACTCATATTCTTATGGCCTTTCCAAATTCACACGCTAGGTTCTAATTTTATGTAGCAATTGTTGTGACCAGGGCTTAAGAATATAATATAATTAAACAAACAGAAAAAACTAAAGAATTCAAGGCCGGTGTTTCTGTTTTGCTAGTTACTGACTTCGATTTTCTTTGTGTGTTTATTACACCTAATAACTTATACATTTTTGTTAAGTATGGCAGAAAACAATTTTTAAATAACTTCACCATCTTTATTATTATGTTTTTTTTAAATAAACTTTTAAGCACGTTTAGTGTTACTTGTTAATTCATTTATTTGTGACCATTAGACCAAAAGCTATACTAAATTTTAACTGTTGTTAAGAAATAAAACATATATTAGTTTGATATAAAGAGCATTATAAGCGGAAGTACCCTTTTATTAGAAATTTTGTTCCCAAATTTTTAAGTTCATTCTATGAAATTATAAATAGTAACAGATTAATGTTAGAAATTTATTTTAACTTTTTTTTATAAAATATATTGCTTTAACGCTCATGTAACTGTCTGTATACTGTAGCATTTTTTATTTTCCTATAAAACCATAACAGAAAAATAAGAAAGTAACATCTATGTATTCTTAATATTAAAGATTTGTTTAGAAATCTGTCGTATCAGCCGCAGGAACGGGAAAAAGTGTCATTGTCGTCATAAGACAATGGCTATTATGATGTCGTTAGAGGACCTCCATTATCGCAGATTCCAAGCATTATCCCTGCAAGTAAAGCCGTCGTCTGGAAGATAAAGTAGAAGGTAGAAACGAAAACGGAATCAAGAGTGCGCAGGTCAAAAATAAATGATTTTCTCGAGAAAATCTCCCACTTTATTTCCCTTACGTTTTCCAGGCGTTTCTTATTTTCGCCGCAGATAGGGGGGAATATTATGGGCAAAGTAATTCGCCTCTTCCTTTTTCTCGCTCCATCCTATTTGGTAAGCAGCGCGGGTCCGTGCTTTCGTGCATTTATCTCTACCCTGGCCTGGTATTAAAGCATTCCGTTACCTAGGATAGGTGAGATGTGAGACATTAAATTATGTACACAAAAGTTTAAGGTTTAACGTGTTTTGCTTGTATTAACGAGGATAATTTAACATTTAGAGTTGAGATTAATCATTCCCCTATTATAAGTATTATATTACATTGATAGATCAAATTATTTAGAAGTCTGAGTTTTTATTAAACTGCGTTCTAGACTATATGCGATCGATTAGGTTTCTGTAGTTATTGTAATTGTTGTGCATTAAGTAATTCATCTCAATTTATTTGTTTTATTTTTGTTGTATCTTTTTAATATTTACGGCTTTTTTAGATTTTGTAATTATAGTAACTATAAACTGTTGGCATGGTAACCAGTAAAAGTGCGACTTTATCTGTGTCCAGTTCGAAGTCGGATCGGATGTAATTTAATTTAAATAAATTCGAGTCTGATCGAATCGGATAAGTAAGTTTGTCCGATTCTCTGAGTTCATATGAAAATCCGCTTATTTACATCAAAAACTAACCCGGGAGTTTCTAATTTAAAGTTTTTTTTAGATTCTCTATTTTTTCGAAATATAGTCACAACTATGACATTAAAAAATTATAGCTCATTGCATTGAATTTATTGCAAAACAGACTGTGTGCAGGCTTGTTATACAGGATTTAAGATTTGAGATCATATATACAATCGACTGAGATACTAGGATATGTATATAGTATCGAATCGAATTAGATACTTATTCGGTTCTAATCGAATATCCCGTGGATTAAAAAAAATCCGATTGAATTATGTAACGGATCGGATTCAGTCTCGTTTCGAATCCAGTATCGGATCGAGTATCGGAATCGGTGGGTATGCACTATGCATATGACAAAACTGGCATTTAACAGAACGGTATTTAACTAGAACCTAAAGTCACCCGAAACGAGTACGTACTCGTAAAACGATTGCGCGTAATCAACGAGCAGAATATGTAAAGAACAGAATTGCAATGAACAGAACCAATTTATATTCAGATAATTTCGATTCGTATCAGTATAACCAATATCAAGAAAAATAGTTCAACTGTTTAAATCATAGAACTAGAAGTAGCATCGAAAGATTAATAGTTATGCAAATAAAACTCTGCAATTCATACTTGTATAGTTTAAGAGGATATAGTGTATTTACAGAAATACTTCAAAACCAACAAAGACAAAGAGCATATAAAGCGATAGAAATTGGCATAGCTTAGTGTTGCATGTTGCTGTTGTTTAGACAACACACTATACGGGATTTCTAATAAATTTAATAAATGTTTTAATAACAATTAGAAGTTGTAATAAAAATAACGTACAAGTTTTAGTACGGTCTGCGAAATTCAAATATTATTTGCTTAAAATTATACATAAAAATATGTTATTAACGTTATGCGATTCACACCCTCCACAACGATATCTACTAATTCGCAAGATATTTTCATATTATTTAAATTAAAAAAAAAATTTTGTGTACAACTTTTCTGCAGTAAACACATCAGAATAACTACGGCACTAGTTTTATTAACATTTTTAAATTTGCATTTTTTTCGGTATAAAGCTACTATTGTTCTTTCTGCTAAAACGATAGATTTTGATTACTAAAGTTTCAAATTCCTAATTCTCTTGACTGCTGTTTGTTAACGTTAAAAAATTAGAAAATCGTGTCATCGCCATAGTTCATCGAAATAACTTTACTAAAAGTACCGACACCGCAAAAACGCGAATAAAGTGATTTCTTCCATTATTCTGTTTAATTCTATTCTGTTAAATACAATTTCTGTTGCTAATGCTAATTTACGTTATTATGTCATCGGCTTCGGCTTTGGCTATTTTGTTCTTTGGTGGTTCTGTTGTTGTCAAATTCCGTTCTTTGCATGGCCGACCGTCTCGAAATCGTTCGGCATTTTAAACTGAGCAGTCGGATCTACTCGGATAGGGTCGGTAATAGATAATCAGATGGATTGGATGTGAAATAAAATACATCGGATCGAATTCGAATACTGTTCCTACCCCTAGTAAACTAGGCTGATACTATTTTTATTTTGCCAAACGTTTTTGTAAAAATAGTAAAAATGCTAACCAGTGGTACATATTACGTGGCAAATAAAATTTTATAATAATATTAAAAATGCAAGACGTTACTTTGAACTTTTATTGACACTAATTTTAACTTTTTAATTATACAGTATGATCAACAAAAATTTTAGATAAGAGTCGGCCTAGGAAAGTGATTGCTTGTTTTACAGGTACTACTGTAATCCTGTTACCATATAAAAAATTCGTTTGTTTTCAGTTTTTCTTAGAATATTTTAAAAATTTAACAACATAAGTCAAATTTAAAGAAAATATATCAGGTTACTTTAGAAATTTTGCTCATCTTTGCTTAATTAACCGACTCTATAACTCTCAGAATAATGATGATAGTCATGTTTATTCACTCCAAAAATGGATATCCTGTATAACTAATAAATTCCTAAATTTTTTGGTTTTTTGCTTCTTCTAAATAAAGAAAAAATTTTTTTACTAAACTATAAAGGTTGACGGGTATCAAAAACAGCAAAACAAAACAATGGTAAAAGAAGCTTCTCTTATATTGCCATCAGAATCAACTTAATTGACAATCTGCAGTTTGGGTTGCATAACTTCAGCATTTCACAGACACCCCTGTATGCAAACAGTATTTATTACAATTACATCTTACCACTGTTTCCGCTAATTTATTGTTCAATTATTTATAATTTGTTTCTTTTTTTGATACAAAAGTGATGTGCATTATTTCAACCTGCACTTCTTACTACTAAAATTAAAGTACTTACAGTCTAGTTTTTTTAATAACAAAGGGTATTTCGTGCTGTCGAGCGACTTAACCTGCGGATTTTTACGATACAATAATTATAAATCATCAATTTCCAAATTTTAAAACTTAATTCAGGACGTTATAGAAAAATTAGACAACTGTGAACAATTCAAGTGATAGCTCTCGCTCTATTGACTTACAAAATCTGAAAACGCTGGTTTAACAAGTTTTTGCGTTTATTTCTTTAAAAACCTGTAAAATGTAGAAAAGTTTTAATTTGATCAGTTTTTTAAATTTGGCAATTAATTTTGTGTCAAACTACATCAATATATGACAATAGTTTGTCTGTATTACTTATCGCTCACAATTTGACTAAGAAAATGATTTCTAGAATAAAGTTGAGACGTAAAAAAAAGATTACTTCTTACAAAAAAAAAATTGTTACAATAAGGTAGAAAGTACAAACAGAAGATTATTTCTTACAATAAAGGCAATTTTTTTAAAACAGCTTAGTCGTAAAACTACCTCGCGTATTCCGCATAAACCAACAACATAGTAAACGGTTAATATCCATCTTCGTCTCATAATGGACTATAGATATTAATAAAATAATAACATTCAACCACAAAATAATAATATTTGTGAGATTAGTAAAACATAATTTTGTAGTTCACTGCAAGCTCCATTTAAGCTCACAAAACTTTAAACAAATGACGTAGGCAGTTTTTGAGGCATAGCTTTTAAAAACTTTCAAACTTTTAAGAACGTGTCGTATTGTTCTTATTTGTAAGGTAAATAATGCCTTAAGCAAGTAACAAAATAACGGTCATGTACTCTAACGTTATATATATTTTTTCGTTTTATAACCAAACAAGTCTCATAAATTCACCTTGTTTATAATTGTCGTATTACCTGTACTTCAATTCTTAACTTTGAAAGCCGATATTTCACATTTTGGTTATGAATAATACTGTTTAAATAAATACAGATTAAGTCAAAATTAATGCCCAGCAGTTACAGATAAATGCTAGGAGAAGAAAAAAATAGGCAGCAAGTAATAGAATACCGAAACGCAGAAAAAGTTTTTTATTTTCAAATAATGCACTACTGCACTGATCGTCTTTTTCAAATCATAACACATAACACATAATTGTCAGGTCACATGAGATTGAGATCATCGTCATTTAGTTCGGCTATTTGCTGCATGAAAGCAAGCAATAACATCGTTCTACTATCAGATTTAGTAAAATAAATCTTATCTTTAATTCAATATCCTAAGAGTTAAAAATCAATTATAGTAAGATCGGGAGACTGGGATGGCCAGGATACAGGTTCACCACGTCCGATCTATGCATTGAGAAATCTGCAGTTCGGTTTCGCCCAAACTTCCTATGTTACGTGTGTGGGCGCACCATCGCGTTAGAACCATATGTTTTCCCAACGCGATAAACCTCTAAACGTAATATACGCATTTTAAAAATCTGTGTTATTTAAAATAGTAGAAATCAAAATTTCCAGCGTCGAAAACACAAAACCAAAATTTTGACACTGCGTGACATTTGTATGGACTTCCAACGATAACTTGATCCCAGGATAACTATTTTTAGTTTTTTATTTAATTGAAAAACAAAAACTATTCTAAACCGTTGCTATTCTTTATTTGCATTTTAAGTTTTCTTGTAGAATCTTTAAGCGGTGGCGAGCGAATTTTGACTGACCCTGTGTAACAATAAATCTATTAGTTACTGATTTGTTTTATAGCTTTGGATGTCTTTGCTGGTTATCATCTTAGTGTTTAAAGCAATTTAAAATATAAATACAATTGTACTGTTCAAGTTTTGTTTTATCGACAATCTTAAGTAATTCTCGAACGTCATAACTAAGTTGCGACTTTTAAAACTACGAGAAATAATTTAACAAAACAATTGCTCTCATTCTCCGAAATACATTAAACAATTATCTAAAAGTTAAAAATATTACACACTAGATTTTTTAAAGGTGACCACATGGTGCGTTATAAAAAGTTTGCACAAATTTGAGGTTAAGTTTTATACATTAAAAATGATATCATTTCCGATACACAGAGACCCTGAATCGTATTGCTTGAGAGTTACAGCCTCTGGGAGAGTTTGCAGATTTTAATAAACCGAGCACTCAAGTTCTCTCCAAATGTATTTTAAATTGTGTGATATAACAGAAAACAAAAACGGTTATGTCATGTTCGAGTTAGTTATAAGAATCCGTATGAAAACGGTAATGCGCTTGAGTAAGTTACATTAAAGCTTGTTATTCTTTGACTCTTTAGGAGTTCGTCATTTGCCGCCATAGCCTTCGGACATTCCAGTCGCCAACTCGTAGGCCTCGTTCTTCCATGACCGTATTCACACGTTTTAATTTAAGTGTTTCTCTTGCCTTGTGGTAGCCATTTTATTATTTTTTAGGCTACCTCTTCTCTTGCATGCGTTCTACGTGACCATACAATTATAGAGCTTGTAGAACTTTTTCACGTGTGCCACATTCCATTTAATGGCTTTACCATTCCAAAAAATGAACGAAACACTTCGCCTGGACTTTCCTATACTTATAAATTAACATTGTTTTATATTTTCCAACACTTTTGATGTACACCTGTCTAGACCCGGCTAGTAAAAGTAAACAGCGTTTATAAAAACTTCAAGCCTGAAGAGCGTAACTTAAACCTACCATTACCACGCTGGCTCCGCCTGCAACTGAGTACATGTGAAACAACCGAACTGAAATGAACCGAAGGCACGAGTAAGGAAGCGTGTTGATGTTTGAAAATGTATTAATAACTCGAGAAGTATTATTTTTAGCAAGAAATTACTCTTATTAATTTGTATTTAGAATTTCAAAACCTTTCTGATTTTAAAGCCAAAACGCCACGTTTTCATTTAAAAAAAAGTTATTTGTTACCGTGGCCGCCATATTAAAATTGGAAACTCAAGTTTTTTTTTTAAATACAATCGAGAAGAATTTGCCCTACAACTTTGCTCTTGGGTTTGCGAGTCTATCTATTAAAATAAAAAAGTTAGCCTACACTGAACATTAAACGACTATAACAAGAATACAACTGCTGTAGAAAGTATGTGAAATTCTTCGAAGTACAAAAAGATTGTTAAGCGGCAAAAAAATCGATTTTTTGATTTTTTGTAAAAAGATTCTCCTAGAGCAAACAAAACAAAAAACCAAATTTTTAATTTTTTATCGAAAAAATTTGGGGGGAGGGGGAACAGTAGCCCCCCTAAATATGAAATTATCGAAAAAATATTATGATATTCGGATTTTGTTATCAATGATGAGCTATATTGCTTTAACAGAAATATTTTATTGCCCCCCGTTAAATAAATAAAAGGGTACCAATTTTCAATTTTCAAAAATTCATAGAGGGCGTCACAGTGAAATTATAACAATGAGCAAAAAACTAAATTGTAGCAGATGCCTATCTCTATCAGCTTAAAAAGTTTAAACAAAAACGTGTGGGCAGTTTTTGAGATTTTTTTTTTGAAAATTTCAAAAATTTTGGAGTGGTGCCATTGAGATCGTTTTTCGATTTTCAAAATTAATTATATTTCATGGTATAGTACCCTTAAGGGGCTACCAAACAAGATGTAGTTGATCCCAATCAAACAACTGGTTTTTGAGTAAATGGGCGTTAAAATTCGAAATTTTCAAAAATTCGTAGCGGCCGCCATGTTGAAGCTAGAGAGTTCGGTAAAAAAACGTTTGATTTGTTCTAAGGCCTTCTATAATTTCCGTTTCTGAAAAAAATGCTACCAAAAAAACATGTCTAACTTCCGCTTCCGGTTTCGGATTCTTTTTAAAAGCTTATTTTGTCGATGAATTTTTGATATACCTCCTCATTCCAAAGCACATCGAAATCGGTCCAGCCGTTCCGGAGATATGAGCGTTACCCACACACCCACAGACAGACATTTTTTAAAAACCACTTTTTTAAGATCCTGGAAGCCCAAAACATGTATTTCCGTCAAAATCTCGATTTTGAAAATTTGCATGAAATCAATACTTCCCTATACTGAAAGTATAGGAAAGTAAAGAGAATAAATTTGTTTCCGTTTTTGCGCAATACGTCATATTCCGTGTTGCCAAGGTTAGGTGTTAGTGTATGTAAGAAAATGATGTATTTTACTACCACCCGGTCTCCTGGTTTAACTTGGTCAACAGCAACTTCTTTATTACCGTCTTCCTTTTTCCCATTTCTTTCCTCCTGGTCCTGGTCATATGTTTCGTCGTCTAGCCCCTCTGTGGCTATGTCTTCTACCCGAGGTATTTTGTTCCGGATTCTTATGTTTAAAAGTAATCCTAAGGGTGACTTTCCGGTTGTTTTATGGGGTGTCATGATATACATCATGATGTTGGCCATTGTTTCCTTTTTACAGTTTTGATTGTTTTTCACGTAACTAATTTGTAAGCGCTTCTTCGGAGAATTGTTTATGTTTTCAACTTCGTTGTTGGCTTGCGGCCAATATGGGGGTGAATTGACTATCTGAATACCATTTCTGTCTTAAAAGTTTTTGAACGCTTTATTATTGAAGTTAGTGGCGTTGTCTACCTTCATAGTTTTTGGTCGTTTAATCGGCAGATTATCTTTTTAGGGCTGGAATGACGGTTGTTAAGGTGGTGGACTTCGTAAAAATGGCCTCAAGATAACGAGAATAGTAATCAAATAATACTAACAAATGTTCCTGGTTCGTCTGACATGTAATCGAAGGCCAGGTATTGTCATGGTTCGGACGAAAGTTTCTGTTTTGTCATTGGTGCCGGCTTATTTGGTTTTATTGCTAGTAGACATTCGCGACAACGCTTAACATGTTTCTTGGCGTCTCTGTCTATTATGTGGCCACCATACCTTGGAACGTAGTCTCCGCTTTATTGCAGTTTCGGTCTTATGAAAGTGGGCTCTTAGCGAAAAAGGTTCGTCAATTGTTTTCCGTAAGTCGCCTGCAAGTTCCGTTACCGCTTCTGCAACTTTTAATTTTGCTTTGCTTTTCAGTTATAATTTTCAAGATCGACAATGGCCTGGGAACCGTTTCCTTGATGATAGCCTGCACACAGTGTCCACTTGGTTCGTCGACAGTTGGGTTCGGTTCAAGTTTGCATAGTGTCGACATAAAATCGATTATGTTCGATTTTCCGTGTTTGTATTTAATCTTGAATTTGAACTCCTGGAGTTTTAATAACCATTTTTCTATTCTGTCGGCCTGTTTTAATGTAGGTTTAAATATTGCCTTTAGCTGTGTGGTTAGTCACTAATTCGAAATGTAGTCCCGCCAGGTAAAAGCAGAATTTTTAAACGGCCCACATTAGCACCAAACTTGCTTTTTCAGTTGCGAATACTGCTGTTACACGGCGGTGAGGCTCTTACTTGCAAAAGTAATAACATGCGGTTGATGCTGCTTGTCAAACTGCAGCAATGCGGCACCTAGCGTAATTGGGCTTGCTTTCGTGATAATTTGTGTCTAAGAACGCCAGAGTGGACAATTTTCTCAGTTTTTCTTTAAGTTTTTCAAACTTTTTGTGATGGTTTAGTCTTCACTGAAATTTAGTTTTGTTTTTTATAAGCAGTCGAAGCGGTTCTGTAAGATCTTCGAGATCAGGTATGAATTTTTTCCTAAGAAGCTCTTTACTTGTTCTTTATTTGTAAGTCTACGGAAGTCTCGAATAACTTTAACTTTCTTTGGATAAGTTTTTATTCCCAACGATGTCAATGTATGTCCCAAACATTTCAAGTGATTTACCTTAAAGTGACATTTCTGTTTATTGAGTAGAACGTTTTGGTCATTCAGCACTTCCAGGATATCACAAGTACTCATCGTGTTCAGTTTCAGTTATTCCGTACACAATAGTATTATCTAAGTAACTCAGGCAGTTTTTAAATGGGGCGAAGATAATCTAAAATATCTGTTGGAGTATTTCTGACGCCGAATTTACCCCGAACATCAGGCGTTTATATCGGAATAATGCTTTGTGCATTATGAATGTGGTGATGGGTAAGCGCTTACAAGATTCAAGTGTGAAAAATAGCGGGCTCTTCTCAATTTAGTTATGAACTTGTTAAAAGTTGGTAGTGAAAATTCTCCCTTAGTGAAGCTTTATTGGCTCGCCTCATGTTGACATAAATTCTGATATTGTCGTCTGGTTTGATAACTATTATCATAGGCAAGATCCATGAGCTGGGTCATTTTAATATCTCTAATATGTCGTTAGCAAAGTCCTTCGTTTAATCTCTCCTCTACCTTAGCTTCCACAACAACGGGAACTCTTCGTATCAGTTGTTGTACAGGTTTTATCATTAGATTAATTGTGGGTTTTACCTTGATGTAGCGGAGTTTTAGAAAAGAGATGTTTTCCTTTAGTTGGTTTATTTCTCAAGTTAATCTCAGCTTAAAAATTTCTACGAAAAACGATGTTTGCTTTCTCAGTAGACATAGAGCTTTATTTTCTACCCCCATAAAAAATTGATGAATTCCCGGCCGTTTCCTACGCAAATGGGTTCCGTGAAGTTACATTTGATGTTTAGTGGGTCGTTGGAAGCGTAAGATTTTATGATACTGGTCACTTCTTCTGAATGTGCAAAATGTCGCCATTGTTTTTAACAAGCGTTTCCTAGTCTTGTTCGTGGATTACATTACAGGAAGGTCCCGAATCTATTAGCATGTTTATGGCCGTGCTATCTATCATAACCTGGATAATATCATCTCTTAGGCTCCCGCTAAGTTTTGTTAAACTCCTGACTTTAAAGCATATAAAATTACCGATGCCGCTAGTTGAAGACGTGTTATCTTCGTTTGGCTCATGAATATGATTGATTCTTCTTGTGGTTACTAGCCTGTAATGATGTCATAAATTCGGTGTGTGGTTTTCCGGTCCTACATCTTCTGGCTAAATGTCTGCAGCTGCACTGGTGTCATATGCAGTGATTGGAACATTACTTTTTAAAAGTAATGCATTACAATTACTCATTATTTAGCAAAAAAAAGAATGCATTCTCATTACTAATTACTTTACGTGGAAGGTAATGCATTACAATTACTAATTACCGAAAAAAGTAATGCATTATTTTAAACATTACTTTTGTCGTTATTAAATACTACTAATAATTACACCACACAAAACACAATAATTTAAAAAAAATGTATTCTACATATTCCGTGTTTAAATTTAACAACAATTGCGTTTCAAAATTGTTATCTGCTAGAGCGTGACGTTTCGTTTTAAAAACGTCTGCTGCCACAAAAGCAAAAATTAATCAACATCCAATTAAGCTTTCCTAAAATGTTACAATACAGATATTTCACACTGTACAACATTGTACATATAAAATAAGGGTAATTGGCAAAATGTATGAGTAGGTATTAGGTATAGCTACAAATTTGGAATTAATAATAAGTAAATATCTGTAACATTCAAATAATAGGGTAGTTTTATACTAGGTACTTAGTACTTGCCACAAGATGTTTTCTTAAATTAGACGATCCTAATATGTTGCAGGAAAGTATTTTAATTTTTGGAACACGCACTAAGTACCTCGTTCTCAACCAAGCAACAAATTTCCTATGAAACCTTTCTTAACATTCCTTCACTCATTGCTGTAGGTATTACACATTATTCTAGGAAAATAAGGATTTTGTTGGGGCAGGTTAAGCCGGATTTGTCATGTCATGACTCATGAATGATATTCTGAATATCCTGATTATTTATTCTGTTGAATATGAAAGTAATGAGAAAAGTAATGTATTTTTTCATCACATTACCAAAAAAAGGTAATGCATTCAAATTACTAATTACTCATCAAAAAAAGTAATGCATTACATTCCTTATTACCGAAAAAAGTAATTTAATTACAGTAATGCATTACTTATAATTCATTACTTCCAACCACTGGCTCATATGGCACCGATGGCCAGATAAGTTTTCACCTCGATGCTCCGTGTTCGTTGCTGTTTCCCAGTGTTTGCGTTTCCTTCAACGAGATTTGTGTTAGGGTCAATTAGGATTTTGAATACGTTACGTCGTTTCTAGTTTCGGAGTCGTAGTCTACAACAGCCCATGGTAGTCTGAACGTAATTTCTTGTAATTGTTACTTCTCGAGGTGCAATGCCTTCTTCTTTTTGCACTACGTCTATAACCTCTTCGGCATCCAAATATAGTTTCACTAATCGTACCAATTTTGTTCATTCTACGGCTAGTTGTGCCATGCCTATTGAGTTACAGGCAAAATGTTTATTCGACGATTGACCTAGTTCACAATCTTCCCACTCTTCATTTTTTGTATCATAGAACTGAATGTACTAAACAGTTAAAGTGTTTATTATTTTTGTATTTGGTCTCCCCACTTCCCCTGGGTTGCTTTCGCTCGGTAGAAATTAATCCACCCAAACAACGGCCTCGGCAGAATTTAATCCGTTCTTGTAGTAGAATTTAATCCACTCAGTAACTCAACTTCAATCCACTCTATTTAATTGGCAATGGTTTTTTCTACAACAAAATAATTTGGTTTTATTTCGTGTTTGTTTTGTTTTTTTACTATTGCTTGCGTTAAAATTTATTTAAAATAAATAAGCTGAACCTTGTCGGTAATTTGTGGTAACGCAGGTTGTTATTATTTAACTAAACAACAATTATAGTCACAAAACCTTTATTGCACGCACATCACTAAATTACAAGTTTATTGTACAAACATTTCATACCAGCTAACTGCGTGGTTCAATAACAAAATCCTTATCGAGACTACAAAGAAACTATGTACGTAATAGCATGAAACAAAATACTGATTATATGACGGTGCTGGTGACGTGTGCGTTGGCGGGTCTCCACACCTAGTAACATACTAGACAGTGTAGAGGGGTCTACGTTTTAATAGCTAGATATAGAAGCAGTGCTAGTATTTAATCACATTTTAATGTTAGATTGCATTATCGAACAATTATTTCTCTCTGTGACTGCGGGTCATTATTAACAGTAGCAATATAATAGTGGTAGTGTAGCAATCACAAATAATAGGGCAACAACTTTACATGAGATATTTTCTCTAGTTGAAGGCTTAGTTGTGGAGGTAATCGTTGATAAGACTGTGACGCATTTTCGTATCAGTCTGCCGTTTCCACAAACCAGTTTTAGTTATACGAAATATGCAAGTGCCGGCAAAGAAGTTTCACTTCAAAAGTTTTGTGAACGGGATTTTATTTAATAGCAAAGCGTTTCTGAATACTATTTCAGCAACTTCGTGGCAATTCGATTTAAAAGAAAAGCATTGAATTATCTCGAAAACTGTTAGATTTAGCGACTTTTAACAAATGTGATTTTTTGTGTATTGTTGTATGTTTATATTATAGACTAAACAATTGTAAAGAACAAAAAGATTTAGATGAAAATATGACGTAATCTCTTCCCCCATATGAAACACCTCTGATGCACTTATTTAAACTGAAATTAGTAGAAATACTACTATCAAATATAAAATATCAAAAAATTATTTTAACTACTGAGAGAGTAGTTAGCAAAAAAGTAAACAAGATTTTCAGGAGGCCGTAGTTCACAACGCAACGTTTTCGGACCCACGTTTATAGAAACTTTTTTATTTATTTTGATGCCTAAACTTAGAACTGTCGTCAAATGTAACATATTTTTATATTGAACAAGCTCAGATCTGACATACCAGAAATAGTTATTTAAGTAACAAGGAATGTAAAGATGTAATAACATTCGAGGTAGGTAAATACGAGCCGAGGCGAAGCCGAGGCTTGTGGCCTGCCGAGAATGTTAATAGTCGATACATTCCGTGTTACTTATTAAATTTTTCACGCTACAGGTAGAAATTTAATCATATTTTTAAAAGTTCCTTTTGACTGCTGTCATCGGAATTATTTTTAAAAGCCCCATTATTCTAAGTTGCCTGTGCTTGTTACCATATCAACGAACAGTTAAAATCAACATTTTAGTATTCTGTTTGAAATAAAATATTGGAATCTGTACCTTGTTGCTTTAATTATTATCCTAGGAATGTAAATGACACTATTAAGTTCCGTAGTCAAGGGCAAAAAGTAAACGAATGTTATTGGCCATTTTCATCTTTTGTAGCTGTGGATGTATCTCCTATTTACCTTGCCTGTATCGTAAAAACTTTATTCATTCCTATTTGTTATGTAATACTATGCTTGTTTTGATATCTGTAAATTGGGTTGCATAATCTGTCAGGCAAGGCTAACTAAATTACGTGGCCGCCCATGTATATTAAACAGAATTATTGATTAATAGTTTTAGTTTGTGTCTACTATTTTAACAGAAAGATTTCTCTTTTCGGCTACTTAGGTATCGAAAAATTTTCTATATTCCAGAAAGTGATCCCCTAATAATATTCTAATATTAAAATTGTATTATTTCATAAAATAGTTCTATTTCTAATTTCTTCAAACAGTACTATGCTATTTGCTATGCCCTGGATAATTAAAATTTAGGTTGCAGCTTTATTTGAGGACTGTTTTACTTCAAGCAATATTTGTATGATATACAGGGTGATTTTTCAAGATGCACACACTGTCGGTATCTTGGAAACCATAAGAGCTACAATATCGGTTAAAAGAGGAAAAACTTGTAACGTTTTATGCTAAATAAAATGCCGTTTAGAAAAAAATAAATAAAAGGTCGCCTTTTAACGCTATTTCACAAAATACTTTTTTCACGGGAACGCTTAACTTTTTCATTATCTGCTTTAGGTTACTATTGCGTTAGAATTATTTTCTTTAGAATTAAATTTTTTTTTTCAGAATGTGTATAATTGTTCAAGGTGCTCAATTTTAAGCAAAACTATTTTATAGAATAACTAGGAGAGAAAGCACCAAATTATTTTTTTCTTCGTAAACGCGATTTTTATAAAAAGTTACACTTCTTTTCTTATTTAACTAAACTTGTAGCTCTTATGGTTTCCTAGATACCAATAATCTGCTTCTTAATAAATACACCCTGTGTATTTTGCGTAATTTACGCTAACGGTATAAATTCACATAATTTTTCATACCTAAAAGGTCGTAGGTTAAGATTCGTTAAGGAATCGTCTTGAAAATACCATTAAAACTTAAAAGGACATGAGATCAATGAATATATCTCGCCTTGGAGATATCAGTATTCATTAAATTATTAGTAAAATTTCGTCTCGCCAAGAAATTGTCAATACTTGTGTAAATTTGAATATTGTGGACACAAAGATAGCGGCCCTCGTCTTGACCTTTCGGGATGAGACAAGACTGACAATCTACGACGGCCTACCTCGAATCACCAATACCTACGTAAAATTTTCGTAGTTAACGTTCTCAACTAACAATTTAATAAATATTTTAGAGGAAATGCCATTCATTATCCTAAAATTAATGTTGACGTCAAATTGACTATTACTGTTTTAAGTTCGTTTTAAAGTTCGTAAGACAGAACAGGCTAATCACCGTTTAGCCAGTTAATAGTTATATTGCAGTAAAATTTAGAAGTTTTGTATGTGACACTACTTATTTACAACAATATTATTACTGAATCTTGTTTAAATAAGTGTCTCATACAAGGGGGAGGGAGAGGAGAAAGTTAATCTTATTTCAATAGTATAGCCTTTTTTGAATGTTTTTGCGTTAAAAATATTATTTTGTGCACAAGTGTCTACAAAAAATACTTCTAGAGATAGTTGCTAAGCCCAGCTGTTTCCGAGATAGACAATAAAATTTAAAAAAAAAATTAAGTTGGCATGAACGTCTGAGTGCTTCCTCAAGATACACAAATACACAAAAACTTTGAAAGTAAGTTCTACACATCGGAGCAATAACAACAATAAATGGGAAGCGCTTGCATGTGAAATTTAACAATTTCAATGCGACTTCTGCCAAATATTGACAACAAAAATGGTCAGAATGGACTATATTTCCGAAGCGATAATTCTGTAAGAAAGCGTTTCTGGAGTCAAAGCAGACCGATTAAGCCTAACATGCCTCAGTAAAAAGTGCTTTCTTACGAAGTTATAAGGTTTAAAAGACAAAAAGTTTATTTCTATTTTTGACTAAAACTTTAAAAGCTACTAATCAGATCGAGTTGAAATTCGGTATGGTTATGTTTTATAGGTTTACAAACAGGATGGTGTTACTTTTTTTATTGTATCTAGGGGAGGGGGCTAGTTACGCCACTTCGGCTTGATAGAATTTAATTTTACAGAAAAAAAGCATACTTGGTAAAAGTCGATTTAATAAACTGTTTTCGAGAAATACTATTTAAAAGTATCAGTAAACATCAGAAAATGAAATAGTTATGCTTTTTTTCAAGTAAGTAGGTGTTATTTTAAGTAAACGCATGACAAAATCGGGTTTTTCGGTTTTCTCGCACCATAAAACATACATATAAGTCAAAATATAAAACTCCGAAATTTTGACGAAAACATCACCTTTCTCTAGCTATAGTCCATCTAGCGAGGATTTTAAAGAAAACATTGAAATTAGACTAACGTTGGGTTGGCGGTTATTAGATTCGTATTTTTCTTTTGTTTACTTAAAATGACAAATGCCTACTTAATAAAATACATTTAGTGGTTGTATTATCTGATGTGCACTGAAAATTTTAGGTAGTATTTCTAGAAAGAGGTTTATTTTATCGACTTTTAACAAGAATACCGTTGTTTTTGTTAAATTAAATTCTACGTACGAATTTATTGTCAAAAGCTCTAAAACGTTAACAGCAAATATGATTATGTGCCAAAATATCAAGCCGAAATGGCGTGACTAACGCCCTCTATAAACAACAAAAAAATAAGTAACACCATCGTGTTTGTAGACCTAAAACACATAACCTTGCCGAATTTCAACACAATCTGATTAGTAGTTTTTGAGTTTTAGTCAAAAATAGAAAACAGCCTGTGCCTTTAAGGCCCTATAACTACTTACGGAAGCATTCTATACCAAAACATGTTGAGTTTAATGGATCTAGTTGGTCCTCGGGAAGTTATACCTAAACGTTGTCCTATTACTAACGGGACATCCTGTAGAAAACGTTTTTTATTTTTATTGTGCAGAACTTGCTGTCAAACTTTGTACCATTGTATTGGCGAAACTCGTAGTGGAAGCACATGCAGTAACGTTTTAATTCGGTTTTAATGTTTTTAAAAATATCTATTTTTGATATATTTGAAAATATTAACTGTGTATGATGAATATTTTTTAAAATATGCATTCTTGTAATACTTGTTCTTCGTATTAAAAAAATTATATATTTAATTTTTTGTTTCTACAATTTTTGATATCAGAAATTATTTACTGATATCAAAAATAGTTTTGTGATATTATAAATTAGTTGTTGTTATCTGAAATGCAGAGCGCATATCACAAGTAATTGTATAAGGAATTTCACAACCATTATTAAAATGGAAAACTGCTTGCCATATATCGTACTTATATGATAATTTCATTCATAGATTTATACGAAATCAGAATACCAAGGTATTAAATCAGCAGTTTTTCATGTAGTTTTCTAAAAAAACGATAAATAAGCGTTCAGGAATATATTGACAACGCCTTAGATATAAACTTACAAATTTTATTGGTGTATTTTATACTCATAAAATACTCGTTCGAGCTTTGGAGTTGATTGGGTATATTAACCTCGAACTTCCTGCATAGAAAGAGATCGTCCCAGTCTGACATAAAAACCATCGCGCTTCTCGCTCGGGTTTTGTAGCTACCCAATTGACACTCCTTGTTACTATGTATTCGTAATATAACCGGAAATTCTAAAGATTTTTATGGTATTCCTACAAAAAATTCTAATACCAAATTAATAAAAACAGTTACATATTTTTCTTATTTAAAATTAAATTACACAAAGATCGTGTTTACCAGAAAGAAACACAGTTTTATTGGTTTTTAATTAACTCGTGCGTTGTGTATGTTAAGTTAATTAAATATCACTATCAGTAATATTTATTAAATAATATTAATTTAAAAGAAATAAATGTTATCAGAAGTTGAAGTTCAGATTTGTACAAAAATATAGTTTTTTAACGTGGAGTTTTATTGATAATTAGGGTTGTGCATCAATAAAAGTTAATGTTTTTTAAAGCCTTTGCAGATGATGTCTTTTTTGATGACTCTAATCTTCAAAGCAGATAGACTCATATATTCTTACGATAATGCTTGGTTTTAATGTTTAATAACAAGGAAAATATTTTCTGGGTCAGCTTACTAATATAGGGATAATAATGTATATGTTGAAGTTAATTAATCTACCGAAATGTATTTAATGAATAATTTTGTTAAGTTAAAAATGTGCTACCAACATGCTCAGCTAGTCAGGTAGCGACTGACTCATCCTATCAATTTAGATGTGTAGTTAGCAGTGGCGGTCCGTCCTATTAAGCAGGGTAGCCAGTGCAGTTCCTACCCGTAACTTAAAAAAAAATCAAATTCTATAACTTTTTACACATTTACACAGTTGTTACTTTTTAACACCACCGCGTAATATTAAAAATTAGGCGCCAAATATATAGACTTTTGCCTTTAAACACAGCTTTGCATACGCGAAAGCCGAGCTTATCGGACCGAATGATTCGAGCTACGAAACAATCAAGCAATCTGTTATTCTTGATACGTTTGCATGCATATTGATACAAATAATGCAATGATCAGATGAACAGATACAAAGGAATGATAGGGATTTCAGAACGCAATAAGCACGGCAAAGGCGCGGCTTCTGTAGTAGCCGGTCAGCGGCAGTTAGTTGCAGAGTGCAACTATTGTGTGTTTATTTATTTCATACGTAGTTTGCAAATTTGCAGTAAATATGTAAATTCTCATTGGCCAGCTTTTAAATGAAAAATTTAATGGATACTCTTACGAAAAACGAATAGGAGTAAAAAATCATGGGCGATGTACTTCAAAATGACTAGGGTCGTTACAGACAGGCAGTAGGAAGAAATCTACATCGTTTAATACTGAGTGGTATAAAAGAATGTACTGGCTAACCGGTAACGACGTTAAAAATAAACTGTTTTGCTGGAATACCTTACCATTTTCGTCTATATCTAACCCCTCAAAACTACAATCTGAAACAGAATATTCTGTTCTAAAACATCTTTCAGCTGCAATTAAAAAACGTGCATCGACGAAAGAACATTTATCAGCAACTGTTAGATTAAAATTGTTTGGCAAATCACGCATTAACTTGGCTTTGGACGAAGGTTTACGTTATCAAATTAAAGTGCATCATGACAAAGTGAAATGTATAGAAATTTTGTGCGTAAATTAATTAATTTAACAACAGGTGTTGATAAATTGGAGTTGCCGTAATTGTTTTACTTTTTACACATTTTTATCCCACGGAACGCCACTGGTAGTTATAAGTCGAAAATTGCCGCTTATTTTACGTATAAAAACCAAACTATGTTTTTCTTTGGGAAAAAATTTTTTTTTATTAAAAAATAAGATTTGATTAATCAAGTAATAGATGACGATTTCGTATTTAAAACAATCAGTTTGTGTGAAGCAATGGTGCCAAAGAAACATATCTAACTTCCGGATTTGAGCGTTTTTTAAAAGCTCATTTTCCGGGTGAATTTTTGATAATATATCACTCCACATTTTCAATTTTATAAAAATCGGGGTACCAATTCTGGCAATATAAGAAAACAAATAAACGAAACCAATTACAGAGAATTTTTCTAATAATGTGGTCCAGTTTTATTAGTTTAACTCGCCTAACAACGTGCACGTTTGTTGAAGATAAATTAAAAGCAGTTCAGCAATCAAACCTTTTCGAGGGGCGATTTTAAATTTTAGCGAGCTAATAAACCTGAAGTAAATGCATTACAGGTCAGCAACGGATATTCGGTTTGATCCCGCGGATAATTACGCTATCTTTACTGAGATGTCGCTCTACGAGTCGCATTGGCTTTTACATTTCAACATAAGAGGCCGCAATAGGGGATATATTTTAAACCCCTAATTATTTTTTAATCGAAAGTGCATTTCAGAAGTTTTAAAACAGTTAGCAGAATTCTGGGTAATAAATTTATTTTTAACTGGAATATATATGAAAACTTTTGAAGCAGTTTGCAATATTTTATTCGGTGTGAATTCTGTAAAGCGCGAATAACTGAAAACCCGACCTAATAAAACAACAAATTGTACATGAGTTTTAATTTATAAACTTTCTATTTTATAAATTGTGTGGTGGGAGTTGTAATAAGCAAAGTTTCAACGAACTCGAGCGATTTCAGTGGTAGTTTTTACAGCAACGTTTTTCGTTTACATGGATTTTTTTTGGTTTTTAAAATTTCGGTTTTAGAAATGAAACAATTATTCGCAAATGTCGATTTTGACAATTCCTTTTGTATGTTGACTATTATAATTTGTTAGCTAAGTTGCAAACTAGCAATACTCAGTAAGCTTAATGGTTGGGGTATGCAAATACTAAGAATGACACGATGCAATGAGCTGTTGTGTTTCCTTGCTTCGTATAACATGTACTGCATGTTCGACATATGATTTACATTGGTGTTAAATGTCTGTCAGAGAAAAAAAGTGTTTCTATCAATTAAATTTTGACAAGGGAATCGCTAATGATAAAAATTAGAGGCTCTTTCGCCATTTATAATTTTGACTTTTCCTTGTAACATTCGGTAAAGCTTAAATTTAATGCAAAAGCTTATGTAATATTTATATGCCATGAAAATGTTTTTGTTCCTGTGCTAATTAGTGTTTAATCACACTAATTTTGAAATGGACAGTTTAGAATTTTTTATAAGTAATGCATTTTTGCATATTGCCATTTCAAAGTGAGATACAGCTTTTTTTTTAATTTTTCTTTGGACCATAATATTAGGTCTTACCAAAAGTTTGCGGAGGGTATTCAACATTTCTAGCTAAATCTAAATTCTACCTGAAAAATACTAGTAGGTTACAATTAGCAAGATAAAATATACCCTTGGAAAAAATATCCTGGAAAATACAAGGAGTAAATACATCCGAAATATGTTTGCAGAAAAAAATACCATCAGAAAAATTAACCCTAGTACAAAGATTAACAGGGTTGCCACACTTACTGAGAAAAATATTCACATTATAAACTCACTTTAAGAAAATCAAAAAATTAATTAGTTCGTATTATAATTATTGTATCACTAGTACATTGTAAAACTATACATAATGCACCGAATATATTACATCTGCACGTCTTTAAATTGCATTGGTAAAGAAAGAAAAGAATATTCGCTTTGTAGATGCTTCTGCACTACGAGGGGAGTTCCAAAAGATTCCAGCCTAATTAGGTTAGAGAAACAACAAAGTAACACATTACTTTTTATTTTTCAACGTAATCTCCATTAAAACTTATACACTTCACGTAACAAGATTTTCACTATTCCAGACCTTAAAAAATATTATTTGTTTTGGAACTTAAAATATTCATTTACTGCTGCTACCACTTCAGTGTTGTTCAAAAATCTTCTACCCCTTAATTTTTGCTTTAGATTTTTAAATAGCTAAAAATTGCTAGAGGTTAGGTCAGGCCTATGAGAGGAGAGGAAGGGCTGTCTTCGGAAAAACCACATTCTACTTATTTTTTCCCGCAGTTTCCATGCCAAGTAGAAGTAATATTTGCCAGTAATCGTGGCTTTTGGTTGCAAGTAATCATTTAGAAGAATTATTTCAGTATATCAAAACATTAACGCATTTGTCTGCAGAAGGTTAGCAACGAAATGTATTCAGTGGCGGAGTTTCTTTATGTTTCTATTGCATGGATTCTTGTTTGGTTTCCGAATCCTAGTGATGAATCCACGTTTCATTAGCGGTTACAATGCAGTACAAAAATTGTTCTTATTACTCTTCAGTAGGGAGATTTTTCATCGAAGATTCCACTCGTCTTTGCTTATCGAAAACAGAATAGTTTCTTAGCACCCATTTTGCAGACACTTTTGACAGATGAAGATTGTCATGCAGAATCCGTTCAACTGTATCAGAAAAAAAAACAGAAGTTTCTGCAGCTAATTCTTGCACTTTGACTCGGCGATTGACAAGAACCATTTTGTCAGCACGGGCGATGTTTTTATCTGCGGTCACTTTCCGTTGTTCTTTCTGACCTTGGCTCATCTTTTATAGATCTTCTTCCTCGACGCAGCTCTGCTTCCCCAAATTTAACCTGTGCGTAGGATTACGTTCGTGCCATAGATATGTTGGAGTCGTTTTTTAATTTCTTCTGGAGCATTGCCTTCCAGGGTCAGAAATTTAATAACTGCTTTCTGTTCAAATCCATACCCAGTAAGCTGGTTGAAAATCGCTAATTCACGACCATAACTGAACTTGTACGTAACATTTTTGTAAATAAAAAAGATGTTTCGAAAAATATCAATTTAATTAGTAGTGTAACTAATTTTACTCAAGAAAAAGATTTTTACTCGACATATTTGATAAGCAGCCATCGCTAGTTGATGGTAATGTTCCTAGTTCAAATTTATTCCTAAGGTTCGTTTTAACAACTTTCTTCTACGTATCGTTCGACGTCTAAAGTCGATGAAAAACTGTTATACTAACCTAACAACACTTTTTTACCACATGATCACATTTATTCTTTACAGTGTTCGGATTTCTAGTCTAGTATTTAGTCAGTATTTAAATTATGGGGCAATTAATTAAAAATTAATTCTGGAATAATTCTTTTAAATATATGGTTGGCACATATATGCAACTTTAAACGAATTATTTGCGGATTAAAAATAGCAACACACCCACATGTTTGTCCATAGGAGCTTGTTTAGATAAGTATTATTTATCTAGCCAGCTGGTTTATTATCTCAAGGTATTATGATAAAGAAGTTGATAAGGGTAGAATATGCATAGTCAGGAGTTTCAAAAGGAATACACAAAACAATTTTATTAAACTTTGCAAACATACTTTTGAGTGCCCAATTTCTTGCTTAGCTCAACAATAAAGTAATACTGAACGAAACGATGTATATCACATATTGCAGTTGTAGTTGTACAAATGTTTCACGTATAACGTAGTGAATTTGAGTACACCCATTCTTTTTGTTTATTTATTGAACTTTAACTAAATTTTTTGCTGTTCTGGAACTAAAAGTCCGGTCTTTGAATCTTTAGTAGTCATAAAACATTCTTAGTTTTTGCCACAAAATGTCATTTTTTTCGAGAGTTTTATAAATTAACACTTTACCTTTTTTTTGATACAAACCAAATATTGTATCCCAGCCAGAAATGGCATGTACTAATGGAAAAATCTGATCTCACCCACTGCAGTGTTAACTGAATCAATTTTAAAGAGTGTATATATTCTTTGAGGCTTTCGCGGTTTCTGGAACTGTCAACATTACAATTTACTTTCGGCTTAGACGGCGTCGTCATTTGGGAACTACACCCAGAATAATCAGGTAAGGACCGACCTGTAGCTTGTCTGCCTTTACAAGCATTTGCTCTAGAAGTTTGAGCAATATTTGTTCGTAGGCCATGCCTGCCTAAACAACGCCGTGGATTAGATTATTATAACCTTGGGGCGGACAAGGATTTGATCTTAATGTATTTTGTTTGCCAGGACAATAATACTTAATCGGGTTATGCCTGTTCGCTGTTTGTGAACCCATACAAACTAACGTTTCGCAAGATATTGCTACTTGCATCTTCAGAGTAAATAGAGCACAGCGGAAGTATTTAAACCTCTTTGAGCCAGTTCGGCAGAACGGCGGAGTTCTGGTTGGCTGTCACCGTTGGGCGAAGACGGATACGGTGGAGCGTGATCGTGAGATCGATGACGCTTAGGAGTTCTTAGAGGATAGACTACTGGAGTCCAAACTTTACTAAAGTCTAAAACCATCCTCCCTGTTTATGTTGTTAGGTTGTTTCTCAATTTCAATTGCGTCCCGTATGATACGAGGGAAGTAATGAGGTACTCTGGCGAGTACCCGAGTATTGTCAAAGTCTTTTGTAAGCTATATAAAATGTCGTAGGCTTTTCCGATAGAGGCTACTGCTATGATGTAAGAGAAACAGAATTAAAAACCGCAAAAGTGCACCTTTAGTTTTGAAGGTGGTTCCCAGCCTCGTAGGTCCGTAGGTTTTTACAGAACGTAAAGAACAACAACAGCAAGACATCTCACAATTTGTAGTTTACTACTATTTATTTTTTCCGACTTGAAGTTTATTTTCGCCCAGATTTACAGGGCGCATAGCAATTTTTAGAAACTTTTAAAGTCATCTGTCTCAAAAGCGCTACTAATTGGGTCGTCTGTCGCTTCATTATTTTTAACCGACTTCAAAAAAAGGAGGAGGTTCTCAATTCGTCTGTATATATGTTTTTTTTTTATGTATGTTCGGGCATAACTTTTTGGTTTATGAACCGATTTTAATGATTTTTTGGTGTTGGGTTCAGTATAGTTCCAAGGTGGTCCCATTATAATTTCATTGGTATTGGAGCTTGAACTTCGAAGATACTTCTCAAAATCTATTTTTTTAACGGACTTTTTTAGTGTTTCCGTATTTCATCTTCCGTTTCAACTAGCAATCGTTTCCTCATTCGAGAAGCACCCTTACTAAGTCTGCCCATCACTTAAAATTGTAAAATAAATAACTTTTAAAAAAAAAGAAAACCGACTTCAAATAAAAACACAAAAGTGACATAAGTTAACTAAAAAGCAAAAAATAAATGTTTTTTTAATACTTATTTGTTGTTCCGTTTAATGTAATTAAGAAATTGTTGTTTATTATATAATTATTAATTGTTTTATAATTTTTAAGTCGGTGCCAATTATAACATAGATATAACATTAGATTCGAATTTTTATGTTTTACTTGGCACCGACTTAAAGATTATAAAACAATTAATAATTATATAATAAACAACAATTTCTTAATTACATTAAACGGAACAACAAATAAGTATTAAACTGTTGTATAAAAAACATTTATTTTTTGCTTTTTAGTTAACTTATGTCGCTTTTGTGTTTTTATTTGAAGTCGGTTTTCTTTTTTTTTTTAAGTTATTTATTTTATTTTTTTTATATTTTTTTTTATTTTTTTCTTTATGTATGTTCGGGCATAACTTTTTTGTTTATGAACCGATTTTAATGATTTTTTGATGTTGGGTTCAGTATAGTTCCAAGGTGGTCCCATTATAATTTCATTGGTATTGGAGCTTGAACTTCGAAGATACTCCTCAAAATCTATTTTTTTAACCGACTTTTTAGTGTTTCCGTATTTCATCTTCCGTTTCAACTAGCCGTCGTTTCCTCATTCGAGAAGCATCCTTACTAGGTCTACCCATCACTTAAAATTGTAAAATAATTAACTATTTAAAAAAAAGGGAACCGACTTCAAATGAAAACACAAAAGTGACATAAGTTAACTAAAAAGCAAAAAATAAATGTTTTTTATACAACAGTTTAATACTTATTTGTTGTTCCGTTTAATGTAATTAAGAAATTGCTGTTTATTATATAATTATTAATTGTTTTATAATTTTGAAGTCGGTGCCAAGTAAAACATAAAAATTATATACCTTGCTGCAATAATAACAAATTAGATTCGAATTTTTATGTTTTACTTGGCACCGACTTCAAAATTATAAAACAATTAATAATTATGTAATAAACACAATTTCTTAATTACATTAAACGGAACAACAAATAAGTATTAAACTGTTGTATAAAAAACATTTATTTTTTGCTTTTTAGTTAACTTATGTCACTTTTGTGTTTTCATTTGAAGTCGGTTCCCTTTTTTTTTAAAAGTTAATTATTTATACAACAGTTTAATACTTATTTGTTGTTCCGTTTAATGTAATTAAGAAATTGTTGTTTATTATATAATTATTAATTGTTTTATAATTTTTAAGTCGGTGCCAAGTAAAACAAAAATTATATACCTTGCTGCAATAACAAATTAGATTCGAATTTTTATGTTTTACTTGGCACCGACTTAAAAATTGTAAAACAATTAATAATTATATAATGAACAACAATTTCTTAATTACATTAAACGGAACAACAAATAAGTATTAAACTGTTGTATAAAAAACATTTATTTTTTGCTTTTTAGTTAACTTATGTCACTTTTGTGTTTTTATTTGAAGTCGGTTTTCTTTTTTTTTTAAAGTTAATTATATTTTTTAATCTTTTCTAAATGTATTGGTGATAGTTGGACTAAATGACGGAGTTTTCCATAACAAATCAAAATTGGAGGGCTTTTTCGCGCTAACGCTACCGAAATGGAACGACAAACTAGTAACTGTTTTTTCACTAGGGGCATTATTTTCATTTTAAGACGGTTATATTATGGACTTACATGACGGTCTCATTTTTACGCGAGCTTTCGGTCTACTAGCTCTATGAACATACAAAAATTAAAATAGAACCGTGCGAGTTTTTGGCAATCTTGTTTTACTTCACAATTATTATAGCTTAAAAAATCATTGTAGATAGTAAACATGGTTGGCTATTAACAAAACCAAAGTTTATGCCAATCTTACAACTTAATTTTGAGTCAATAAACGTTAAAGCCAAAACATAAACACGCACACGCAAACACACACATGCAGACCGACATTTTTTAACCCGTTTTTTACGATTACAGTATATTCTCAAAGTGTTCTTGAATAAAGCGGTATGGTAAAGCGAAATTAAGCGCTCCCCATTAGAAATTTCTAAATCGGCCTGTCTTGTTGAAGTGAAATAAAATATTTTAGTTTGTTCATCATCAATTATTTAGTGGGGCTCTTAAAATTTATTGTACAAGCTAATTTTTTCAAATTTTTGACGACATTAGCTAGATTTATAAAATCACCTGGAAAATAAAAAAATTTACTGATTCACAGAAAATCTACGGTAGATCTATTCTTTAAAAATAGTATTTTCCAGAATAAGAACGATTAAAATTAGTCAACCATTAAATCCATTATTATGTGCTAATTTACTTTTATAATTTAATGAGTAGTATTTTAATACAATAATTTAATTCGGTGAAAAACAAAATAAATACATGATGTTCGTTTTACTTCACCATTTACTCTAATTGAAGCCTCATTACAGTCTATGTTTGTTCCCACCTTTACAAAGATATAATTTTAAATTTTCAGGGGTATACTAACTCTGATTTATTACTTACTGAAATAATCATCCCCCAACTTCAAGTAAGTTTATAAGTAACACTTGGTATCTTAAGGGTATGCGTAAGTTTTCGTAAATTTGTGTATTACTTAATTTGCACACATTAGTTATAAAGAAGATCCAGTTTTAAGGCTTCATGTTTGTATGTTAATCCATTCTTATATGCAGTGTTCCTTGGATTAGGTTAAAACTTTACCTAATTCCGCAAACTCGAGATTTTAAAACCTCTAATCCAAGTTGTGTTTCCTTGAAATATGTTTGCTGCATAATTTAACAGCTCCAGCAATTACACAGTTATAAAAAATTAATTAGATTTCTGAAAATGTTGTTTAAGTATAGATAAGAAGTTTGAAATAACCGCAGTATGTAAATTGCACAAGAAGAATGAGAAAAAGAGCGCTGAAATATGCAACGTAAATGAACCCAAGCCTTACTGCTTGTTTAATTAAAAATTAATATTAATATCAACGACTTTTAACGATCATAATTATATTTTTTTGAATTATCATTTAATACGGAAAGAATATAATAAAATCAAAAATTTCACAAAAATAGCTGTCGGCGCCACGAGACTTTTGTTCCCTACATTGTTTGTTTCTTTCCCCTTCTCTCCTTGTTTTTATTTTTTGTTCAGTTTATTACAGTTTTACTTTTTCTGGTATGGATTTAAATCCCACTCTATTTTTTGGAGGGACAATGTAGTTATCCGACCTGCAGTAATTTCTAATGTAAAACTACATATTTTTGATAAAATCTATAAATATTTACTTATTCACAATAACAAACTCCTGCAGCAGATTTTCTAAATTTAATGAAAATTTACGATTCTAGAACATTATGCCACGTTGCAACCGAAGTTTTGAAAGGTTTGAAACAAAATTACGCTTCTGGGTTCACTTCCCAGTTTTACTTTGGGTATTTATAATTGCTTCTAGTTTCCCAAAAATAATTGTTAGTGTAGGTAAGCTCATGAACATGAGCGAAAGTGCTATATTAGAAATACTTGTAATTATAGATAATTACACTGGGAAGTGTATACAACATGAAGGCTTGTCTTAGGCAGCCATGATACCACGATGGGCGATGGGCTGAAGTAAGAGGAAAGAAAAGTTATAAGTAAAAGCGGACCTATTTTGCGGAAGTCATAGTCTTTAAAAATTAGGGATGTTGACAAAAACATATGTGTTTGAAAATATTTATAAAGCTTGATATTTTGATGGAAATGATTTATTAATAATTTTGACAGCTATGGACTTTAAAGAGACCTGAGCAGTACTCAAGATGTTCAACGAAAATGTTATCAGGTTCGTCGAGCCGAGCGCACAATCTGTAACTTATTTCTCATTACAACCTGGATTGGATTCTGGATTTCGGGTTGGAGGGTACCCATGTGGGTACACGCACTTAGGCCGCTGAAACGGGCCCATTGTGCTGCCTCCACAGCAGCTCCTCAGCCCGGGAGTCACCCAAGCCACCCAATTCTTTGGATGAACTTGAGGACATCCGCGGTTGGGGTGTTGCTGATACTGGCCATGTCGGGCCAGAAGTCCCCCAGCATGGATCCTCTGATTGTTGCGAGAGCAGGGCAGTGGCAGAGAACATGTTCTGCCGTCTCGTCCTCAAGGTTGCATCCGCGGCAGTTGGGGCTAGTGGATAGCCCCATCCTGTGCATGTGTTTCTTTAGGGTGCAGTGCCCCGTTAGGATTCCTACGACCAGTCGGAGATTCTTCCTGGACAACTGCACGCAGTACTTGGCTATCTTCAGTGAGGGTGCTGCAAGAGCAGCCTTCGCTTGGCGACAGCTTTGAATATTTTCCCACCTTCTTGTGAAGCTGTTAAGGGTTTCTTGATGTAGCATAGTGCTGAGTATCGTCGGGGAGATGGGGGTTATAGGTTCTGGCCCCCAAGGGAGTTGTTCCGAGGCCAGTCTTGCGACCTCATCAGCTTCCTCGTTGCCTCGATTGCCATCATGTCCCTTTACCCAAACGAGTGAAACGACATTGTCTCTAGAGATATCTTCAAGAGCTTCGTAGCACTCCAGTACTACTCCTGAGGTAATCTTACAATTACTAAGGGCCAATAAGGCAGCTCTGCTATCACTAAAAATACCAATACTTTGGTTCCTTATTTGTCGTTCAAGGACTGCGTTTGCACCGTGCATTATTCCCACTACTTCCGCTTGGAAGACGGTGGTGTGTTTATACTTTGGCGAAGGTTTAGGTCATCGGAGAAAACCCCGGCGCCCGTACCGTGCCTTGTTTTGGATCCATCAGTGAAGATGGATATATCCGGATGGTGGGTTGCCCCAGCGTCCGCGTGTACACTAAAGTGTCGATTGAAGGTAAACTTGGGAGGGGGGCAGTCTACCACCGCGTCAAGAAGAGGAGTCTTTACGACTGCCTAATCGAGGATGCGAGTGTGCTTGCCTCCCACACCACTTGTATACCATAACCCCCTACGGCGTAGCCTCAAAGCAGTCTTAATGGCTAATTCCTCCACAAGAAGATCGAGTGGAGATATGCACAGGACCGCTTCTAATGCCGCCGTGGGGGTTGAGCGCATAGCCCCTGTAATGCTGAGACAGGCAAGACGTTGCACATGTCCCAGTTTAGTTGCTGCTGTAGCTTGTCTGGCTCTGGGCCACCAGATCAGTGCTCCATAGCATAGCATAGGTCTGATAACGGCAGTATACAGCCACAGGGTGATTCTGGGGGAAAGTCCCCAGGATTTACCCAGCGCGCGGCGACACTGCCAAAAGACCATGCATGCTTTTTCGGTCTTAGCCTGTAAGTGCTTCCCCCAATTCAGCTGTTTGTCAAAAATAACTCCCAGGTATTTGACGTCGTCTGATAGATTGAGAGAAGTACCAAATAGGGTGGGTGTACGTAAAGGTTCAACCTTCCTCTTTTTGGTGAATAGTACCATCTCTGTTTTCGAGGGGTTGACAGAGAGGGATTGTTCATTACACCAGTTTTCTGTTATTCGAAGAGCCGTCTGCATTAAGGAGCAGAGCATGTTCTCAAATTTCCCTGTAATGAGGATGGTAATATCATCCGCATAACCAATAGTATAAAAGCCAGCGTCGTTGAGGGAGTGCAGAAGGCTGTCTACCACTGTGTTCCATAACAGTGGGGACAGAACGCCACTTTGCGGGCAGCCCTTCGTTACAACACCTCTTATGGAGCTGTCGCCTATATTAATCTGTACTGCTCTCATCGTGAGGACGTGTTTTATCCACTCACAGAGAGTGGGCGCGACCCCGTGCCTGCGAAGGGCAGTATTAATGCTGTCGAAGGAGGCCTTATCAAAGGCTCCTTCAATGTCGATGAAAACTCCTAGGGTGGACATTTGATTGTCTAGCGATCTCTCTACCCGATTTGCCACAGCGTGTAGTGCGGATTCGGTGGATCTCCCTGGGATGTAAGCATGTTGATTTTGGTGCAGTGGGTGTGTGAATAGCACCTGCTCACGTATTTCTCTGTCGCATAGTCTCTCAAGCGTCTTTAGTAAGAAGGATGTGAGACTGATGGGGCGAAATGATTTTGCCAGGGAGTAGTCACTACGACCCGGTTTAGGTATAAATATGACCCTCACCTCTCTCCAGCTCTCCGGTATGCATCGGAAGGCGATACATGCCCGGTAGATACGCACCAGGTGAGCGAGTATATAATCCAGACCCCATTGTAGAAGGGCTGGAAAAATACCGTCCAACCCGGGCGACTTGAAGGGAAGGAAGGAGTTTATAGCCCAGGTCACCTTGTTACTCTGTACGACCCGGTCCGCCACTTCCCAGTCCTCCTCTGTGGGAGGTGGTGTGTCGAGCCGAGGCCATACATGGGGGGTAACAATACAGCCTGGGAAGTGAGTGTTTATTAGCACGTCGGCTGTCTCTTCGGGTTTGGTTGTGAAGGTACCATCCCCTCGTTTAAGACAGCCCGGCTGTTGATTTGGATCCTTTGAAAGGATCTTCTTTAAGCGGGCCGCGGAGGCAGTGGTTATTACAACCTCATAATCTATATATTCTTTTCACCAAAACACAAACTCTATAAATTATGTTTCGCCAGTACATTAATATTCATAATGTATTTCCCATCAAAACGTTAAAATCCATAATCCGCGTAAAACATCTAAATGCATAGTTTTTTCGCGCCAAAACAGAAAATCGATGTTATTTCAAAACAACAGAAAACGTAAAAATCCATAAATCGTTTTCCGGAAAAACTACCAAATCCACTAATTATTTCCCGCTAAAATGTCAAAATCTTTATTTGCTTCCCACCGTAACGTACAATTTATAATTTATTTCCCGCCAAAACGTCAAATTCTATCATTCTTTTTCGCCATAACCTCAAAATCCATAATTATGTTTTGCGACAACGTCACAATACATAATATTTTCGCGCCAAAATGACTAATTCCATAAATCATCTTTTCTAGCAAAAAATGTCAAAATCCAATTCTTCCTCGTCACAACGTCAAATTTTTAAAAACTGTCTAACTTCAATATTGTTTCTCAGCAAAACAAAAATATCCGCAAATGTTTCCCATAAAAAACAAAACCTGTAAATTTCTCCAGCCAAAACGTAAAAAACATGCATTTTTGCCTACAAAACACAAAATGTATTAATTATTTCTTGCCAAAACGTTAAAATTCCTAAAGTATTTCTCACCAAAACATTAAAAATCCATAATCTGCCTAAAACATTTAAATCTATAGCTTGTTTAAGCTAAAACACAAAATCCATAAATTATTCCTAATCGCTCTTTCTCGTCATAACGTCAAAGTTCATCAACTATTTTTTGCTACAACGTCACAATCCATAATGTTTTCGTGCCAAAATGACTAACTTCATAAAACATTTGTTCTAGAAAAAACGACAAAATCTAATACTTTCTCGCCAAATTCATAAAACGCTTACCAACTCTGGAATTGTTTCTCAGCAAAACGTAAATTCTGCAAATTGTAACTCGCGAAAAAGTAAAAACCCGTAATATTTTCCTGCCAAAACGCAAAAGAAAACATAATTTTCTGCCTGCAAAACCCAAATTGTATAAATTATTCAATGCCAAAACGTTAAAATTCATAAAGTATTTCCCACTAAAACGTTAAAATCCATAATCCGCAAAATCATCATAATTTATAACTTTATTGCATAAAATCCTACACAGGAAACTTCATAGTTCTCTCTTGCCATAACATTAATATCCATAATATTCGCAAATTTTCGCACAAATGTAAAATACCTCGAAAAATGCGTAAATCGTTTTCTCGAAGGAACTCAAAATCTCAAATTTATTTTGCGCGAATATTGAAATCCATAATATGTTTCTCGCTATAACACAAAATTTATAAATTATTTTTTGTCGAAACGTCAAAATCCGCCATTCTTTCTCGCCGTAACGTCAAAATTCTTAAATTTTTTGCGAAAAAGGCAAAATCTGTCACAATTCATAAAATGCTCTCTACCACAACGGCAAAATTGGTAATCCGCAGAAATATATTTATAAATTACTTCCTGCGCAAACACCAACATCCATAATTTATTTCGCGCTTTAACACAATGATTGTATCTTATTTACTGTCGAAACGTCAAAATTTATTATGTTTTCTCGCCGTGATATTAACATTCATAAATTGTGTTTCACGACAACATCAGAATCCATAATGTCTCGCCAAAACTACTACTAGCTCTATAAATTATTTTTGACGGAAAAACGTCAAAATCCAATTTTTCGCCACAGCGTTAAATCTATAAACTACTTTTCGCAAAATTGTCCAACAAACAAGCAGCGGAAATTTGATTTGCGATAGCTTGTTCAGTTGGTTTCCGTACCGTAGCTCTGCCCATAGAAGCATAGAAGCAGCGACTACCGCACGAAAGCAAGGTAAGCGCCCGCCGAAGCGCTGCGTCTAATTAGAAATTCCGCTTCAGATGTCGGACAAAAATGGCTATAATAGCTTTATTTGGAAAGTAATAAAAAATATGCAAAGGATGAAAAATATATTTTTTAACTAGAGCTAACTGATACGCGTAGCTAAAATCATGTAACAGTCGGAAAATTGATATTAAAAAGTATCGTTTTTTTTCTTAATTTCAAAAATAGTTGAAAATTCTAGCGAATCCTAATAAAGTACTTTAAATAGTCTATCGCGTTTGCGTTTTTGGATAAATAATTAATGAATTTCAAATTCTTCAAAATTTCCTGGAAAGCGTCAGAGTAAAATTTGGGAGATAAGTAAAAAACAGATAAGTTTTAATGCAAAGTCTATCAGCTTAAAAAGTTTTAAAAAAATCGTGGAAACAGTTTTTAAAAAATTTTTCGGTGAAAATATTCAAATTTTGAAGCAACGCCATTGGGATCCTTCTTGGATTTTAAAACTAATTTTATTTTCTCGTATACTACAATTACAATTACGATTACGATTACGATTACGATTACGAATACCATTACAATTACAATTACAATTACAATTACATTTACAATTACAATTACAACTACAACTACAATTACAATTACAATTACCTAAGAAGGGCTCTCAAACAAGTGGTAGCCCATCCCGATCAGACAACTTCTTTTTGAGTAAATGGGCGTTAAAGTCGAAAAAAAAACGCTACAAAAGAAACATGTCTAACATCTGTTTCCGGTGTTGGATTTTTTGAAAAATTTAACTGGACCTACAATTTTCGATATGCCCCTTGATTTAAAATTCCATCAGAATTGGTCCAGTACTTTCGCCTGTAGAGGCATCACCCACACACCCACAGACAGACGTTTTTAAAAACAACTTTTTTGGGTTCCGTCAGCCCCAAAACGTGTATTTTCGTTAAAATTTAGATTTCGAAAATTTTCATGAGACAATACTTTTCTATACCGCGAAGGTATGGGAAAGTAAAAATGCACAGAAGGCGTCAAATGGAAATTAACGGGCTAAGATACAATCCAAATCTTAGTTGATCTTTAGCTCTATAAGCCTAAGAAATACAAAAAAATCGTGTTATCGTTTTTGATCGATATTTTTTGAAAATTGACTGAATTGTGAAATAATTTTTATTTCACAAATTACATGCGTTTAAAAAGTTTCCTAGATTGCAATATTTTGTCGCCCTAGAGAGCTACTGCAAAACCAAATTTAATCTAGATGTGTCAACTAGTTTTTCAGTGATAGCGTTAAAGTCAAAATTTTCAAAAACTCGTAGCGGTCGCCATTCGAAAGCTAAAACGTTCGGAAAAAAGCATCTGCTTTGACTTTAGGTTTTCCATCAGATTACGTTCTCATATTTAAAAAATTTGTTTTTCGGAAATATAGCTACCAAAAAAACATATTTTTCGTTTCTGGTTCCGGGTCGTAGAAAAACTGTTTGGTTTGACAATGTTTTGTTATTCCTAGATATACCAAATTTTATTTTATTTAAATCGCGTCAAGCGAAAGCTAAAGTTTTTATTTTTGTTTTGAGAGGTAATCAACTTTATTTTCCGACAATGAGGAATTTAAGATATAATTAAACTTTACCTAAAACTAAAGTAATTGAACATTATTAAAATGAAATCGAAACATTTTTAAATGTAATAAAGACTAACCTAGCGGTGTTATCAAAACGTTTTCTTAGTTATTAAATCACTGTTAATTTATTTTGAAAATTTTTGATTATTATTGATGCGCCATGTATTGTTGTCTAGATGATCATAAAAATAGCTTAGTTTACTACATTTACGCACAAAGTAATAAGTGAAACATAGCAATTTATCAAATAAATAGAAGTCTATTGTTACTCCACCTTCTGTTTTACGAAATACATTCAAAATATGGACTAAAATTTATCATCTACGTTCGTTTTACTGTAAAACATCCTACGTTATTGTTTTCAACCCCTTTTCTAAAATAGACGTGCGTAATAATGAAGCGATGGGGTGGGTATACGTAGACATACTTGATAACTGGGATATACCGGGATAGAAATTGTACTTAGAAATATGGCATCATTAATAACTTTGTATTAAATGTTGTACTATTTATTTTCATTTATTTCTCTTTGGATGTAAAAGGAAAATGTGTCGTACTTTGTCTTGTTCTTGGAGGTTGTGATGGCATTCGCCGAGAATATATGGATTACAAATTACAAATATCTATATTCATATTTCGTTATGAATAATATCAATGGCTTACACCTTTTAACAGAACCTTCATTAATTAATCTTGTATTCTTCTAAGTTTCCAAAACAAAGCATTAAATAAATTATCATTTAACGACTGCTTAAATGGAAAATTAGAAATTACAAATTACAGCTGTGTTATTACGTTGTAATATTCGATTTAAGATTTTTCTAAAGATAACCGAATGGCTTTTATTTTCCTAAATTTGAAATTATATCTTACACAAAAAAACTTTTATAAAAATAATATACTTAAACAGTTTTATTCTATACAAACCAAACTAACTTCCCATAATACTCAGTACTGCTTCAAAACAATCATCATTTAGACATTTGGGTACGGGAGACAAATATTATAGGCAGCAGCAGCAGCAGCGGCATCTGAATCAAAGCGGTAAAAAAAGGAGCGTACTTCTTCCTAAATATTTTGTTTTTTAACACTTATTAAGCTAGTTCAGCATACTGTTTGTTAGTCATGGCTGTTTTAATACTTTACTCAATGTTTTTATTTAATTTTAATGTTGGGTTACAATTAACGGCGCTTGCTTTGATTACTGGCTGACCAAGACAAGTAACAAAGCCTTACACAACATTAACTAGCATACAAATAAAACACATGTGCGTATGGCTTGAATGTACATGAAGGGTGGCATAAGCTTCAGGAGCGTGGTGGTTTAAAGGCCAAAAGCCCCACTACCTCCTACTACACAAGCGAAGAGCCTACCCGGAGTGAAAGACCTCGACACCTTCAGGTATATGATGATAAACTATAAGGAATATAGCAATAAAATAAACTTTTCGCAGCCGCCTATGAAACAAGACCGGCATGTTGATGATTGGTTTGATTAGATTGTGGAGCTATTATCATAGTTACTCCGCTTATTATTTTACTGTAATTGTTTATATTTAACATTTTTAAGCATTTAGCAAGTGGGCATTGTGAACTATTTTTAGTATTTTTTATTTTTATTTTACAAATGTGCATGAATTTCAGTTGTAAAGCTTGACACAGTTAATTCACACAATGGAAAACATTTTGAGCAGTGACTTGGCTGTGAGGTAAAGACGGGGGTTTGGAGATTGCAATCAGGATAATTAAAATAATTTTTTATTTATTTTTTTACTTTTTTACCATTTTCTTATAATTAATTTAAATTTTTGCCTTTGTTTTATTAAAACAAGGAGGTACTTTGAATTATGTTTTTATTTAATTTAAATTTAAAACACTAAACAATCAAAAAAACAAAAAATACAATTGAAAGTCACAATAATTGTTGCAAATGGTGTTTATTTGTTTAATAAACGTACACACTAATTCATTTCTTTATATTTTGAAATACTCTTGTCAGCGGTTTTGTCGTTTTTATTTAAATTTAAATTAAATAAAAAAGTATTTTAAATTACCTTTTCTTTCAATAAAACAAAATTAAAATTAAAAGAAATTACAAACATGGTGCAAGATTAGATAGCAGCAAGATTTATATATTTCAAAAATACAGGCCTGTCACACTATTTGAACTAGGGCCGGTAAATTGCAAGTCCACGCATTTACTGCTGCAACAAGTCACCCTTTAATTATTTTTTTTATTATTTGAGCTAATTGTGTCAAGTTTGCCAACTGACATTTATAATGCACGGTTGTAAAATAAAAATAATAACCATTAAAGATAATTAATTTACAATGCTTACTTATTATTATTTTTTTAAATATTAAGTATGGGCAATTACAGTAAAATAATAAGCCGGCGCTGTTCAGGTATTAAATATTAATTCAACTACTACAAAAGTTATCGACAAGAAAGCTATTAGACTGCTTCATCTTCGGGAGGCTGTAGTTCCGCAACGAGGCGTTTTTGGACCCCCGTTTAAGACATTTCCCAAATATTTTGGTGCCTAGAAGACTTCAAATATATTTTGCACCATAAATCTGAATCATCTTCTATAAATAAACGGGTGCGAAGTGTAATCTAAAATGTTAAATGTGCAACAGACTCATGGCACCTGTGGTTTCGTCTTTCGTACGGTGCGCCACTGGTGATAGGTTTGAGTCTAGACCAAACCAAACTCATCTTATCAAAACAAGACTTTTTTTTCGTATAGTTTTTAATATTCAGGACCAAATCAAAGATTATTTTGTTTATCGGCAACACTAGCGTGGCCATGGTAGTGTAGTTTTTAACAGTAACTTTAGTAATTTCAAACGTCGATGTAAATTTTCCTAGTTTATTACGTACACGCAACCACCTACACCAATTGTTTGTATACATTTGAAAATATTCATAAAAGTTTCTTTTCCCTTTCGTAGTTGATAATTTACTTTAGAAGTCGATAATTTATTATGTATATTAAAGTACATTGCGTCTATTAAAGTATTCTATCGACTATGAAAATTTACTTTCAATTTATTTCATTTTCTCATTTTCCAGAATCATAATTTGTTGTATCGTGAAAAACTTTTATTCTAAGATTTAGACGTAAATACTGATTTTGGGCCCAAAAAAGTGATTTGTGATTTGATAAAAACCGGTATTCAACATTTAGGCCCGCGTCCTTAGGCGCGAGGTTTACGGCGCCGACGACGCGGGTACAGTTAGGCGCAAACGTTTAAGCGCCAGAACTTTAGGCGCCAGTCTTTTTCGGCGAGAGAAATCACCGCCAAGCATATTTATAAACAGTATAAAAAAACATAATTTTAGAAATTTTTTCTTCATCTTCAAAAAGCTGGAGCTTCGTTGCTTTTTCTTTTTTAATTATTTGGTAGCTATTTTGCACCATAATTCTGAATGACTTTTTATGTTACAATGCAATGCAAATTGACAATGAAGACACAATTTTGCCACTCACACTTTTTTAAAACCATCGTCTGTAATTCTATTTCTTGCTCGCCTCGCTCGCTTTTATTACCTAAGACAAAATATGAAATGTCCAACTCACAAAAAAAAACTGCTACGTCACAGGGACTGTACCCGTAAATAAAAAAATAGTTTGTACACCTCTACCAACTACAACAAAAACTGCCAATTAAGAGCATTTAGTTTTACCTTTAACCTAGCTTGGACAGATGCTTCTTTTTACCTTCTTCGCTATGCGAAGTATAGCTATAGTGGATGTTATTGTGATCGTCAGGTGGGATTAGAAGCAAATGCGTTCATTCGCTTTGAGTTTACTGGCCTATATACGAGTTATGCCCAAAACAAAAGGTACTTTTATGCCAAACATTTGACTAATAGGCAGGTTTTAGGGCCTTGAAAGACCGATAAAGCAGATCCTGCATAGGTGCCTGTGTGTGTGTGTCTGTCTGTGTGTCTGTATTCACTTTACAGTCTAGACCCGTTAAGGCAGAAAAACCAAATCTTGTTCAATTGCAATAGGATGACACCGCAAGAAAATGAGGTTAGTTCGCCAAAAAAAGAAGGGAGGGGAGATGTGCTCTATTTCAATATGGACGCGTTTGAAAAAGAACCTTAAATCGTATTCTACGCGTGTCGAATAGCCGATCTGCGCAAACCCAATCACCCCCCCCCCTCCATTGCCCTCCACCATCAATTACTTGTTTTTTTAAAAGCTTACGAATTTCGGCTTCAAAATTGCTATAAACAGGTTAAATGACAATCAAAAACATTACTGAGAGGTTTCCTTTTGGTCACTGACCTGAACAGTTTATTTCAGTGATTCCAAAATAGCAAAGGCCTATAGGACGTAAAAAATAGATTTAGAGATTTTAATGGATTAACATTGGTTGCAACTAGAAAACACAAAATAACGTAAAAGCGGGCGACTGGTTGAAAAATGGGGTAAAACTTCAGTATTGATGAGCTTGCAAAAGAATTTTAGATTAGTATTCTACTCATGTCGAATAACTGATCTGCGCAAACGCTGTTTTCTTATTACCCCGACTGCCCCCACCATCGGTTTTTTGTTTTTTCAAACCATTACCAATTTCGCCTTTAAAATTGGTATGAGCATGTTAAATGACAATAGAAACAACTTTCCATTGAGAAAACACCGCTGAGAGCTTTTCTTTGGTTGTTTACCTCAACAGAATTAATTGGAGTAATTGTCAAAAAAAGCGGCTATCGCCAAATTATGAATTCGATTTTGAGATTTCAAGGGATAAACATTAGTTGTAACTAGAAAACACGAAATACCTTAAAGTCACTCGACTACTTAAAGAAATGGGGAGGAGGGAAAAGGGCGCTTACTTCAAAATAGATGATCTAAAAAAATAACTTTGGATTCGTATTCTGCGCATGTCGATCTTTTCGTGTCTCCTTCCAACGAATTTATATATATATATATATATATATATATATATATATATATATATATATATATATATATATATATATATATATATATATATATATATATATATATATATATATATATATATATATATATATATATATATATATATATATACATAGGCGGTTTTTATACAGCATCTCTCTGCCGTTTCCCGCATACTATACGCCATTCCTTCTTATGGTGGACGGTATCTTCTATTAAATCCCTCTCCTGCATTGCTCTTTTAATTTGGTCGTCCCATTTTATTCTAGGTCTTCCTCTTTTCTTTTCTTCTGTTTGGTCTCCATTTCCAGCATTTAAAGGTAATCTATTTTCTTCCATCCTTCGCATGTGTCCATACCATGGCAGTTTCTTCTGTTCTATTGTCTCACATATTGTTGTATTTACATCCATCTCTTGCCTTATTATTTCATTTCTAATTCGATCAAACAGTGTTTTTTCACAGCATCTACGCCGGTATCCCATTTCCATAGCGTTTACTTTTGTTTCAACCGTCTTCTTTATCGTTCATGTTTCGGATCCGTATACTGAACAACTTTCTACCAATGTCCTAAACAACTGACTTGTAGTTTTTTTTTGATATGTCTTTGTTCCAAAGTAGTGAGTGTTTCTTACTTTATTTAGTATGTCTGTTTCGTCTAATCCAGTACCTGATAATGTTACTCCTAAGTATTTGAAATCATGCACTAATTGTATCACGCCTTTTTCTGTTTCGATTTCACTTCCTTCATTTCCAATTACCATGTACTGTGTTTTTGCCATATTTATCTCCAAACCCCAACCAACAATTTCTTCAACCAGTTTTCTTGTCATATATTTCATGTCATCTCGATCTTCTGCCAGCAGCACCTGGTCGTCCGCTAATAAAAAGGTATGTATAAGGTCTTGTTCAATTTGAACTCCCATTTTTTTTGATATTAAATAAATGTACGAATTTTGGCTTTAAAATCGGTATTAACATGTGAAATGACAATAAGAACAATTTTCCATTGAGAAAGCACCTCTACGAGACTTCCTCCTAGTAGTTCACCTGAACAGTTTAATTTAATCGCCAAAATAAAGAGTTTACCAAATAATGATATCGATTTTAGATTTCAACTAATAAATATTGTTAACAATTAACAAATACTAAAAACAAAAAAAATTTCAAATTTTAAAAATTTAAATAAACTGCTTATCTTTTAATGTTTTGAAAATTATAAAAATTTCAAAAATTTTCAAAAGTTCAAGTTATTTCAAAATTTTTAAACATTATCCTTATCGTAAATTTACAACCCAAAGTTTTAAAAATAGTTATAATTTCCAGCAAATTATTTTCAAATTTGTCAAAAATTTTGTTTTTAGTTCTTTTAAATTTTTCACAATTTTAGAAATTTCAAAAGTTTTTCAAATTTTTTTCATTTAAAAAATTTTCAAACTTCAAAATTTTCAAAACTCGAAATTTTCAAAAATTTTTAATTTCTCAAAACTTGTAATATGTTCAAAACCTTACAACATTTTCAAACATTTTCTTAATTTCAAAAATCATCAAAATTAAAATTTTTTTAAAATGTTGAAAATTATCAATATTTTTTATTATATACTTTAGAAAAATATTTCAGTTATCATATTTTCCCAAATATTTAAACAAAAGCAAGATTTTTAATTTTTTATAAAACATCTGGTATGTTATGTATTCGAAATTTTTTTGGTAAGTAAAAAATATTCTAATTCTAAAAATATATTTAAAAATTCCCATAAATGCTGTTGCCCAACAGCTTTTTTAATTCCTCTTGGTTCAATTCTCTTTTCATATCAGTATTAGTTTAAACATCTGAAAGAACTAAGAAGGATTGCTACCCTACTCCTGTATTTGTATTGATCAAATCTTGAAGCAATCGGAATATGTCTCGGTTCGTTTAAAAATTTTATAAATGCGATCTACAAATGAAATTTTTAAGGCATATAACACCTAACTGTAAATTTATTTAGAACAAGATATGTTATCAAAAGGATTTAAGCCTTGATAGTATTGAAGACATACGAAAATTCTGGAGTAAACAATGACCGTATTTACTGCAACTGTGTCATCCAGTAATCACCCACATACATTGTTTCAGTGCAATTCATTATTCCCATGAAAAAGTAAGAAAAAAAAGATAAGAGAAGCTTTCTTCCTCTGTAAAAGTGTAAATGAAATAAAAATGATTGGGCAAGAAGTACACAAAAAACAAAGTACAAATTATTTATGTAATTCGATATTATTGTTTTTTAAACGCCACAAACCATCACAACCAACTCTTATTAGTTATTACAGACGTTTTTAAAAAGATTATTCCGAATTTTTTACATAATGTATATTATGGAAAGATAAATAGTAAAGTTGTAGTCATTATGTATTGTGTATGCAATTTCCTTTAATATTAATCTGTTATAAATTTTGTATTTTCACAATAAGCTGCATACTGCGCATAAGAAATTTTCTGGTTGTATCCAGTCATTTCTTGACACGCGAAGGAGGAATAGGCTGTAGAAAGAAAATATAGTACACTTAGTAAGAGCAGTCCAGGAAATTTTTAAGGGGGGATGGACTTGAAAGATGCGGAGAGGGTGAGGAAATAAGGTAAAGAAGAAGTATTGAACGGACTAGCCTTTGAGATGCCTGCCATGTCATAGTTACGACTTACGTCTAGACGTCGTTTATTTTTCTTTTCGTTCAATTGTTGAAAATATTAGTATAATTTTTTTTGACATATTTAACCGTTCTTTATGGAGTTGGGGTTTATACAAATGTTACGCAGGAGGTTTGAGTTTTATAATAAACGTATTAATTGTATGGAAAATTCAATTTTCCTAGTAATATAAATTTTCGATAGGAATTAAATTAAACATAAATTAATTTGCAATCATATAACGTTGTAGTGTTTTTCTACGATAACTTGATCGCACGCTAACCTACTGTACATATGTCGGAGTCTACGTTGGCTTTCAGTCGATAACACGTGTTGTCATTTTGTCAACAACGAACAGTAACATCGTCATTTTCAGACTATTAAAATTGTCGATAGACTGTGATGTAGTCAATTAGTAACACACATCAATGCAAAGGTAAGCAGTAATTTATACATGTCCTGAATTAGCAAATACGAATAATTAACTATTTCTGTGTTCTTCTCAACGCTTACATACACTAATCGTATTTATCTACAATTATTGTTTTTGTTACATATTTCTGCGTATAAAAATTTAATTGTTTTTTAAACTTACCAGTAGTAGCCTCTCTACCAATCTTTGACCACTAGTCCAGCTATGTGGACCAGGTGCAAAACACAAACAGAGTCGAAGATTTCTGTTTTTCCAACAGCAAATTTATAAAAAAAATCAAGTTAAAAATTTTGACAAACACGTTTTTTTTTATAACAACTGGGCTACTTGACGTTGTCAATAATTAGCTGATAATTTAAAGTGGTCAAATGCTTAGGATTATAACTTTGGTAACTGACTTTATAAAAATTACAACAATTTGACCCACATGATTCAAGTAGGTCAAATTATAAATTGTAAACCTTGTTCCTTGTTCATGTGACATGAACAAGGAACAATAAGGGACTGCGTAGAAACCGGGTAGGGTGCTTGCATGCCTTGGCGGTGGTCCTTGCGAGGCGCTATTTCGTTTGAAAAAGTGACGCGGTGCTGGGTCCTTTGCTGAGATCTGGTGTAGCCACTGCTTTGCTTTTGCAGCGACTAGCGGAGTTGCTTGACTTCGAAGTGTTCGTTAATTCAATCCGCAAGCAGCTTAAATCTCTTGAAGTAGCTGCGGGGTTGCATAGTTTCATTCTGTAGACTGTTTGAATTGATATTTCAAAATAAACAGATTTTTCCGTCCAAATGCTGTTGCAAGCGCCGTTGCAATATAAACAGAACGAGGGAGGATAGTGTTATGCCTGCACAATACAATCACACATTTACAGGCGAATTTAATAGAGAGCGTTCGTTAATTACTGATACCTACGTGACCTTTGGTCCGCAGTGACTTAGGGAGTTTTAGATTTAGATGTTGAAGTCAGTTCAAGATTGGTACTCGTGGTAACTAAACATTCCCTGTAAGTGTCACTGTCAACACTCAATGTGAGGTTATGTATGTAAACAAGCAAACCTTGATAAGTTAACAAACGGCTTGGAAATTTTTGGAAAAAAATCTTACCAACAGTGTAAGTTGGGTTGCCTGTATTTTGTGGTCACGTGGGTATCAGCAATTAATGAAGGCTCTGTATTTACGGGACGGAAGTCGCCTTTGCATAGCATCATATAATACACTCAACTTGCATAACTGCTGTTATTTATATATTAAATAACTATGTTTTTACAAGGTATTTTTCAAATATGGTCGAAGGCATAAAATTAGTGAATAATATCATACTCACATAATGTGTTTTTGAAAATTAGTCACTTACATATAAGGTGCCGTGTGTCTTAATAAAATCTATTAAATGAGAACTTGTTTAAGAGCGGACTGTTTTCAACAAAAAAAAAAAGAAAAACATTTCAATATTAAATGTTTTATGAGAAATATTTTTCTTCTGCTTTGAAAAATAATTCGGGAAAAAGTTCTTCTTTAAAAATATGTCTCTTATCAAAACATTTCTTGCTGGGAACAAGTTTTCTCCTAAAAAAAATTCTCTCTTAAACAAGCTCTATTACGACCATTTTGTGAAAAATGTTTTACAAAAAAAAATTGCGCTCTAGAAAAATGTTCTCTCACAAAAACGATTTTTTATTGAAAAAATTTCTCTCATAAAAACATTCTCTCGCTACTAGAAATTCCTCTAAAATCACGGGTTGCGTATAACAGAAAGAGATGGCGCTACTACTTTCCGGTTGTTGTTGGGCGTTGCTTGGAACAGCGAAATAATTCAATGTAGTAACGCTGATACGCCCACTAGCTAGAGCAAGACGGAATTGGTAAAGGTAAATGGTTTATACATAAAATAACAAAATTTATTAGTTAAAATTAAGCCACTTTTTTTAAATTTTATGAAACGGGGGAGCCAAATATTAGGGTAATAGGTAGTGAGTTTCAAAAACTACTATATTTTAAGAAGGAGGGGGGGGGGGGGGGGTAACTTAAAAATATTACTGAAATGATCTGTATTTATTTTATTTTTTTTTAATTTTCCTCTTCATAATAGGTACACTCTACTTTGGGCAGATTTTTTTGAAAAACGGTGACTACCTTCTTTTGTAAATATTAAAAAGTCGAATAAAATTATATTTTTTTAAATTTTAATGTGGCTAGTAAAAATAAGCACAGAATTTCATCTCCCTATTGTTAGGAGTTGTAAACTGACATCGTTTAATCTTATAAAACTTTCTGTGCCGTAATTTTGGTTGCTTAATTTAGTAGACACATTTAAATTGAAAACAAATCTTGTTGCGCTTCTTTTATTTATAGAATTTCATCTCCTTATTAAGGATAGTAAAGGTTTTTTAATAAAACTACAAAATTAAAAATATTTTAGTAGGTAGTGGGAAAAACAATTTTACAAGAAAACTATTTTCAAGAGGGAAATATTTTATAAGAGAACTTATAGCAAGAGAGTAATTTTTTTATGAAAGAACATTTTCTGAGGGAGAATTTATTTGGAAGAACATTTGTCCAGAGAGAAATATATTTTTAAGAGAACTTTTTCTAAAACGGCAATATTTTTCTGAGAAAACTTTTTTCAAGCGAGAAATATTTTTGCAAGTCTTTTTTTAAAAAATGAACAAAAAAAATGTGGTAATATGCTTTTAATTGTTGAAAGACATTCTCTCTCAAAAAAACTTGTCATTTTATAAATAATATTAAGACACCGGCGACTTATAGTCTTACTAACAAGTAGTGTAAATACGTTTCAACAAGTTTACGTACCAACCGTTCGCCACTGTCTTTATAATTGGTAGAAAACCAAAAAAAAGTTTTCTGTTAACATTTACGTAGTAATTCAGTAAAACTTTAACAAACAAGCAACGAACTGAATATATCTCTTTGCGCAGATGTTTGATTGCTGCTTGCGTTAAGCAAAATAAACATCTTTAAACTTTCTAGGTAGAATATTTTATCAGTATAGAATTTATAAATTACGAGTGCAGAGTACTTCCAATTTCTGTTTTATTTTATACTTTTTTGTATTGACTACAAGTGTTTAGGTCTCGAAAAGAATTAACATACTTTCATAACTATTTACATTATTGAAGTATACAAGACCAGATAAACATAGACAACAAAGGACTATGTAAACATTTTTTGAATTTATTAATTCTTCAGCTCTAGATATGATACTTATAATTGATGTCCCGTAACTATTAGCATAAACTATTGTTTTAGAATAGCAAGCATGGGATACGAACCTTGGACCTTCGGCACGCGAGACAAACGGACTTTTTCTGTTGCGCATCCCACGTTCTTAAAACAGGTTCAGTGAATTATATTTGTATTTTGTTTTTGTGGAAATACAAAATTATTGGCACAAGAAAATTGTAATAAAAGACTTAATTTTGTTAATAATAATTACATGTAAGCGGTCAGCGTGATCACCGAGACACCGACTGATGAAAATTGTCACTGTAAAAAAACTAACTCGATTTCTCTCTCTTAGCCGTTTTACATCCGCTAAGCTTGATAATAAAATCCATAACATTTTTTTTCCTTTCTTCGCCTTTCTTAATTTATCTTTAACGTGTTATCAATACTGTAAAATATTTCATTAAAATACTCATACACTTTATAACATTTACATACGATTTCCTTGTTTTCTTTAAGATTCTTAAACGTTGCCAAATTATTAAAATGCGCCTACTGTAGTAGTAGTAGTTTATTAACAAAACATTATTCAGATTTGGTTACCTGCCTACCGTAGTAAGTAATAATTACAGAATCTATAAATATTGCATGAAATAGAAGAATAGATCTGGCATCTATACTTCGATTTGTTTGATAAATAAAACAGAAACGATAATTATTATTTATTGGTATTTATCCAACAATTATAAAAAATACATGAACGAAAATTATTTTCAGTCAAACATACTAGTAGAGTAAAAAGCTTCTTCTATCGTGTCATGCCGTTTGCACTTTGTTGCTAAAATGTAAGACCCACTTCAAATCATTCCCCATCCCTTAAGAATGCAAAATCGCCTGGTCGTCCAAAAATCGTCCTGTGCAGGGGGTGGCGGGGGGTGATTTTTGAAAAATTTGCAAAAAAATTTTTTTGCGTTTTTTACATCCACGTCACCTGGGCATGTATCTGCTAAAATCTTAAATCAATATTTTAATCAGAAATATATTTTTTTTATTTTTTAAAATTACCATATACAATGCTTTCATATGGAGCGCCTTAATGAATAAACGCTCGCCCTGAAACGCCATAACTGTGATATACTTTAACTTGTCTTAAGTCGAGAACCTTTTAGTTAATCAAAAAAATCGTTTCTACAAACGTTGTAGATCGAAGATCGAGAATTACATTGCTTTTTTCAAATTCTTAATCCGATGGCTAGTTTCGTAAAAAAATTGAAAATTGTAACACCATGTCGTGCCGATCGCGGTCGGGCGTGGAGACGCTAGGAACGTTCAGATTACCGTGGCTTATGAAGCCGAAAAACGACTCTATGTTTCAGGGCGCATATAAGGTTGATACTCGCCTATTAACGTGCTATTTCGGCGTCTTGGACGATTTTAACGCGACTTTCTTAGTAAATCTTTTGTTCAATGAATTGAATTTATTACTTTTAATGGTAATTAGATTTTCTTTTGATTTTTTCAATAATAATAATTGTAAATACGGAAAAAATATATAGGTAAGTACCTACATCAGTAAGCAGTGTAAAAGTTTTATTGAATAAGTATGAAGTTAACAATAACAAAAATAATAATATTTATTGGTTTACAGTCCAGTAGATTTAAAATCAAAAATACTTGGGTAGAAACTTCCTCCTGTTAGAGACGAACACCTAATTAATTAATAATAGTTAATTATTACAATAAGAAATTTTATTTACCTACAGCTATTATTCAGAGTCCGAACTTGTCTCATTGTCAGATAACATATCATCAGGGGCAACTATACGGCGAGTATTTCTATCGCCCTTATTAGCACATGTTAATTGGGCCATACATTTGCAGGAGCCAATACAACTAATTCGTCTTTTTTTACAGGAACACAGCGATCCTGTACACCCTGAAATAAAAATTTGGTAATTTAAAGTTTAAATATATTACTAGGTAGGTACCACTACAAGAAGTAATTTAATTACCTTGGTAAGATTTTCTTTGTAGCACGTAGGTAGTACAGTTTCTATGCAGCATTTCTTACAGATCCATTTAGCAATGGATATTAAAAGCAGTACGAGTTCGGATAGTGAACTAGAGTCAAAAATTAAACTGAGACTCATTAAAAAAGGAGCTGCTAAAAAGCGGGAGAAAATTAATCAAGTATGCGTCATTTGTCAAGAAACAGGAAAATTAATAATATCAAAAGAAATATCCAAACAAAGATTTATTGAATGCACGAAAGTTCGTATAAATATCTGCCAAGGAGAAGATGCCAGGTTGTTGCATATATTTACAAATTTGAATGATTTAAAAGAGCGAGATTATTTGCAATGGCACAAAAACTGCTACAAAACTTATACCAGTTCCAAAAATATTTCCTCATACAAATTAAAATGTGCGAAAATAATTACTGAGCGGAAACATCTCAAAAACGTTCCTTACGGACAATTTCATTTGATGTGCATAAGTGCGTATTTTGCCAAAAACGTTTAAGAAATTAAAAACTGTGCCAGGCCATGACCAAGAACATGGAAGACAAAATTAAAACTATATCGCGAAACAATTCGTTATTTTATTCCAGAATAGGCGAAAATGATTTAATCGCAGCTGAAATAAAATATCATGCCTCATGCGTTTCTACAGAATTACGCAATACAAAGGAGAAACCTAGCGCAAGTGGAAAAAGAAAATGGTAAATGGAAAATGAAGCATTACAACTATTATTTAGTGAAATGGAGAAAGGTTTCGAAAAGGGAAAAGGTTATTCCACAACATCAGTTAGCAAAAGATATCGTGAAATTGGTGGAAATTTAGAGTTGAGTGATCGATTTCTAGTTAAAAAAATTAAAGAACATTTTGTCGACGATATTGAATTAGTGAAATCGATCAGACATAACGAACCAAGAATGTTCTTGAAACATTTTTCCAAGGAACAAGCTATTGAAACAGTACTTCAGCATACTGAAAGCGAAGTTTCCAATTTATCCTGTGGTGCGTCAGAACTACAAATTTTGACCAAAATTTGCCAAAGTATAAAAACGGAAATAAATCAAATACCTACACACGCTGAATTCAAAAACTTAAACATTAATGAATTAAAAAAGTATATACCAAACAATTTATACTTTCTTATTAGTCTTCTTGTTTGCAACGAATCAAGCAGTGACATAAAAGAAACTCAAATACTTAATATTTGTCAAGACATAATTTTTGCATGTTCAAATGGAAAAAAATATACTCCAAAACATATTGGTCTGGGAATATTAGTTCTCCAGGAGACAACTGAAGCAATATTACCAGAGGATACTTCTGTACTGAACACTTGCAATTGTAAAAAAGGTAATTAAATTACTTCTTGTAGTGGTACCTACCTCGTAATATATTTAAACTTTAAATTACCAAATTTTTATTTCAGGGTGTACAGGATCGCTGTGTTCCTGTAAAAAAAGACGAATTAGTTGTATTGGCTCCTGCAAATGTATGGCCCAATTAACATGTGCTAATAAGGGCGATAGAAATACTCGCCGTATAGTTTCCCCTGATGATTTGTTATCTGACAAAGAGACAAGTTCGGACTCTGACTAATAGCTGTAGCTAAATAAAATTTCTTATTGTAATAATTAACTATTATTAATTAATTGGGTATTCGTCTCTAACAGGAGGAAGTTTCTACCTAAGTATTTTTGATTTTAAATCTACTGGACTGTAAACCAATAAATATTATTATTTTTGTTATTGTTAACTTCATACTTATTCAATAAAACTTTTACACTGCTTACTGATGTAGGTACTTACCTATATATTTTTTCCGTATTTACAATTATTATTATTGAAAAAATCAAAAGAAAATCTAATTACCATTAAAAGTAATAAATTCAATTCATTGAACAAAAGATTTACTAAGAAAGTCGCGTTAAAAGTGTCCAAGACGCCGAAATAGCACGTTAATCGGCGAGTATCAACCTTATATGCGCCCTGAAACATAGAGTCGTTTTTCGGCTGCATAAGCCACGGTAATCTGAACGTTCCTAGCGTCTCCACGCCCGACCGCGATCGGCACGACATGGTGTTACAATTTTCAATTTTTTTACGAAACTAGCCATCGGATTAAGAATTTGAAAAAAGCAATGTAATTCTCGATCTTCGATCTACAACGTTTGTAAAAACGATTTTTGTGATTAACTAAAAGGTTCTCGACTTAAGACAAGTTAAAGTATATCACAGTTATGGCGTTTCAGGGCGAGCGTTTATTCATTAAGGCGCTCCATATGAAAGCATTGTATATGGTAATTTTAAAAAATAAAAACAATATATTTCTGATTAAAATATTGATTTAAGATTTTAGCAGATACATGCCCAGGTGAGGTGGATGTAAAAAACGCAAAAAAAAATTTTTGCAAATTTTTCAAAAATCACCCCCCGCCACCCCCTGCACAGGACGATTTTTGGACGACCAGGCGATTTTGCATTCTTAAGGGATGGGGAATGATTTGAAGTGGGTCTTACATTTTAGCAACAAAGTGCAAACGAAAATCTTTTCTAGAAGGCTTTTGGCGGTAGCAAACTCTACTATACACGAACCTGCATCATTCAACATTTACAATCCAAGCAATTAGAGATCAATAAAACAACAAAGACAACAACTATTTATTATAGACCTAATACATACTTTCTTAAATTATAGACTTAAATTAGTTTAACAAAATGTGGGTTTGTCCAAAGAACATGTTGCCTGTAAATCTATAAATCTGACCTAAATCCGTCCTGAACCCTAACATTTATTTTTCTTTGTGAAAGAGAAATCTGCTTTAACGTATTGTTTGTATTTTAAAATGTTTTGGAAACCTGAACGCCTTAATTATACTCCTGTAATTATTTTATTGAAAAGGCTGTAACAAAGAAAAATAGAAAAAAATTTAAACGTTCGGTATTCAATACGTACAGTTGAGATTCTAACATCATGTCTACTAGAAATCTAAAATAAAATGCATATTTTCTTAAAAATGTATCTTGGAAGCATGCAAGAGTTGTTAATTGAAATAGCGTCTTAGTCGAGTTTCAGATAAGTTGATCTAGATTAATGAAAGTATTTTACTAACTAATTTATCTTAGAATTAAGATTAAGACGCCTCAAAATGTCTGTGTCTTAATTTGTCACCCGTTCTGCCTTCTTTTCGTATTTCGTTCCATATTTGTAATGGTTTCAAAACCGCAAACTGGCGCATTACAACGAATTACTTAAACCCTAAAATGTAAATAGAAAATTCCAGTGATTTACCATTTGTTCGATATGGTTTAATACGGCAATCAATGGTGAAAAAAGTTGAAATCGTATGTAATTCTAATGCAAAATACGTAGATTTTTCCAATAATATTAGCCTTTGGCAATAATTAAAAAAACTATCAATAAACTATCCAAAAAACCAATTATTATTACTAATACCTTAATTTACACAGCAAAACAAACAGTAAAAGTATATTAAACGTAAACCTAACAAACCTAGTTACTTGAATACATGGCTCTGAGCAAGACGATTTCAGTTCGATTCTGAATGTTGACCATCGGCAACGTATATAAAGCGCAGTTTGGGCCAGTTAAACAAAAAAACATATTATTTTTTTATTTCAAGTTTTTCTTCTACAATTATTTTGATCTTGTCCTCGTACTTAGTTTATGTAGAAATTTTTTATTTTTCCGACAAATATTTTAATTAAAGAAATAATTTTAGAAACATTCTTCAAAATCTGAAAACAATTTTTTAAATTAAAAGCGATTGTTTTGGAGTCTATAATTATTATTTTAGCGAAGCTTAAAAATTTACATTTTTGCTTGTAAAGCTTCTATTGGTTTACACGAGATGGCGGAGCTGTATTATCATTTTGCTTACAGAGAGTCAAGTAGTAAAATGTAATAAATAGATAATACTTAATTACTTACTTTAGACATCGTCAAATTACCTGTCAACATCTTTCAAGATCCGTTGCATTGCTGCATGGTTAAGTTTAAATTCGGAAAAAACATAACCATTTTCCTTTAAATTAATGAAACAATTACATGCAATTAGCCTCAAGGCAGATAAATATTCCATTTTTACCTTAATTTTGCTAATTTAGTGTTTTTAGTAGTTAAAATGCGGCATTTGCACATCGAGTCGTGTATTAGCTAACATTTCGATTGCACCTTGACTCCATGTCAGTAAACTGTTACGGCGACTGTGCCATATCGTGTAAACGAATAGAAGCTAAATGTTCACAAATGTATTTTTCAGGCTTTGCTAAAATAATATTATAAGACTTCAAAAAAATTATTTTTGTAAACTAAAAAAATATATTTTTGTATAAAACATTCTTTTTTTAATTTACAAAATTTCGCACACAAAAATAATTTTTGTAATTATATTCTTTTACACTACTAAAAATAAATATATTCTGCGTCAAAACAATTATTTTTAATTAATGAATTACTAAAAAAACTAAAAGAGTTGAGTTAACAAATAATTTATTTTTTAATCTTTTAACTAGCCCAAACGACGCTTCAAAGAAATCCATTCAGTTTATGAAGAATATTTCACGATTCATTGGCTCTGGAAGCACTGTTGGTATCAGTAGCAGCTTCTGGTGGTTCAGAATTCCCTTAAAGCTGTAGGTCCCCTCTATCTAGAACATTACTGTTACAAATTAGTTGACGCTAGAGAATTCTAAAGTAGGAATCCAAAAAAAAAGACAATCAATTCGATTTATGAAAGTAACGCAAAATTAAACAAATCACGTAAAAAGCCCAAAGTAAGTCTCTAAATTTTGGGAAGAATATTCAGGTATACTGGCATCAATGGTTATTATAAATGTTATAGGAACACGGTTGCAAGAAAAACCGGCAAGAACATTTAGCGACTCTCTATAAACAGACTTCTAGCCTAATTAGAAGAAAGCAGAAGAAGAAAAATTACTCTGAAACATTATTAGGTACTTACAAAAATGTTAAGTATAAAAAAATAACGTTCTTTACCATTACTATATGACGAGACAATTACAGTTTTCATGAAAATAATGTGCGGATAACGAAACTTTCAATTTTTTGTTGTTGTTACTCGACTGCGCTGTACAGAAATAGCAGAGAGTACATAGCTTAGGACAAATATTTAGTTACAAGTTTAATTTTAAGTTTATAATTTTTTTATACAGTACAGTACTACTCATAAACAGTACATCTTTTGATTATGAAAACGTATACAGTATGCAATACAATAATATTCTCTTAGGTATGTTGCGTAAAAAGCGATTAACATTGACCATGGAAATCTCAGCTAATGTTGTAACTTACTTCATACGCCAATGAATTTAAAACAACCGCCGATTTATCGCTATAGTGGCTAAATGTCAGTTGAACATTAATCTAACATAACGACATAACTTTGTCGCTTGTTTCCGTAGAAGCAGGTTATTTTCTCAACCAATACAGTGTTATTTCACATATGATATTTTGTTCATAGTCCTGCTATTAAGTTTAATTGTTTTGAAAATTCATAAATTTTTTAATTTTATTCCCATTTAATTTATTTTGAATTTTATTTTTAAGTCTCATTTTGTGTAAAATTCTTATTAGAAAATTAAATTGCATCATTAAATTTTAAATTTGTAAATGTAATACGGCTCTTCATCAAGCGTTTTCTCTATCTACTGCGGTATCAAATTGAAACAGTGACCTATCTGTTACCAAATTTTTAATTACATGTAAATTTTTTTATACAAGGTGATTAAGAATCAATTATATGTGTGAATTTTAGTGAACCCCATTTGGGGGATTTTAGTTATAACCTGACGTAAATCAATAGCAAAAGGAGATTCACTTCTCTCACTGTTCTACTTACCGGTGAAATTTTGCACAATTATTTTGAATCACCCTGTGTACTGCTTACATATTTTGCAATTTAGAATAGAAAGATGGGTTAACTTTGAAATTTACGGTCCCTAGGTACGTGCCTAGTGTGCTGCCCAGTTTTAAACAAGAATTACTGTAAAATCTAACATGCGATCAAAAAAAAATGAGGCTTTTTTTATGACGTTTAATTTGTGTATAAATTACTATTACCGTACTTTAGATCTCAGATGTGCAATATCTTTCACTTACTACACTTGTCAAATAGCTTTTAATTATTATTAAACAAGAGCCGAATTAAGGAAAATCTGAAAAAGTTAGATATACGCATATATTAAATATACAGCGTGTTGCATCATTTTGGGGAGCATTGAAAATGCCATGTGAAAGAAAGAGTACTGGACACTCACTCCCGCATTGGAGCAAGAGAGAAGATGGATACCGGGGGCGTCGACATTTGGCTGAGCGAAGCCGGTTGCACTCGATAGTGCTGGTAGCAAACAAAACAACACACTCTGAGACCCCATGTCTTAGGTTTCCACCTCTAGAGGGAACTTTCGCATATGTTTTCCCTTTCTTTCACATGTCACAATTTTTTAAATCGCACAAACGAAACGGCTTTCTAGTTGGTATTACTAGGGAGCGTCGGGAAAGACAAGGGATAGGTTGTTCAGTTTTTATCTAAACCTGCGGTGCTGTAGTAAGAGCTGAGGGTGCTGCTACCTTCGGAGAAAAAGTGGGATTATGAGCTGCTTTGTTGTGGTGAAAGCTGTGATTATTTATTTCGCAGTTTTAGAAGGAGCTGGGTGTAGTACAGTTGAGTTGCCGTAGAACCGTTCGAGCGATTAAGCAAATGTAAGAATTTAGATTTTGAACGGTATTTGGAGATTAAATTGCTTCCGATTTTAAAAACGAACTAAACTTTTCGTCGAAAATGCAGCCGTTCTATACATTTTTTTTTGACCATCGCCGCATGGCAAAATAACAAATACTAGCAGTCGCCGCTTAGTAAAATAACAAACATTTATATGCGTGGTGACCGCAGCAGGTAACGGAAGTTGCATCTTGTTTACTATTGCATGTTAATTGAAACAAACGTTTTCAGACGGCAGTTTTTAATTTTTCATAGCTGCAGTGAACAAAAATTTTGGTTATGATTGACTGTAAGAACAGAATTTATGAATCGTGTCAAAAAATGACATATTTAGTAAACTAAACGAGATAAAACTACGGAATTTCACTCAAAAACGAAAAACATCGCCCGGTTTCAGTGACGCAAAATGCCACCTCTTCCAGCAAGATGGAGTTCTTCCACATTATATAAACAGGAAAAGCCTTCTTAAAATGAGAACCATCGAATTCCCTCCTAGATCACCAGGCTTGACTCTTCTAAGTTGATATTTATAGAGAAACAATTAAAACTTTGTTTAACAGACGTAGCTGAGCGGTGTAGATGCGCTGCGTTGTCGAATAAGGGGTACTTGTGAATCTGTGACGCAGAATACGCTAGAATCTTCATAGAGTATTGATAGAGAGATCTACTAAAGTTTCTTTATTTATGGCTGGAAACGTATTGTTTTTATATTGTTAGTTTATGATGTAGTATATAATTTTGCTATTATCAGTTATTCTACAAGACGAGCTGTATATTTGCCACCGCCCTAATTCTAACGGACACGCTGTATATTTAATTAACACCACGTTACGTCATGAGATATAAAATTACAGTTGCGTAATTAAGGGCTTAAGGTACTGTGGATTGAAATTAAAATAAAAAATAAGTTACCTTCGGAAAAAAAAAACATTACAATTGCTAAAATCACTTGCGTTCTTATTCCGTAAATATTCAATAGTATTTTTCAATTTAAAATAATAAAAACATTTTCGGTACTTTTAGCTGCCGGACTGTCCCTGCTTTCTGGTCCGCTAGTCTAACGACCAAACTTGACACCGATTTCCCTGTAACTTTATAAAACTTGACTTTAACGAAGTGCTAATAAGCAAACATTGATATATCAATATTTTGAATCAGATAAGCTTTTATTTATTAAATAAAATTCTTCTAGCATGTACTTACGTAACGAGATAACTCTGTTAAAATTTGATGTCAGCAGTATCATCTAGCTTTAAATCTTCAAATAATAAATTACGACCGCTTCCTGCTATTTTTGGCTTTTCACGTTAACGGACAGGAGAAATGGCATCTAGCTGAAATCACACCAAAGTTTAATACAAATTACAAAACGAACAAAACAATTGCAAGACAGAAACCAATGTAGACTTAATTTTCAGCTGATATGTACCTGGATCTAAATGAAAAATACATGTGTGTCTAAATAATTAAGGAATATCAGGCTATTCGAACCTCGATGTTGGTTAGAAAAGAACAGGTATGGCCAGAAAGAGAAGATAAAAATTTAGAAGAGGGGCTGCGCTCACTCTTCTTATTCGTCTGAGGAATAATAAGCGACCCTTTTTAATTCCCCTCCCAGTCTTTTTCAAACCCACCCTTCCTAGTACCGGCGAGCATTGATGAGAAACAAGCGATATTGGTGACGTCCAATACAATTTTACGGCTGAAATTGAAATCCACTTGTAGAAAATAAATTTTTATTAAGCACGATTTACAAACGCTCCGGTTTGTTAGCTAATTTATACAAGAAACAAGAAAAATAAATTAACAGGGGTATCGTAAATACAAGGAGAGCTACGCTCTACCTCTATTGTTGCGGATATGTGGTTATTGTTCCATTACCGCAGTTGTGCCAACCTTACGAAATTATACGCCTAAAAGACCGGAAAGGGGAAGACATAGTGAATCACATCTCCTTTTACTATGTAAAGAAATTATGAATGGAGAAGGACGGAGACATAAAAGTTGGGCATACATATATATTTTAATTTATTTATTTGTTAATATCTACTTGTAATAACACGCTATAATTCGTAACAAACATTTTCTATCTCTCTTACAAATTTTAAATTAATGACACATGTTTCCTCAATGAAAAACTATCGGGTTCGATTCATATTAAAGTTTCATCTGTCGAAGAAACAAGACAGCTTCTTGATGATTACTAAAAAAATGTGTTTCTGTAGTGATAAATAAAATATTTCATTTCACACTATAATGTTAATTATAAACTGCGATGTAGATTACAAGAAAACGAAATTTGGTACAGTACTGATCTAATCGATAATTCGTAATGTTTCTTTTGTTTTTGCATGTGAATCATTTCAGTTTTGTAACAAATGTGCCTAACCTAGCTTTAACTTCCAGTTCCAGCCTTCTTTAAAGTTTATTTCCAGATTAATTTTTGATATCTTTTCACACTGAGAACTGACAATCCTTGTTGATAATACGAAACAAACAAATTCAAGTCGTTCACCTGTATTAGACAGAACTCAAAATGCTTTGTATTTTTGAAATCTTGGAATTAAAATTTTTCATGAAATCAGCAGGTACACACACTACCGGGTGATCGTAAAAAAATGATTCAGAGCAGGCCATGACCGAAGTGTTAAAGTTTGCAACACTTAATATAAGCCAATTTTCAAGTGTTGACAGCTGTAAAAATTTTTGGTTAGATACATTTAACTTAATGTATCTAACCAAAAATTTTTACAGCTGTCAACATTTGACAATTGGCTTATATTAAGTATTGCCAACTTTAACACTTCGGTCATGGCCTGCTCTGAATCATTTTTTTACGATCACTTGGTACATGTCTGTACAGTAAGTATAGGGAAGTACAAGTCATCAAGAACAACTTAAAGCAAAACATAATATTTTTATACGTTTTCGTATAAACTCAATTGCTTAACAAATTAAAGTAAATGCTATTTGGGTGCACTAAAATTTCTATAGGAGTTTTATTGAGTATTTTATAAATGTAGCCAGGGCCGAATTTGTATTATTGGCGCCCCTAGGCAACTAAGATTTTTGCAGCCTTCTATGGAGATGCGCTTTGTTTTTTTATTACAAAAATAAATATTTGACGTCACAAGATGTTTTTCTGACGCCACGAAATGATTTTTGACGTCAAAAAACATTTATTAACGTCAAAAGTAATTTTCTATGTCAAACGTTATTGGTTGGGTTATTCACACTAAAAAATGTATTTTTTGACGTCAAGAATTAATTTGTTTATTTAATGTAACCTACAGAACTATTTAATTATTATTATATAAAACAGATTTTTTGACGTCAATAAATAATTATTGACACAAAAGTGTATTTAGTTAGGTCAAAATATTAAGCGTACCTGCGCAGCATTTTCCGACGTCAAAAATTCATTTAACGATGTTAAAAGACAGTTAAGTTTCAGCTATTGACGACAAAAATTATTTATTGTGGTCAAATTCATCTAATGACGTCAACAATTTTTTATTGGCGTCTGCAAACAATTTATTCGTAGTTTATAAATAATTTTTTATTCATTTGTTGTCTTCTTTAAACTGCTTACCCAGTTTTCAAATGTCAGGAAATATGTTTGTGACGCCATAAAATGGTTGTTTGCCACAAATGAGTTTCTGACGTTAAAGATTTAATTACAAGATTCATACGATAAATAATTTTATGAATAGGTGCAAGGTACTTTGTACATACTTGTGCTTTGTTTTTGTAGGGATAGGCGTTCTGTGTCTGAGGAATATACGAGTGACAACTTTATGAATAGGCTACTTTTTTATGATTAGCTTAAATTGTTATTTTTTTTTGGTGTTACATACTGACTGTAAAAATATGAAATAAAATTATTTTAGTAGAAAAAAACTTATACATCATATAAGTTATGTAGAATCTATTAAAAATACCTATCGATAAAATTACTTTAATTTGCCTATAACGAGTAAAAATGTATTGACTATTTTCGGTGAATGTTTATGTTGTAGTCACTATTGTTGCTATATCTGTTTAAATTATAAAATGTTTGTTTGTTTATTAGAGATAAGAAATAAAAGTATGAAATTTATATTACAAGCGCTTCATAAATTTCTAAAATAAATCCGCCTATCTCAGATTTACGTCGAGCTACGAGATCAAATAAACCGAGTTAATTCTGTTTATTGTGTATTGACGATTTACGCTCATGTTTCAAAATAGGCTAAGAATTAATAACAATAACAAATTAACAAACTGCTGAGCATTAACAAAGTAGCTCAACCCCACGCCCTCCATTTTTTGCTTTCCTAAACTTTTAGTGCTAATTTCAAAATAATTTCACAATGAGATTTTCACGGAAATACATTTCTTGGACCTCCAGGAACCCGACAAACTGGTTTTAAAAAATGTATATTTGTGGCTGTGTATGTGTGTGTGATATGTTTGTGTCTGACGCCTCATAACCTCCAATTAGATGATACGATGTTGATGAGCTTCGGAATGTGAAAGTATTTTAAAAATTACGGGCAAAATAGACTTGTAAGATAAAAAGGAACCGAAAGTAGAAGTTAGTAGCATTTTGTACAGAAACAGAATTTTAAAATTAAATAACGGAATCTCATGGATCTCAGGGCAAAGCGAATGTTTTTTTTTGAACGTGCTACTTCTTCGTTAACATGGCGGCCGTTACAAACTTTTGAAAATTTTGACATTAACGCCTTACTACTCACAAACGCGTTGACAGATGAGAATAAAATTTAAAATTATAATATCTTTAAGAAAGCTCGGTGTCACAAAGTGAAAGAGTTTTTAATAAATAAAAAATTTGTGCGTGAAAATTTTAAAACAAATATTGCTAAAAACTTCCCACGCATTTTTTTTTAAATTTTGTCGGCTTATAGAGCTAGTGATAAGCTACAAGTTGGTTAAGTCCCAGTTTGGTAATTTCTCTGTGACGCCTTCGAGGAATTTTAAAATCGAAAATTTATGCCTCTCAATTTATTTGTAGGGGTGGAATTTTTGCTTAAGCTAAAACACTCATGAGTAATAGTAACATAAGGTTTACAACTTATTTGTTAGGTGCTGCAAACATAAGGCAGCTAATTTTCACCCTATTCAATCAAGTTGTGACAGACGAATTTGTACTTTTGTTTTTAGTCTTCTCTAATTTCCACATATCTTTTTCAAAAAAATAATACATTTTATGTGTAAGCTTCAGTACCATGCGGTATGTTCTTACAATATGGCTATAATGGATCAATGCTGTAGGAACAGTAGTCAAAATCGCGGAATGACAGTTAATTTTATAACGTTAAACGTTAATATTAACATACTTTCGAATATATGATAAGCAACAACAACCAAAGTGTTGGAAAGCCTAGGAGAAGCACTTTGCTCAGTGTTTTGTAGCTTTAAATAAAATCATACCCATTGCGCGCCACATAGGTTGCATAATCTCAGCTGCTGCCTTATTCGTCTCAAGTTGAGACAATTCTCAAGGATTCGAACATAATATGTAGAAAGAATTGCAGCAATATAATATATATAATATATATGTATAATTTATAAAACTAAGACTTTGATCCATGGTCCACTACGCTACTTAGCTTATTTATTATTAAAAAAACAGAAACAAAAACATCGTGGGACATAGCCCACGAGTTACGCTAGTATTTAATAATTTTTGCTAGAATAGTTTAAAAATATCGCTTATTATAGAATTACTGCTGAAACCAAATTAAACCTTAGAAATCCAATAAAAATCTGCAGAAATTAGTTAAAATCAATCTGATACCATCTGCAATTGCTTTACAATTGTTTGAAATTATCGGCAATGATTTATTTCCTTGCAGTTCCACTCACCAGAAATTATTTACAAGCACCTGATTTGAAATGATTGTGTAAGTGACGAAGTGTACATTATTTCAAGTGAATCAAATTACATATTTGAAACTATATCGAATTAAGTGAGTGTGCAAATCTATAATCAGTTTTGTGAGCAGTCTAATATAATATAAAAAAAATTGAAACACTCGAATAAGGAATCTGAACATTCAAATCTTAGTTACAAATAATTTTCTAATACCTAAATATGTTTTGAAACAATTCAGCTGCAGTTAGATATACCAATGTTCTAACTTTTCGCAAAGGGAATCACTTCAAGATTGCTGATTTAGACAAACTCGTTAAGCACCTATTTGATTTCTATGCTTTCTGTAACTCTAATTTAATTCCTTTTCTAACTAATACCAGTGCAGAGACACAAGGCGTGACCGTTTTACAGACATGTATTAAAAACGCCCATCCGATGAAAGTAAGTATAAAAGCTGCTTGTTATTTAATGAATAATAAATACTATAAATGCGAGAACTCACCAGATGTTTCATAATTGCATATTTTCTTATTAAAACAGTGGTTAAATGCTAAGATCAATTTTTACAGTGAAAAATATTTTTAACAGCCTTATTCATTGTTCGAATATAGCTGTATAATAATAAGAAAGCGAAGTCAAAACCAATACTGTATTATTAATAACACAAGGGGTGTCCTGAAAATGTTTTTTTAGTCTAGAAATACAAAACGAAAATTAATGGGAAGAGAAATGAATAATGTATAGGAGACGACGTAATTAACAAAGAATAAGGGGGAAAAAGCAGAGAAGGAGGGCAGAGAAAGAGTAGAAGTAATTGTGAAGGACTCTGCATAAACTTAAATTTTATTTACGTCGTATTCCGATATTTTAGGAAAGAATCACACTTACAGACCCGACACGAATTTGTATTCATTCCTTCTTGTCACGAACCTAGACTGTTTTACTTTCTCGAGCTTCTGTAAATTAACTTTAGGTAATGGAAATCTATAAGTGGGTTCGTATTTTTACAGTTGATATAAAAAAACATACGGTGAGCAATTTACGTAGTTGAAGAAAAAAATAAGTAATCATTTTGAAAGATATTTTAGCCACTTAACATGTTAAATAAATAATTAAGTTTTCACAGGAATATTATTGAAGTATTCGTCTAAAAGACAAAATTCTAATAATTACCTTACTTTATTACGTATAGTTTTATGAATCTGATTAAAATTTCATACGTTACAATGAGGGTTCGTTGAGTTACCATAAAACGTACCTGCGTACAAAATCAAACCTAAGTTTAACTTGAAATTGCAAAAACGCCGAATTTCCTCTAATTTCATTTACAACTGCAACTTCACTTGCAATTTAGTTTGACATGTAAAACTTTAATATAATTACTTTTACAAAAATATAAAACTTACGAGTGCAAACCCAATGCAAGGTATCTAGTAAAAGGTTTTTGTATTTGCGTTCAAAAAATCCCAAATTATAAAGAAAAAAATCGTAGTGCTGTTTAAAATTGCGTGAGACAAGAGAATTTTAAATATTCAAAGGTAAAATCACAGCAAAACTCCTTGAAAAAATGCATTAATTTAAAAAAAAAATTAGAAATATTCGATCAGTATATGCTATAAATGTGTCAACGATTTCGGGTTTAGACCACGTCATTATTGGAAAGATACACTCAGACTTTTTCGGTTTGGCCCGTGTTGTTCCTTCCGACACAAACAAGTCGTCAAACTTACTTACGCCGAATAGTTTGCGAACCCATACAGACTAACGTTTCGCAAGACATCGCAGCTTGCATCTTTAGAGCGAATAAGGCACTGTAGCTCTAGCTTGTTGACCCCGAACAGAACAAAGGGTGTGTGTTTTAAATAACAACGCGGTCTAAGCAAAAAGACACAAATAGATTGTGACAATTAGACCAGCAACATAGGTAAGTAAATAGTGCGACAAGCAAGGAAAATAATAGGCAACCTAAGTGGGGATTCACGTACCCACGAATACTTCTTATTCATTTTAAAAATTTCACGTAGCTATGAACCGTTTTTACTACCTATCTTATCGCACTCATTAGTTGCATATCCTTTCCTTGTTACACTCATTACTTGCTTACGTTTCCAGTAAAATAGTGAAAATCTGTATAAAAATAATTACGATAAAGTTTTGTCGGATATGTTCAAAACTACTGGTCCGATTTTGTTGTAGTTTAATATATATATTCTTCGTGTCATCAAAATATATTTGGAATGCTTAAAGTTCACAAAAACTTCAAGAAAAGTATTTAAAAAAAAGGGTTTTTATACGATTTCGTTCGGTTTTGAGCTAATGGTGGTACAGATGAACTGTAATCTGTTTTTTCCCTTATGCCCTAAAACCTATGGCACCTACTCTGTGAAAGTTTTTTGATATTAAATGTTTCTAAATTCATTCTGTTTCCAAGAGCAATTAATTGACCTATATTGCATGTGCGATCAATCAAATCCTGTTGTAAACATGTTGAAATTATGAAAACATCGCATTTGCTGCTATTTAAAATAATAAAAGGCTTTCGGCTTGTTCTTGATCAGTTCACTTGTTAAAAGCTCAGAAATTGTAAAAAATATTTATTAAAAATTTCTATTTTCTTTAAAATATAAAATATATGGACAGTTAAGTTTATACGTTGTTTTTAAATATAATTTTGTGAACAAAACATATTGATTTCACACAAATGAAGCACGATTTATGATAACAATTTTTCTTTTTCAGAATCATATAATACTTATTTTCCAACAGCATAATATATACAGAACTTTATAAATTAACGAGTGAGCACTGCAAAGTGTAAGATATCTAGACGAAGCAGTAAGGACGTAAAGAAACCTTCCTGCAAAATGGAGAGAAACTTTAAATTGGCGTTTCTTCGTTCAACTCAAAGAAGCTCGTTTTATACGTTGGTAATTTATAATGAATAAAATTTGAATTCAACTTAATTGCTAGTCTTGATGGATTTTCTAGCACAGGCGGACATTTTCTCGAGGTTTTCTCGAGGGGTGAATACATTTTATAAATTATATCGTGGGGAGTTTTAAGAACGCCATTTGTGTTTTATCGATTTTTTAATGGCAGTCTTTTTGCTTAGTACAGTTTCTCAACAAGATTCCTTCCTTTATTAATTACGTAAGAAGGAAGAAATTGCGAAATTTTTAAATTCTGTTGCGTATATTTTTAATATTGCAAATTCAAATTCTTTTTTCTTAAACATTGTTTAATTATTATCAATCGATATTAAAATTTGTAAAATTAAGTCCGTATCCTTACTGCACGTTCTAAACATTATAATTATTGCTTATATACTTTCGATGAAAGCGATATGTAATTTGTTTATAAAATTTTCGTACAATTTCCGAAGAAAAAAATCGGTTTAAAACTGTTATGAAGTCAGAAATAAAACTGTAAGAGTGTAAAAGATACGAAAGAGCGAGATTAATAAACTTCAAAATAAAGGAATATAGGAAAGGGGTTAAAATTTATACGGTTCGTTTTTAATGACGTCAAGCCATATTGGGGGAAAATTAAAACGTAATTTTGTTTTTGCACGATCGCGGAAACTTCACACAACTTTGAGTCATAATTTCTGCAAATTTAAGCTAAAATATCGCCTGAAACTACAGACTGCGCAAAGTTCAGTTTTTGGAAGTGAAATTTATAATACATATATTAAAATGCACTATATTTTCACAACTGCCAAGTTTATTTTTGCTTGTACCATTTAAGATTCGTTTCATGCTGGAAGGAAGTTCTAGTTTAAATAAAACTTTCTCACAATATATTTTCCAAGTTCTAAATAAGAAATGCCTCGCCGAAAGTTCGCAAAAGTATGGAAGTTAAATAACTAACGAAATAAGTTGGTACGCCTGAAATAATTTAAAGTACACAAGCCTGAAAAACGGCTCTGTAATTAATCTTAATTTTAAATTACTTTTGCTGCAGATGTGTTTAAACTAAGAGAGTTTCGTATGATTTATTATACGTCCAAAATAAGACGCTGTAATACCTTAATTATCACGGAAAGTGTAATTCAGCGGAAAAAAGCTGGATTATATTACAGTGAAATATTGAAGTAAACCTACATTTTACAAATTTTACAAGTTTGTTGATTTCCTTCGAAGGTAACTTTTGATGCGAATTTTAGAAGCTACACATACACTTAACATCACATCACACTGAATAAAACCGAAAACGTAACCTGTGTTTAAAAAAAATAAGACTAATTGTGCGAAGACCGAAGAAAAGATATGGGAAACAAAAACACGAAAAAATATAAAATTTAGCTAATTTAATTTTTATTTTTATTTTAAATATTGATCTAATACTGCTTGTAGAAAATAGATTTTTACGATTTATACGAGAAAACTCAAATAGAGGTGAAAAATTGAAGTGTTTTATCTACTTCAAATATGTTAACCGACATTAGTGTGCCATCAAGCTCTAAAAAGGCGAGATATTTCTACGTTGCCAAATATCAGACGACTAAATAAAAACACGGTGAGTATAAGACAACAAAACTGTTATACAGGGTGTCACTTTGCTAACGTACAATGTGTTCTATCTCGGTAAATCAAAAAAGTATTAAACATTTATAGAAACCGTTTCTACAACATAGAGAGAGAGAGAGAGAATTATTATGACTTATAAAATAACCTTCCCCATTGAACCCCTTAAACTCTAGCTACCCCAACAAAACTTTTTCAAATGGTAACACCCACCGTGTAAGACCTCATTGAAAATCTTGTAAAAAATGCTATTCAATAGTAACAAATATTTTTTTGCCTGATTCGTTTCGGAAAAATTAAGAAATAAAATGGCCCCCAAGATCTCCAGATTTGACTCCATTCGATTTATTTTTATGGGGTCACTTAAAATCTGTTGGTTACAAAACTCAGCCTCAGTCCATTGCACAACTGCGGCAACGAATATTTCAGGATGCCGAGATATTCCGCGTCAAACCTTCCAAAATATTCGAATAGAATTTGAGAGCAGACTTTACTATTGCCTAGTGAATAATAACCATTTTGAACATTTAATCTAATATTTTTAAATTTGAATTAAATAATTGGTTATAAGGCTTTTGAGTTTTATTTCTACATATTGCGAAGCGAATCAGGTAAAAAAATGTTTGCTACTACTGAATAGCATTTTTTAAGAGCTTTTCAATGAGGTATCATAAGGTGGGTGTTACCATTTGAAATTTTGTTGTTGTGGTAGCTAGAGCTTAAGGGGTTGAATGGGGAGGTTATTTTATAGGTCATGATGATTCTCCCTCCATGTTGTAGGAACGGTTTCTAGAAATTTTTATATTTTTTTTTACTTCCAAAGATATAAGTAAAACATTGTACGTTTTTAAATTGACACCTTGTATGCAAAGTGTTTTATAAGCGTGTAGCCAACTTAATAGAGCAGACACTGGAAGACAAAAAAGGACGTTTATATTAAATTATTTTTTAGGTGTTTGAGGTATTTTAAATTACCTCAAGAGGTAGAAAACTTATTCAGAGGTATAAATGAACACCTAAAGGTATTTATTCTACTGCTTCAACCTTGTTTGGGTTGTAAAGTATTTTGTTCTATTTCAAGGTTGTGAGAAAGGTATAATAATACAGACGTATCGCAGTGTACCTTGAGGTATCTTTAGGGTTTTCTACCTCACCATGAAAGTTACCCCTTTACGGTATAATTTTTTAGGTTTTCGAGAAGTACAAGTTTTATCAGTCACGCTTGCCCATAAATAAATACCTTCAGAAATAATGTTTCACTTTAACATTTTCCTACCTCGTTGTATAATTGTCCACCTCACGGTATAATTTTATTGATTTCCATTTCCATTTTCTTACCAGGTAAAAGGGTTCTAAGTCTGACATACTATATTTTTGTAATGATACGTTTTACCCCATCTCGTGGTTGGCAAACAAACGTTAGGTAAGTTGGCTTTACTTACTGAGTTTGCGGCACTTTTAACTCAGCCAGCAAGTAAAAAACTTGGTGATTATGGTACCATATAGTGACCAATTTAAAAATTATTATTATTAAATCAAGTGTATTAAAAAAATTATTTTTAGAGACATTTAACTATAAAAATGTATGAATGTTGTGTGTAGTGATCAAAAGTGTGTTTGCATTTTCAATGACATGTCCAACATATAACTTTTCGCTAATGTCTGTCTTAGCAGCTCCGTAATAAAAGAATTATGCGTCCATAATTTGATGGCATGGTACTATTTTCAGCTTCAGAAAGTGATGAGGACTCAGCACTGGTACTGCTGCCATTGCTATACAAAGAGGACTTCATAAAAAGTAAGTTTTGTACAACATATTATTTTATTGCCTGCCTGCGTACTCTGACTTTACTGGTGTGGCTAGTGGTCAGATCAGAGGCAGTATTGCCGCAAAATTAATCAACATACGCAAGTTGCAAATTTTCACAAAACAGTTGTTCTAGCATAACAACTGTTTTTAGCAATTTTACTCCTTTTGCAGAAACCTGGGTTGCTTTGCTACCAACCATAATCCCTACAGCAGACTTGGACAGCAAATGGTTTACGAACAAATCCTATTACGTGTGTTGAATACTTGAAGGTGTATATTTCGAAACGTAAAGAATGTTGTTAGTTTGTAATTTATAAATAGGTAGGCAATGTTTAATTTAGTTTGTTTTTGTAAATAAATATAAAGTTGTTTTTAGGTAATTTTTATCTAAACGTGTCAAGTTCCACTTCTATTGAATTTTTTGATTAAAGTAATTTAAAGTTTCAAAACCTGCTTTATTGTTTTAAAATTTGCGTAAATATTGCCTAAAAAGTTTGGTGTGCTATCAAAACAGAGAGCAAAAATTTTAAATAAACATTTGTGTTTGATTGGTGGTAATTTTTACACCCTACGTGAAGGTGTACTAAAATATGTAGAAGTTTTTAAATATACGTTTGGATTTAAATGGAGATAATTTGTATACCGTATGTGAAGGTAGACCAAAATACGTAAACGCGTTTAAATATAACTTTGAGTTTGGTTGAAGATAATATTTTATACCTTATGCAGAGGTGAACCAAAATACCTAAACGTATTTTAATATACCTTTGGGTTTGGCGTGGGATCATTTTTATACCTTATGAGGAGGTGGACCAAAATACGTAAAAGGATTTTAATATACCTTAGGGTTTGTTTTTCTACCTTTACGTCAGTCATGATTTTCGTTCTTAGGGTACAAATTTATACCGCAAGAGGTAAAATGATATACTTCTACCTAAGGTGTTACATTATACGTAAGATATAACGTGTGCGTTGTACTTCACTGCAAGTTATTTATAAAATTAAATATAGTTAAAACCTCTTAAGGTATAATATTCTACTGATAAAAATTACAATGTATGAGCAGTTATGTTTTAATAATACCAATAAATATTCTTATATGAATGTGTCTAAAATAGTATTATTTTTTTTAACTTGCCGCACACGACCTGTCTGTAGCAATGAAGAATGTATTACCAAAACACGCCCGGTAGACACAATTTAGTGCCAACACACAGCCGTTAAATTATGTCTTGATGTAAAAACCCATCGTTTTGTTATGGTGAGACAGTTTAGGATTTAATATAAAGACTGTCATATTTGTGCTTCTGGTTTTTGCTGTAATAAGTTGTTTACATTTTTTTTAAATTACCCTGTATTACTTATAAACTTAAAATTGAATTTTTTGGAGAATTACACATTTTCATTGTCAATCGGAACTATTTTCAGGTATTTTTCATAATTATCTTCGCGTCGAAAACTGTGTCTGTTAGTAAAAACTCTTTCAGAGAAAGTACCTTTCATTAGCAATTTTTGTTTTTCTATAAGGCAGGTCCTTCTCAGACTTTGCTACTCAAATTGAATAATCAAGACGCTTATTTTGGAAAGCGCTTTTCGGATTTTTTAAATAATTTATTATATGTGCATTTTAAAGAAATATTAAGATGCTTATAAGAAAAAAGTTATTTCATGATTTCTATAAACAAATAGTTTAAGACGAAAGATATTGTACTAAAAAGGTAAAAACAGGATAACGTATAGTTCGAAACCAATGGAGAAGGACGGACAATTGTGTCAACTAAGTTTAACGGAATTGAAAAATATGCGAAATAGTCCGTCTAATTAGAAAATATTTAGTTCTGACTGCATTTTGTTTATTTGAAAGTGTTTATAAAATACGTAAAAATAGGTGTTATTTACAATGCGTAAAATTTTGCTTTGAACATTTACAAGTAATTTCAATGAAAATTGTAAGAACATAAACAAAAGCTAAAAATCAATTTAGAAATAAAATAGTTTTTAGGAATTGAACTCGGAATATTTACATTGGCGAGCGCCACATGATCACTTTCACCAAACACCTGATTCCCTGTAGTTTCATAGATGTTAAAATCAACCATATAATGTAATAATTTTTTTACATAACCTACTTTGAACTCAACAAAACTTGCTTGACATGCTGTGAACGTGCTTTACGAAAGACCCTGTCTAACACAACGTTTTGCTAGAGCTATTATAATAACAAATTTTCTTTTTGGTCTGACTGTTCAGTGTTTGTGTTTCAGTAAACAAAAGTTAATATCAAAACTTAGCAGAAGCCGTAGCGTCATTATTTTTTAATCAAAATTTGCCCTCATATTTTAAAACTTAGTTTAAAATAAAAATTCCGAAAAAAACGAGTTTAACCTTCGTTACTTACTCTTTTACAAAAAAATTCTATATACATATTTTTTTTAATTTTTCGCGCTATGTTTAAAATGTCCTTAAAATTGGTCCCGTTGCTCCTGAAATTTCAATGTTAACAAGTTTTTCAAAAACAACTTTATTTAATTCAGAGAGGTGCAATACCTAAAACTATTTTTTATGCGATCACAGTACATTCCCATGCAAGAAGTATAGAAACTAAAAAGAAGCTCAAAAAGTATCTTTTGGTCTATTCAAGTTAATTACGATACAGTGTATGTATATGCAGCCTAACCAGCTATATTGCTAATAAAATACTTAGTGTGAGATTTTGCATTGTTAGTTAAGCTAAAATATTGTCCTCATATAATACTTCTGTTAATAATTATAACCTACAAAAACTCGTAGACTTATTTTTAAATAATAAACAAACTGTGTCGAGATGTAGGATTTGTACTTAAAGCAACCAACAGTATTGCATATTCAGCGATTATAAAAAAATACTAAACTTTGTATGCGTAACTACTAACAAACCACGTCATGTTTATTCTTTTGGAGTAACAGCTCGACACAGCAAGAGTGACATTAAATAATGATTAAAATAAATGTACCTACTTTTATTTTAAGATTGGGATTTTGACCGATACAGTTGACGGAGAAGGCATCTAGCGGTCCTTTGTGTTACGCATTATTGTGTTAATAAAGTTGGTTCTTTTATTACTTTTTAATTATTGATTTTATTAGTTAAATATGATTATTATCATAAATCCGCTGAGCGCGGTTTCGTATTTTCAACAACAACACTATGCAAGCTGTTGACATCATGCGTTACGCTCCGTTTTTTAAAACAAACGAGAACTCAACCTGCAAACGCGTCCACTTTCGAGTTTGTTTTCGAAATGCCAGCCAGCAGCAGATTACATCCCAATTATACAAACAAACAGTATGCACCTAAATTTGATTAGCTGTATTAAACACTGTAGCGGTTTGCTATACAAATAAATATGAGCTTTATATAGTCAACGCGAAAAAATTAAGACAGGTGGAAGGGATCCGGATTTACTATAAAGTACAGCATGTGCCACCTAACCTTGCAAACTTTAGTGGGCTTTGATTCTGCTACTTACGCTTTGTTTCGTCGGTAGTCGTAACTTAAACTAGCTCTAATTGGCTGTTGGACAGTGTGGTACACTCTACTAAAAAGTGAAAGTCAATTTATTTATGGTTTACGAGAAATTGTGGATTTTTTGACAAATTAAAAGGCCGTGCGCCACAAGATTAGAAACAGTTTGCTTTGAGGAGGGATTAACGATAATTTAGGTTACCTATAAAAAATACAGCAAAGAAACTAGAAATGTAATAAAAAACCGTTGCTTTTGCTTGAGAGTGTAACGGCTTCTCGCCTTTTAAACTTATTGTCATTTTTTTTGCAAGGTTAAATGGCACTTGCTGTAGATGTTATGATAGTTGCTGAAGATAGAATATTAGCGAACAGTTTCGTATGAAAAAAAAACTATTCGTACTTAGAAAACTACAAAAAACCTCTCCGCTCTATATGAAATTATAACAATTATGACGAATTTCTTATAGCCTGAAAGCAATTTACCAGACAACACTGTTTTTTAACCACGAGTTAAAAAGTAGAAACATTTAAATGTACAATAAATTTTAATTGTATTCACAAAACGTCAACAATTAACATAACATATTCAAGTTTTCGGTTGAAAACATTTAAATTTGCGTGGAATACGTACCTGCCTGAGTGACTACAAAAGCCGTAGAAGAAGTGAAAGACGAGAAAGAGTAGGAGAGAGAGAATTAGATTTCATTTCGTAAAATTGCTCGGCGAATAAGAAAACTGAGAAGTATTTCCATAAAATCCCTGGAGAGATCTAAATAAATAGCACTCAGTCTTTGTTACGGATACATAAGGGTGGAAATTGGCCGCAGTCGGTAAGGAGTTCAACAAAAATGGACCTTAAGATGAGTTATAAAGAAATTTACGCGGAAAATGAGATCCACCCTCGAATTGATGAGCGGAACCTCAAAGAAATTTTCGTTTATTGTGTTGCGAGCATTTTATCATCACAATTTCCTTTCCTCTAAAGTTAGTTATTAATAACTGGAAGCGCTGCTGAAATATCTAATGTAGGTACCAATATATATGTTCAGGTAATGAACAAATATAACGTTTTTAGTTAATTACCGTCGAAGTGTTTATCAATTGATTTTATAAATCAATAGAAGTTGTGGTTTTTCTTTTAAGTCTAGGTGTAGCTCAAGCTTGTACGTTAACGTCAGCAACGAAACAAAAACTAAAAACTAATTATAATTTTAAGAGTTTAATTGCGATCTCACGGAGAAGTTGATTAAATTTTAATTAAAATGAATGAATATTTGTTAAAATTAGAAATCTGCACGTACGTTTTGTGAGGTTCGAGAAGTGTTTTCAGGCTTTCAGAAAACGTAATTACGTTTCGCGTTCTTAATAAAAACATTACACAAAGAAGAGGTTGGAAAATAATTAAGGTTAGTCTTTTACGAATATAATATATTTGCAAAAAACAAGGTCTGGTACAAACTGCTACAGTAAATATCAAACTGAAACTTTACTCAGACTAGTGTTCGTTCTGCAACAACATTTTCATTGTACCATTAAGACAGGAGAAATCGAAAGAAGAGCAATTTTCTTTTGACTTAAAATTTTCACCTTTATTTCGATAGTAAATTTCCTACACTTTTTCATCTTTTTGCCATCATATATTGTATTGAAACTAATGTAAAATGTAAATATAGTGCAACCTTGTTATAACGAACTTCTGGAAACGTTGAAATTAAATTCATTATAACCAATGTATATTATAAGCAATAGAATTTAGGCAAACATTTGTACAGTTGTATCCGTTGTACCCGAGTGTGTTCTATATCAAAGTATACGTTATAAGCGGGTTAGAGTGATGTATATGTACCTTACTTGAGCGTAAGGAGTCATTTTCGGGTATTATTAGAGGTTCGATTTAGTAAAATAAATGTTTTGCTGGCTTTTGTGTTGCTCATCAAACAAGTTTCCTTAAACTTAATAAAGAAATGTATTTTTCCACATTATTTAGTATTACTATAGTTTACTTTTATATAACTGTAATTATAACAAGTTGACTGACTTATGTTTTAATTTCATATTGATATATTATATCTCACAAAAATTAATGAAATTATGTAGCCAGTTTTAGTAAAAATAATTTAAAAAAACTTAGAAAGTTAAAATTCAGTTGGTTTTATATTTACAAAATATCTTTATGTGTAACAGCGTTGTGTTCCTCTAACACTATTACGATACTACATTTTATATCGATCTGGTAACCGAATTTTTGGCAAAACATGTTTTAAACTTGCAATTTTTAAAAAGTCGTAGCAGCCTTTATTTTAAAGTTTTGATAATTTAAGAAAAAAACATTCAATTGGTATTAGTGTAGTACCAAAGTTGCGTTTCCAGTTCTGTTTTTTCTTTGAAAAACTTGTTGTCCCAAGTTTTGTTGTAACTTGTGTTTAAAATTTTATTAAAATCGGTTCACTATTCACGTAAAGTTTTAATCGTCACATATACACATACAGACGAGCATTTTTTTTAAAGCAATTTTATTGGGTTTCTGGAGGTTGCTGTTTTCACGATTCAAAGACATTGTCATACTGGGAAATCAAAAACCTTTCAAAGAATTTTTATTTCAACTAATACCAGCTACCATTGATTAATAAAGCAAGAACAGCGCTGAGGCGTATTTATTTTATATTTTAAACAATGTCCCGAAAAGGGAAGAAAATTAGCAACTACTTCAGCGTTAACATATTTTCCCTTTGCAAAGAGATTTCAAAACAGCCAACAAAGGAAAGTAAAAAAAGTATTGTTCGTCTGCAACTTCAAACACAATGTACTCATCATTTAAGACTCGATCTGTAACTTTGCATTGCAAACAAAGCGAATGAGTCCCGGAAGAGGAGTCGCCATATTTGATGACGTCATAACTGGCTGATAAGATAAGAAGGTCTTAAGACTTAAAGAGAGTCGTTAAGTTTTACTGCGTCACTTTAAGAGATGAGAAATGCCGGATAAAAATTTTAATACGAAGACGCCACAAGATTGCACAGTTTATGAGCTTCCCTCTTCTCTTTATTATACATTATTTCAAAACTTTCTTAAAGTATATGCATATCGTGTTTTCTTGAAATGCAAATTTTGGGCTTTTATATTTTCTTGCTGTATTTCCATTTTATTGGTATTCATGAAGATGTAAGCAGTATTAATAATAAATCAAGCCAAACAGTAATCCGGAAATGTAAGAAGTAAACTTGAAACAAAAATTTCAAATATTGAATACATGCATCCATAATTTCCTTATTTTTAACATCAAATGAAAAAATAAGCGAAACACTTTGCGTGGATTTTCCTGGACTGTAAAAATTGTTATTTATCATGTTTTTAAATGTATGTTTGCATGCAAGTTTTACGCGGCGCGTAAAGTGACTCTAGATCGCACTACACCTAGCACTCTAGCGAGAGGAACGGCAGGAACATCAAAACTGGGGATATTATCAGTTGCATATCGTACTGTAGTTAACTGAGTTTTGTTGAGAAAAGAAAAGATCTTTTGGTTTTAAGGGATAAGTAGTTTTGGGCTTAAAGAAAACCAGAGGCCAAGGGGGAAATTCGTCAGTCAAAAACTGGATGGAGTGAAAAAATTAACCCTAAAACCAAAAAATTGAATTTTGAATCTTATTCCACTATCACTCATGAGTAGTTTAAATTAAACATGTTTTATCGTCTCTCGTTTCTTAAATAAAGCGGTGTGAATTTACGATTTTTAAAAGCAGAAGGTGTCACAGAGAATTTAATGAGGTGAGATACTAACCAAATTGTAGCTTATCCCTGGTTCTATGAGTGTATAACATTAAAAGAATCGTGTTGCCAATTGTTGCAAACTATTTTTTTTAATTAAAAAAAAATTAAACATATTTTTCATGTCACAGTTTTGATCTATTCAAAATTTGCGTACCTAGTAACAGTGTGACTCTTTAGGGCTAGTACCCTAACAAAACTTGACCCGATCTGTCAACTCGATTTTGAATTAAAGCCAAAATTTTCAAACAATCGTAGCGTCTGCAATTTAGAAACAAAAAAATTCGGGAAAAAAGGTTGAAAGAACATCTATCAAATTCCGTTTGTAAGTTCAGAAAAATCAATGCTATCAAAAAAACTTATTTAATTTTTGCTTCCGGTTTCGAATTTTTAAATTTTGTCCTGTATACGTCATCGAAATTTGACCATCCGTTCGAGAGTTATAGGGCGCCCCCATACATCCACATACCGAAGTTTTCAAACTTATTTGGATTTCTGAATGTATGTCCATTTTGACAATTTTAACTCTCAGTATTTTAAAATGTTAACTGCCCGAGTGCAAAGTGCGAGTTACCTGGTAAAATAGCCGAGTTCTGTCAAATGTTCTACACTAGCAATAAATTAAAACACGTGTCTGTGATTGGAATTTATATTTATATAAATACGAAAAAACAAACGTACTACCACGACAGCTTTTTTAACGAACGCGCCTGGTTCTCTCAAAAAACTATACTACTTCCAGTTTTGTTATCGCGAAATTATAGTAGCTGTGTTTTTTCGCTCCGCAAGCGATCAAATCAGGATTATAGTAGAGTGCTAAGCGGTTTCTATTTTGACTTTTGTGGGCACTTCGAGATTAAAATGTTTGACCTAGCCAGAATTGTTGCTTATACCTCAAGGATTCCAAATCCACAATTCGTCAAAAAATCGTCCTGTGCATAAGGGCACAAAACAAAAAATTAAAACTAACAACATGCCGAGAAACCTCAGGTCCTAAAGCATATTCCTGCCAAATATCAAAATTTTTTCTGTACTTGTTATGTTTAAAAAAAATATTTAATGTATGAAATTAACGCATGCCATATGGGCAACTAAAACACAAAATCGTCGTTTTCTCGATTCGAGGTACGCCAAAAATTGGTTATTTTTCCGACTTTTTTAGCTCTACAATCGATTATGTCCGTAATGGCCGCCTATAACGGGAAAACTTACTCTTTATAAAATGTGCGTCATTCTGTCTGGAAGGCGATGGTTTTTAAATTATATTTTTAGAACGTATATTAACCGATATATTAAACTAAATGAGGAATAGTGCAAAAATTAGCAATATTTATCCGCTCCCGTCCTCGATCATATGATTCACGCTTCGTCGCTTATCCCACTAATCTCGACTACCCAATGCACACTCCACTACACCCCGCAATGACTATTCACAGTATAGAATCGCCATACGTAATACTTTTTATGAGGAATTATTATTAATATTAGAGAAAACGTTGAGAATAATATTGTTATTATTGTTGTTCTAGACATGTTGTCATGAAAAATAGATATAATAATATTTAAAAAATACTTCTGTGTACAGTTGGTGAAGACAAAGCTGATACTATTTATGCTGTTAATAATTGATTTAATCACTATTATATACAAACATGACCTACATAAAATAACAGATTAATCAATCGCTTTCAGAATCCCCTACAGGGGAAACAGTTGATAATTTCCGACTACGCTTAGATGTTGTACTATTTTTACATGATTTTTGCCCCATGCAATAACAGGCACCAATACAAGGCATGTTTTTCTTTTTGCAGGAACATACCTTACTTGTACAGTCTGAAACATTATTTATTTTTTAATAGTCATTAGTTGAGGTAAATACATTAAAAGTTAATCAATTCGTACCTTTTTTGCAACCACAAGTAGCTAATATGCTGAGATCTTCAGGAAGCGCGAATTGAGTCTGTAAAACAGGTAAGATTTGATCCTGCTCAATCTTCCATCCATACTCTAAAATGTTAGGCAGTATGGGCTGTGGTTCCAAGCTGCTAAGCCAAATTTTGGTTTGATAATGTGCTCTCAAACAATGCTGTTTTAAACTATTTTCTGTAGCAGGCAATTTATCTATTGTTTTGGACACTGCATTTCTTATCGAACCAGCTGATGATAGCTTATTCGAACACTATTGCTATATAGAGTTTGCTACAAGTGGAAGGTTCGCTTCTGTTTTAGACTATAAAACAAATTTTCAACTTGAAGATAACTTATTAAGTTCTAACCACGAAGAAGCAGATACGAGGATTCTTCTACATATTTTGTCTGCTAAAAAAGCTGGATATACGAGATGCATAATTGACTGTAAAGATACGGATGTATTAATACTTTTAGCCCATTTCAAAGACCAGCTAACACCTGAAGTTTGGATGAAAATTGGTAGTCGAAATGCAATTCGTTTTATTCCGATTCACGATATAAGTTTAAACCCTTCACTTACAAAAAGTCTACCTGCTTTTCATGCATTAACTGGATGTGATACGACAAGCCAATTTCATGGAATAGGAAAAAAGTTTTGCTGGAAGATATTCTTGTCTTACTACAAATTACTTGAAGATGTTGGTGTTGAAGATTTTAATGATAATTTGTTTAAGAATATGCACAATATTGTTTTAAAACTGTACACTAACAACAGCGATATATCTTCCATCGATGTTCTAAGATCAACGCTTGCAGTGTCCAAAACAATAGATAAATTGCCTCCTACAGAAAATAGTTTAAAACAGCATTGTTTGAGAGCACATTATCAAACCAAAATTTGGCTTAGCAGCTTGGAACCACAGCCCATACTGCCTAACATTTTAGAGTATGGATGGAAGATTGAGCAGGATCAAATCTTACCTGTTTTACAGACTCAATCCGCGCTTCCTGAAGATCTCAGCATATTAGCTACTTGTGGTTGCAAAAAAGGTACGAATTGATTAACTTTTAATGTATTTACCTCAACTAATGACTATTAAAAAATAAATAATGTTTCAGACTGTACAAGTAAGGTATGTTCCTGCAAAAAGAAAAACATGCCTTGTATTGGTGCCTGTTATTGCATGGGGCAAAAATCATGTAAAAATAGTACAACATCTAAGCGTAGTCGGAAATTATCAACTGTTTCCCCTGTAGAGGATTCTGAAAGCGATTGATTAATCTGTTATTTTATGTAGGTCATGTTTGTATATAATAGTGATTAAATCAATTATTAACAGCATAAATAGTATCAGCTTTGTCTTCACCAACTGTACACAGAAGTATTTTTTAAATATTATTATATCTATTTTCCATGATAACATGTCTAGAACAACAATAATAACAATATTATTCTCAACGTTTTCTCTAATATTAATAATAATTCCTCATAAAAAGTATTACGTATGGCGATTCTATACTGTGAATAGTCATTGCGGGGTGTAGTGGAGTGTGCATTGGGTAGTCGAGAGGAGTGGGATAAGCGACGAAGCGTGAATCATATGATCGAGTACGGGAGCGGATAAATATTGCTAATTTTTGCACTATTCTACATTTAGTTTAATATATCGGTTAATATACGTTCTAAAAATATAATTTAAAAACCATCGCCTTCCAGACAGAATGACGCACATTTTATAAAGAGTAAGTTTTCCCGCTATAGGCGGCCATTACGGACATAATCGATTGTAGAGCTAAAAAAGTCGGAAAAATAACCAATTTTTGGCGTACCTCGAATCGAGAAAACGACGATTTTGTGTTTTAGTTGCCCATATGGCATGCGTTAATTACATACATTAAATATTTTTTTTAAACATAACAAGTACAGAAAAAATTTTGATATTTGGCAGGAATATGCTTTAGGACCTGAGGTTTCTCGGCATGTTGTTAGTTTTAATTTTTTGTTTTGTGCCCTTATGCACAGGACGATTTTTTGACGAATTGTGGATTTGGAATCCTTGAGGTACAAGCAACAATTCTGGCTAGGTCAAACATTTTAACCTCGAAGTGCCCACTAACTCCTTAATTAAGCGACTTTTGGTTCCGCGAGCACCCTACTATTAGTAAAGTATGCAATAGAGATTTGAAAAGATTTATTGAGAAAAATCTGCGTTTTTACTTTGACAGATTTAAGATTATGCTTTATGCTAGTAATTATACAAAATAATGTTATTATAACATTGCACTATTAATCTGGGGCTACCGACATGTTTTTATATTTAATTTTTTTTTGTTTCCCGCTGGTCACGGAACGCCATTCGGATTCACACGAATGAGTGCAACAAAATTTATGATTCAAAGGGGGAACAGGATTACGGATCACGTTTCAAACCTACAGCATGTAAATTTATATCCGAAGCGAAAGAACAACGTTGGATTCGAATTCTACATATTGAATCTAATCCATTGTTGCAAAAAATACACCACTAGTATGAATTTCAAATAGTTAAATAAATAAAAGCTGGTGATTCTACATGGCAGGTATTAATAAGCTAATAATGAGGCAAACAATATTATTCAAGTACATAATTGTTGCAAAAGTTCATTAACTGACAACCCAACAAAACAATAACAAAAAAATCTGAATTATATACAGTTTTAATGAAACTAGAAAACGCACACCTCTTAGTGCTAACTTATCAGTTAATCCTAGTTGGTCAGTTTTAAATAGTGCTTAATATTATGGTTCTACAGGGAGTCCCACAATAACTTCTAAAATTCACCGGCTGATACAATATCCAAAACTAAGCACAAAGTTTCATATAAACATACGGCGACAAACGCTTTGTTTCCGGGATACAGAGTGTTTAAATTTTGGAAAAAAAGGTTTTTTTCAAAATATTTCTAGAAATGATTTTTCTTACAATCTTGTCATCTGAACTTTTCAACAATAAATCACAAGAGCCATGATGATCGCGTTAAGAAACGTCTAATAGCTGTTTTGTAAAACGAAATGTCAAAAATTTTAATTTTTTTTTCTTATATTTCTGACATAAGTTGCTTGTTATATCAATTCATTTTCCGAAACTTCAACACCATGCATCACGAAAAATAAAGCTTTTATCGGCCCAAGTTTATGAGAAACATTCTGCTTAAATTGGATGTCGTAACCGCTGGTAAATTTTGGAACAATTATTGTTAGACACCCTGTATAATACGATGTATTAGTAATGTTTTTACGAAAATCTTGCGTTGAAACGTAATGTTTTGCTACATGATTAACCATAGTTTTATAGATGTAAAGATTAAAAGATACACTGCATAAAAGGATTTGGGACCAATTTGGTTCAAAAAATTATAGCAGTCACGGCTAGTTATGTAGGTGGGGAATATTACGATAAATTGCGAATACTTCGTCAATTTGTTTTCAATTATCTCGAAATGATCGCGCAAATCGCACGTTGAATTGTCGATATAATTCCTTTTCATTGGCCTAAAACTGTCAGTACTGCATTTTTATTAGTCACGTGACATGTGAATTGAATATAATACCACGAGTAGTCAAAGTTATGTCGACTATTTTTGCGGTAGTATCGCGAATGTCCGCAATGGACATTCGCGATACTACCGCAAAAATAGTCGTTGGATACGATTAGGACGAGTGCGCCAGCACAAGTCCTAATCCCAAGCGCAAGAAGGAACGTTATGAGCAAAGTTCTAGTATTAATTTTTAATTATATTTATTGTTTGTTGTATAACAGGCAGAATCGTTATTGTATATAAACGTAAAATACACAAGTGAAAGCAAGTAGAATGTTTTCTTACTATCCAAATTGCTTTTTCTAATTAATTAATTATAAAATTTTTAGGATAATAAACTAAAATCCACTTTCAGGTTAAACTTATAATATGAAAACAATGAAAACAAGTTCTGGTGAACGAATGAGCCCAAACACGTTTATTTACGGAGTTACAGCATTCTGAAAACAACGGTCTACAAACTTTTTGTTCGATAAATTTCATAGGAGTTCCACTATAACTTTAAAATTTTACATCTCGGCGTTACCCAGTTAGCTTTTTACTAGGTACTAAATAATTAACTATTAAAAACTTAATAGCATAATAATAAAGAAAAACTCAGGGTTTTTGTTTTACAAGTTGTTTTTTCTTTACTCTACTCGAGTTTCAGCCGTCTCGGTTATTTTTAAGATTTTTTTTTAGTTGCATTTGTATACTCATGAAGACAACCAAGACGGTGAAACTCGGGTGAAGCGAATTAACAACAGCATATTGTGAAAAAAATGTAATTGTTTTATTTTATTATTATACCAAAACATTGTAATAGTTATATATTTATTAATATTGTTTCACCACGTACCTGCCACACGATTAATCCAAAATATTTCTACTACGGTTTTTTAATACGTACAACAGAGGTAGCTCATACGGCATGATTCCCCTACATATTACTTTTTTTTCTAAATAAGTTAAGTGTAAAACTTTTAAATTTTTGGTAATAGAATCTTATTCTCCACATAAAAATATACAAAGAAGTCGCTGAATCTGACAACTGCATCAATACAATTAATACATAAAGTTTCAATTAATATTTATCCGGAAACGCTTCCTTACGGAGTTACAACCTCCGGAAGAAGGACAGGGACCCTCCTAAATTGCTTTGACGTGTAGACCTTATCGTACATGTTTGTGCAAACTATTTAGGCATCGTGACAAAGCACTTAGACCTTCATAGCAACTCAATTTTCTAACAACATCGAGTTATTTTGAAAACTATTAGATTTAGCAGCTTCCCATACGAACTTTTTTCTATATTAGCTAGATGAATAACGCTCAGCTGAATAATTTCAATATTTTAGTGCAACTGCCGAGGAAGTTATCGATAAAAAAGGTTATTAGTTAATAAATTTAATTCGGTGAAATTTATATTTTACACAACGGTTTGTTTTTAATTTTCTATGCTACATTTAAGCAATTTCTCCGATATAAAAATTTGATTTGTCTACCGGCTTCTAATAAAATATGACAAAACGGGTTAAACATTTGTTTAAATAAAATTAAAATCTTTATTTCATAACTTGCTCTTTAGGTGTTTTAACATTTGGACGACCCAGAATAACCCCCTCTGTACAGTTTTTGCGGATCGATTGAATTTCTTTGAATGATCAAAATGATTTGATTTCTAATTTTTAGTCAAAATATCAAAGCTAATTTTTACCTTTAAAAATTGGGAGCTTGAAATGTATATGTAAAATATTACCGTAGTACACTATTGAACGCTTTCTTACATAACTGAATGTTTCATTGTAGTTGGTCTAATTCAACAACCTTTCCCAAAAGAAATAATAGTTATTTTTAAAAGTTTCTAATGCGTGTTAACGTACAATGTAATAACGTAAAATGTTTTTAAAAAGTTTAAAAAATGATTATTTTATGTTAACCCCTTACTATATCTTAAACTAATGAGAATATCAATTTTTTTTCTTAATAAAAGTTGTTTGGGGTTTAATGAACTACTTTATGCCACTCTCTACAATTTTCTATAACGCCACTTGACTAAACAGTGGCCCCTTAGATAATTTTTATTAAATGGCAATATAAATATTTACTTAGGCAGTTAGGTAAAGATTTTTGTTTTAGTGATATAAAATTTCATACCGTTACATTACAAAAATTCCAAGAAAAATGTAAAAGAAAAACTCGTTTAAGTAAGCTGGTGTTGAAATTAAACAAAAACACTTTAATGGACCACCCTGTTATAAGAAAATCATTCAATTAGTTTGGTTGTTTTTAAAAGTAAATGTAATTGTTATAAACACACTTGCACTTAATACCTAATAAATGTTTATGTTTTTATTTGGGAAATATTTGCTGGTATGCGTGTAAATTGGTATTTTATAAAGAAAAGTTTCTTTCTCCAACTTACATACAAAATTTTTGAATAAAAACAAAAAATTTAAAAAACCAAAACTTTGAAACACTAAAATCTAAATAACTTTACTGTGCAGGATATGCACCTTAAATCCTAAAGTTTTTCTAATACATATGCATTCCGCCATAAAAGCGACAAACGTTTAACTTACACGTCAATTGCAGCTTGTCACCTTGTACAGGATACAAACCAATACCAAACGCAACAGGATTCTATCAGAAGGAATTTAATTAAAGACATAAAGGTATTTTAACTTCGCAATGCATCTTCTGTACAAACAAGTCACAAACTTGTAGTTCGACGTTTCAAAAAGCTTGAAATGTCAGAATAATACAAATAAGCTCTATATTGAACAAAGTTGGTAGAATGAAGAAGTAAACTTAGTTATTATACAAACCGTAAAACATTTGAAACGTAATATTGGCTCAATTTAGATAAGTAAAGTAATGTAAAGTTGAACTGGTAATTTAAAATTCGCCTCAGGCACAAAACTTATCCAATTGGCCCTATCTCTGATAAAACACACAGAAATAGAAATTATTACGGATTTAAGAGAAATATTTGAAGAGAGTGAAGCTCGAGTTCGGAATATCTTGAGTTTCGTTATCCCCAGCCCTGCCTCGTCCTGTTTTGAAGGTGTTACCTTGAGATTGATAAAATTGACTACGACAGATTCTACTCCTACCCTTCTCTGTTTCGTATTCACCTTAACGTTTTTTAGACAAACATCAGGAAAAGTAATCGAAAATGATTCATAACTAAAATGATTAACTGCCACCAACAGAGAAGAGAAAAACAAATATAAGTACAGTATGTAGAACGTCGCTTTTGTTTGTTTTGCAACTTCCCAGGTAGAGTATCACATCAGCTTAACACCATCACCGCAAGTACCCTTGACGACCTTAATTTGTCTACAAATAAATATACTGTTTACAAAACGACATTTAATGCAAGTGAATGCATTATTGGTTAGGTATACTCAAGAAATCTTGATAATGACTGTTTTTGTAACAACAATTATAAATGCTTTCCTACGATTATAATGATTGCAAGAAATTACCGACGGAAAGTGTTTTTAATTATCTCGAGTTTCGTATAACGTAGAAAAGAAATACAAAAACCTCATTCCAGGCATTTCGTGTCGTATCTGTAGCTATCGCGGGGTAAAGAGTAACTCAACTTAAAGAGGAGGTGGGGTAAAACGAAACAGCGAGGGTGAAATAAGAGGGTAAAAAGTAGAGGCGGCCATGGAATTAAAACAGAAATTAAAGACAAAGGGAACGAAATTAATGTCTGAAAAAGAGGGGATCTAAGATGGCCGCGGCACGGCGTTTCTCAAGTGTTTAAAATGTTTTATAGAAAATTTAGCTTTAGAAGTACGAGGGTTGAATGGAATGAATGGTTCTGTTTTGATTAAATATATTTCAATTCGAAAGTAATTTTCTTAGAAAAAGAAATCAGCAAATTAAAATAGCTAATTAGATATTGCCGTTACGTACTAAGTTTTAACTTCTCGTTAGAGGTTTCCAAAGGCATAATAAACTTTCAAACTTTAAATAAAATAAAATACGCAGCTAAAGTTTTTGTTGTAATTATTTCATATACCGAGCGATCTACAAAGAATACATTGGAGCACGCCTTGACCAATGTGCGGCCACGTCTTAGCTATAATCAAAATAATCACAAATGTCGACGTCGATCTTAATTGTAATTTTCTGATCATATCTCAGACGTGACAGGCACATGCTGGCCAATGACTGCTTTAATCATTTTGTTGTGAATTGCTTGGTATATACTGAGTATTGATTTATATTACTAAACATAGTAAAACTTATTATTATCGCCAGAAAGTCATGGTTAGCAGCTAATAATTTGATTAATTTTTGAACGGTTTGTCTCATTTTAATCAAAAACGGTTATGAAATTTAAACACTAAATAATGCAGTGTTAAAGAGTCAACCAATTATTGCTTTGCCATTTTGCTCTACAATAATTAGAAGAGCCAATATTTATAATAGTGTAATCACAGACAAAACGTGATAAGAATGAAAAAAAAAATATTCCTGCTGCTAAAGCTTATCACCGATACCAGAGCTTAAATTTCTGTCATCTACAGAGTAAGGATCATTTTCTGATTACAAAAAACTATGATCACATGTTCTGTTATAAATAAGCACCAGCAATTTCTCAAAGTCTTAATAATTTTGGATAACTTTGATTTGAAATTAAAAACAAAAAGAAAATTTGGTAAAATAATAAAAGACAGATGTACCTACCTATACATTGAAGGCAATGAATGACATAACAAGCATTCCTGTGAGATCTTATAAGAAATGTAACTTGGCAACCCTCTGCCACCTTTCCTTAATGAAGAAGGAGACTAATTAAAGCACTGTGAATCTGTCGCTTTATTTGTTTAATTTTGCCTTATCTTAAAATGTGGAAAATAAGAATAAAACAACAATCAACGATGTCAACTTGAAATGACGTATGGAATTATCTAAGCAACCGAAATCAATGTAAGGAATAAAATTAAATATTATATCCTCCTAGCATGTTTTATTGTGTTTTAGTTAATTTGTGAAAGAATGGAAAATATACCTAAAGGGTATTTATAAAGTATGGATGCAGGCGCATGTCCATATATTTTTTCAAAAAAAAAACAACCTTGGAGCACGTCAAAAGCTATTAGTTTTTGCACATGTTATAGTATACTAGAAAAAATATTCCTCATGACAACATGAATTATTTATTTACCTCGACATTTACGGGATCCTCGATGATTTCGGGTTCTTTGACATTTTCAGATACAAAAGAATTCGACTATCTATTTATGTATGTTTCATTTCGGTGTTGGGTATTCTTCATAGAAATATAAAATTTCATTATAGTTGCATAAGAAGCATTTCAAGATTCTTGCAATTTTTCGTATTTTTGTAGAAGGCGCAATTTCAGTTCATTTGATTAATCAGGCAACAATGCGTTAGATAAAAATGAAACTGTTGTTATTCTGTAGTTTAATTATAATAAAACTATTTCTGCAAAAACACCAAAAATGACAAAAATTTCGAAATTTATCTAATGCAACCATAATAAAAATTTATATTTTCAAAAGGAAAATGTTATTAGGTACCCAAAAATGAACTTAACTGTATATACGGTTTCATTTAAAAATTAACATTAATACCGCTTCGAAAAGGGAAAAGAAGTTTTTTGTTCAAGTGCACCCAAACATGCCCAAAAATTGATAGTTTATGCGGTGACTGCGGTTTCTTCTTTCGAAAAATCTAAAACTACGGAGATATACGCTTCTACCTATATCCATACTTTATTAACACCCGGTATACGAATATTTGCAACCCCTGCCAAAAGTAGTTCATTGCTTTGAATACCTTATTTCTTACATTTTTAGAGATAAAATAAAAACAGAGCCTTCTCCCACAAATGTTCTATCTTCAATCAAAACGTAGCAATTTAGAGTTAATAAATTAAATTATAAATTTTATTTGTAATAGAACAATAAATAACAAGTGTGACCATGAAAAATAATTGTTTTGACTGCTTCTTATTGACGCCCCTTATGTATTAAATATTAAATTTAATTTTTTTAAATTTTAATACATATTGACTGACCACCATCAATGATTTACTACGAACATAATTTATAATTAACAAATCTGTGAACGTAATTCTGTACAAGTGTACACAGTTTGGAGTATTGATAACATACGTTCGAACTTCCTATAAGTACCATAAAATTCAATATTGTTATTTATTTCTGATGTATCTTTTGTTAGGATAATTTATTGAAACGCTAGGTAGCATTGTTTTTAGTACGTTATTAATTTTTTTTTCTGCACTCACGTGCGACATCAATTGCCAGGATCATGTGGCTCCCCTACCCACCTAGCTAACACACCCAGTGTCAACCTCCGGACTCGAATCGGAGCAGGTTCCAAAGCTAGCAGCATTAACTGCTTCTCTATACTGCCTGATCCGCTAATTTATTTAAATTCCACCTTATTTATGATAATTGCAAAATCAACTTAAAAAAACTTGGTATATTTCTACGTGCTCACTTATTAAGAGCAGTATTTCTTGCAGTGACTTGCTTACTTTCCCACAGAAGAAAGCTAAGTGAAAAATGAAAGACGTTTATTAAATGAACAGAGCATTATTTACACAGCAAAGCAAAATTTCTATAAATGTAATTTAAATTGTAATTACGATTTAAGATTGTATCGTTTGAGATAACGCCAAAGTTGTTGCAGATTGACGTATAAAGAAAACTTAATGAATCTGGGGTCAGAGAAATTCGATAATAAATATTGTAGCTGAAAGAGAATCTCAATTAAATTATTTCATGCAGGTAAAACTAACGCATTTTTGGAATAGTTTAAAGTGAAATGTGCAACGCTATTTCAAACTATAAAGCAAGAACAATTTTATTTAATAGCCTAATTAGTAATTAACAGGCTTATTATTGCACAAAAACAATAAATTACGATATATCAATAGTGGTGTTGATGCTCCAGTTTACGAATTTTCCTTTTGCAAACTTCCTAACAAACTAATAAGGCATGAAGAAGGGTGCGAGTGTGTGCCAAGGAAGTGATGCAAGAATGTATACACGTAGATACGTTATAAGAGCGTCGCGACGCGCCTCGGTTGGGTTTGCGGCGTTGCTTATTTAATCTCGGCCGCAAGACACGTCGATTCACACCACAATATCATCCTGCTCTTTCACACACACATATTAAGGTCAAGGTCCTTATCTTTAACCATACATCTTCTTCTCGTTGTCGTGCATTCTCGTTTTTGAACGGTCCAGCGTAAAACGACTTAAGTTTATGTATAGGGTGTTTCAAATTATATTACACTCACTATGAACAATTAATTTCAATACGTAAAATTAGCCTTCTTAATATTTTTTTTTTGTTTTCTTTTCATTTACTTTTATATGTTTCTAAATATGTAGTTATAATCTCATGTGATTCATTGTTAAAAGCGTCCAACTAAAATAGGTAAGTTAGGAAAAATCTTCCGATGGCCAACTAGCTTTTCTGGCTAATTGCCTTGTTAGCCAATTTTCTTCATGGTTAGTTAAGCTCGCGAGCAGTTGACTGTGTGCGAGATAGAAGCAATTCCCCACATGATTTAATACCTTTTTACAGAAATACAGAAAAACTGGTACAGTTTTTCTAAGTAATAAAATGTTCCCAACATGAGTAAAGATGCTAAAGCACATAACAGGAAGTAAAACACACACATTAACAAATTTCGGTTATCACTGAAACCAAAAAAATATTAGTGCTGTAAATTGTTCGACAGCAATTATTCGGAAAACGTTTTTCGACGCAGCAATTGTTCGAAACTACAATTTGTCGAAAAGCTTTTGTTCGACAATTTTTCGAAAAATACGTATTCGACGCAGCAATTGCATTAATAGTTTTTTTTATATAATTAAACAATTGAACTAGTAAAGCATCCATTTATGGATTCCGCCTTTCTAAACGTTTCAACAATCTAATAAATATGAAACTACCCAAATCGGAAATCGTAAAGCTTCAATAAACAAAAAAAATGCAGTTTTATAAGTACACTATTTATAAAATTTTGAATTAAGTTAATTATAAGCAAAGCAACAAGGAAACTAAAAAAAAACAAATCTATAAATTGATACAAGTAACAACGGCTGCGTCGGAAAACTATATCAAACAATTTCTGCCGAAATATGACTTTTCGAAAAATTGCTATGGAACAAAAACTTTTATATGAAATAATGTCGTTTCAAACAATTGCTGCGCCGAAAACTGTTTTTCCAACAATTTATGTCGAGAAATGGCTTTTTGAACAATTGCTATAGAACCAAAATGTTTATCAAAAAATTGCCGTTTCGAACAATTGCCGCTGGAAAAACTATTTTTCGAACAATTTTTGGAAATTGTCAAGAAATGTTTTCAAACAAGCGCTGTCGAAAAATTGCTTCTGAACAAATGTTTTTCGAAACATTGCTATGGAATAAAAATTTTTATCAAAAAATTGTCGTTTTGAACAATTGCCGCGTCGTAGTTTGTCGACAATTTTGAAACATTTTTGTCCAAAAATCGCTCTTCACAATTGCTGTCGAAAAATTGCTTTTCGAAATATGGCTGTCGAACAAAAATGTTATCGATAAAATGTCGTTTCGAACAATTGCCGCTGAAAAAATTGCCGAGAAATGTTTTTGAACAATTGCTGTCGAAGAATTGCTTTTCGAAAAACTGCTGTTGAAATATGCTTTTTGAAAAATTGGTATTGAATAAAGAAGTTTGTCGTTTCAGACGATTGCCGCGTCGTAGTTTTTCGACAATTTTGAAACAATTTTTAATGAAAAATAGCTGTTCAAACAATTGCATTAAAAAAATTGCTTTTCGAAAAATTGCTATCGAACAAATTTGTTTATAGAAAAAATGTCGTTTTGAACAATTGCTGCTAGAAAAACTATTTTTTAACAATTTCTAGAAATCATTTAAGAAATTATTCGAACAACTGCTGTCAAAAATTGCTTTTCGAAAAAATGCTGTTGAACAATTAATGTTTTTCGAAAAATTGCTATGGTATAAAAATACTTATCTGAAAACAATTGCCGCGTCGTAGTTTTTCGACAATTCTTGAACAATTTCTGTCGAAAAATGGCATTTTAAACAATTGCTGGCGAAAAATAAAATGCTTTTCGAAAATTTGCAGTGGAACGAAAACGTTTATCGAAAAATAGTCGTTTCGAACAATTGCCGCGGAAAAAACTATTTTTCGAACTATTTTTAGAAATGGTTGCGAATGCTTACGAATAATTGCTGTCGAAAAGCTGAAGTAGAAGAAAAATGTTTATCAAAAAATTGGCGTTTCGAACAATTGCCGCGTCGTAGTTTTACCACAATTTGTGAATAATTTCTTTGCCGAAAAGCCGTTTTTCGAACAAACGTTACCGAAAACTTGATTTGAAAAAAAATTGCTGTCGAACAAAAATGATTATCAAAAATTGTCGTTTCGAATAACTGTTGCGGCGAAAAAATGTTATTCACACAACTGCTGTCAAATAATTGCTGATTGAAAAATTGTTGTCAAACAAACTTTTTTGGAAAAGTTGTCGTTTCGAACAATTGCTGCGCCGAAAAACTGTTTTTCGAACAATCGCTTTCAAATAATTGTTTTTTGAACAATCGCTGTCAAACTAATTATCGGACAATGCTTTATTGTAAAAAAAAGAACATAAAGTTAGGCACGCACTACTGTCATTGTTTCAGACATCTGTTTGAATTCGTAGCTTTACAAGTTCTTAGCGTTTTTTTTTCAAAAATTTCGTTATGTTAACAAATCACTAACTAAACTACAGATATGACATTTTAGATGGATTGGTAAGTAGCACTCAAAATTTGTTGAAAAATGCTTGATGCGGCAGGGATATAGAGGCATCAGTCCGTATTAATTCAAGAGGTTGTGATAATAACTATTCATATTTTGCTGACATTACTAAAAATTTGTTTTTTCAATTATATTTTATTATAAAGGAAAATCAAATTAATTCCAAAGCACAATACTGTGATTGCGCTAGGTTGTTGTTTGAATTCTAACCGTGCTTATATGAAGAAGTTTTTCGTGTTCCTTTCTAAAATTTGATTATGTAATAGTATATAAGTTTTACAGCGTTGGACAGGGAAAAAAATTTCTATTGAATAAGCGCAAAATATAGCTAAAGCGCAATTTAAGAAAAATGACAATCGGCGTCACAGCACTTACAGGTATAGCAGTGGTTTAAAAATGTTTTTGACGTATGCATAGTAGATAAAATTTATCAAAAAAATGTTATTAATTTTTATCTATATTGGTCCGTTTCAGAATTTAATAGGACATAATACAACCATGTCAAGGTCTAACCGCGCACAACGCTATGAGAAGTAGTAAATCATCAGTAGTGTAGGTGCACACTAAGACTATGTGAAATACGAATATAAGCGCAAGAAAATTTTCTTCATAAAATAAATACAAAAATGAACTTAATAATCAAACAAACAGAAGATTAATAGTATATTAAAAAACAAGTTTCATAAGACATGATTTTAGAGCACGCGTCCAAGTTAGAAAACGAGCCGCTTGCTGCGAGTTTTCTAATGGACAAGTGCGCTTAAATGTCTTATGAAACGTGTATTTTATACTATTTTTTCTATTTTGGTCCAAAAAAGTTAAAAATTACCTTATTTTATATTTTAATTTAAAAATATAATCGATTAGGAAATTTTTTTGTATTTTGTTTTGGTTTTGTGGCTGTTGGTGACATTTAAAACAATTTCAAACAATTCAAACTACTGTCAAATTAAAATTGAGACAAACTGTGTTTGAATGTGATTTAATTTTTAAAATACCTAAGATTTGAAGATAAGATGGAAGAAAAATTATGTGCACCCCACCCGAGCTACGCAAAGTAGCGGAAAATACGCTAAATAATCTTAATTTTTAGAACTTACAATTTGAAGGTTATGTTTATAACGCGTGAAGGTTTTGTTGTCACATGGTTGTCACCAACCTAGCATAATAAAATTTCGAATTCTTTAAGGTGTTGCTTTATGAAACCCAAATGAGTTTCATAAAGTAGTCAGTAAAGAACCAAAACTTTAAAGAACAGAAAACAAACTTTATAAGCTGGAATGTTTGGGGGCGGGAAAGAGTAATCTCCCAAAGAAAATAATTTTATAATCTTGTTTTAATAATATTGACTTTTATGCATTAAATTTTTGGGTCAACATACTTTAAACTCAAACTTGTGTTAAAAATCCCGCCCACATTTTACGTTTTTAAGATTGTAGGAATGAAATATTTTATGGTTAATATCAGATTAGATAGAAAAACAATCAAGGTATAATTGGTATTTAACAAAAGCTCCTTTCAAATTAGTCTCTGTTTATAATTTAACCTTCCTCCCTTCACCCCTATATTTTAAAGTTCAATTTTCTTTAATTTAATTATTAACAACAATAGCAAACATGTAAATATTCACGAAACTAAAATCTGGCAGTTCAGTTAAAATTTAGAACACGTAACTGACTGACGTCGGTGATAAGCCTTAGCAGCAGAAATAAACTGTCGATAAGTCAATCGAACACAACTGAATTATTCGCGAGACGTTGTTTATGCCCTACAGATCTTAAAATTCATGGTTTGATACACTCACTCACTTTTGATGTTACCTTTTATCACAGTTCACAATCACAGACACTTAGAGACATCCTGTTTCAACAAGACTTATGCAAACACTGACCATTACTTTATATAATTTTACCTTTCACCCCATCGCAGCTGTTGTAACAGATTTACCCAACTTCTTTTAAGAAAGGGTCACTTCAACCTTTGCTAGGCGCGTCGTTCCACAGGTTGACGGTAAAAAAGACGGGCAGTTCGTCGAAACGGCGAGTTGAAAAGGGACGACGGTTCATTTGTGCCTGACATTTTTACACAACGGCCTGTCCGGAACCGGTCACTAACTGGTCAAACACGTTTTGATTTTTTTATTTAAAAGAGTGGTCATTTTTATTTGCTACCCTTTCCGGTATGGATTTACCTTCCGGGGTTTCCTAAGCAGGGGAGAGTCTTGTGAAATGCAAATAGTGCATGAACTCATTTATTTGGTCCTTAAACTTTTATGTAAAGAAGTGCACATTTATGGGGACGACAATCTTAGACCAAAAATGAAAACGTTCCATTAAATTTTGAATTTGAAAAATTTGAACTAATATGTAAACCCTTAATCTGGAAAAACATTTTGTATTGCTTTGAATGCAAATTCGTTTCCGACCTTATAACAGTTTTAATAGGGCAGGTAGATATAAACGTAAACTGACAATAGCATTGGTTTAATTTTAATAAATTTAAATTTAACAATTTAGAATAATGCAAATTTACCATACCCTTACTTTTTTAAAATTAGGTAGTAACGCAGGTTTTCAACTGCAAACCATGAATATGAACTTCCTAAGGAACCGTTACATGGGAATTTGCAAACAATGTTTAATTTCTGTTTTAAAAAATAGATCAAAATATTGTTGCACCTGCAATTACAAAAAAGCTGAAGTGTTCTATTATAATTATAACGTTGTACAGTTCATCGACTGTTAGATTTCTAAGAAAGCTACATAGACAGTCGTCCAGTCCATCCATACTGCAAGCTTTATTACAGCTCAGTCAGTTCGTGACGACAGCAAAAATGAGACCGGCATAGCAATAATACCTGCTCGGATCCTAGTTTGCCAAATTCAAAAATTTTTGTGACTAGATAATTTTTTTTAAATTACAGATATTAAGAATTTACATTTTCTACAGTAGCTCCCATCAAGTATAAAAGTATCTAAAAACCAACAATAGATTTGGATTCTACTGGCTATGATAAGCAATTCTGCTTGAAAAAATAATGTTTATCGGACCTCTTTTAATAAATAAAAGAGTACCCATTTTCGATATTCAAAAATTCATAGAAAGCGTCACAGAGAAATTATGGTTTTCAGCAAAAAATAATTTAAAGCCAATTTTTGGTTTTAGCAGCCGACGAAGTTGGCAGTTTTTTGAAAAATATTTTTTTGGAAATTTTTAAAACTGTGCCATGTTTTTTGAATTTTCGAAATTAATTTTGTTCCATCGTACACTACCCACAAAGGGCTACCAAACAAGTAGTAGTTCACCTCGATCAGACAACTACTCTTTGAGTATATGGTCGTTAAAGTCGAAATCTTTAAAAAATCGTAGCTGTCGCAATTTTAAAGGTAGAGAGTTTGGTAAAAAGTTTTTGATTTGCCTTAAGTTCTTCTGTGAGATTCCGTGCTCAAATTTCCAAAATTTAGTTTTGGAAAAGAACGCTACCAAGAAACATGTCTAACTTTTGTTTCGGGCTTCGGATTTTCTTTTAAAGCTTAACTAGAGCGAAAATTTTGATATATTTCTTAATTTAAAATTTAATCAACATCGGTCCAGTACTTTCGCCTGCAATTGCGTCACCCATCCATCCACTCACAGATAGTCATTTCCCAAATTCCACTTTTTTGGGTTCTTGGTAATGTGTATTTCCGTTAAAATCTAGATTTCGAAAATGTTCATGAAATTAATTGAGCAAAGCTTGGTGTTTCCCATATTACAAAAAAATTTAATAAGTATAGTTATTATATTTTCAATAATATTTTATACCTTTTAAATATAGCCGGTCGCAACCCTGGCACGTTATTACTCATATACCGCTTACACTGTACGAATACAAGTGTCGCTAAAAGCAGAAATCACCCCCTGTTTAGAGAGGATTTGGGAACACCAAATTACAGAGTGTCCTTAGCAGTACAAGCTTATAAAATTTAAAAGAAATCGTATGGTTAGTCTTTGATCAATATTATTTGTTGAAAAGTTCCAAGACATTGAACGGTTTTATTTTAGAGGGTTTACAGTTTTTAAAATACTATTTTACATTTTAGGATTAATACAATACGAATTTAGCTACGCATTTGTGTATAAACAATAGTCAAATTTTTCTACAAATTGTAGCGACAGTTTTGAAGTCTAGAATAAAATCCGCATACAAATATTACAGGCTAAAATATTTTCGGGAAGATAAGAGCCTGAAAAAGAAATCCATTGGAAAAAATCTAAAGATAACGTGTATTTATTTAAACTGCTTCGAAGGAGAATGATAAAGCGGTATTTTAGTTTTTAATAAATTTGCTGTAAAATTGTTGGAAAACTACTTAGACATTAAACTAATTTAAAAAAAACTTGCTCCTAATCATTCAAATCTTTACTTAATTACTTAATTATCAGTAATTAATTATCACTAATTTTGTTCTCGCCGAATTGCAAAACTCTGAAGCCTGAAAATTTTATTCGAGAATGAATTTAGTACGTGAAAAATGGAATTCATGAAATAATCTACTGAAATGAAGATCGCTCCAGTACTACCATTGTGCCTGCGGGCATGTCTTATTGTATTAAAAAAGTTTTCTCATAAGAAAAAGCACCAAGTTTTTAAATTCTTGAACAAAAATTTCTTGACATTCAAACAAACGAAAAACAAAAAAAAATCGTCCGCAAAATTTGAATGAGAGGGGAGAACTTAACCCCCTAAATATTTCTACACCTAAAAATTAAATTGTGAATCTGATTTAACTATCAGTCATGAGCAATTTAGCTTAAGGCTCATTCTCACATAACGGGAGAATTGTTGTCCCGGCTGAATTGCAATTCGGTGCTTTTGAATTTCAAAAAAATTATGCCAATACTAATTGCAGAGCTAGTTTATCTGTTACAAAATGCATTAACTTTATATATTATGTGACTTTATTGGCATTTTCCAGCATCGTTAGTAACCATAATATCATTTCGGTAACGTGTCCCAAACAGGATTTTCGATATTTGAAGGTCAAATACTTTTATTGTGCTGCTTGTAAAAACTGCACATGGGAATAATCATGATTGCACATCTATCTTCTGTCCTCCATACAAATAGAAACACGTTAATACATTAATATAAATTAATAATTAGCGATTCTTTGTTGCCCCAAGGTTTGTTGTCACTCGGGTAGTGTTCAGTGTCAATTAGCCTACCGGCTTTATTAAACCTTGTATCGAGTGCTACTTTGTTGTGTATTCATTGTGAGACAGTGTTGAATGTATCGCGAGTATGTCGTTTTGCTTTTATTGCATGACTTTTTTCTAATTGTAATTTGAATGACATAAATTACGAGCGTGCCTTTAATACACGTCAATTCGGTAACACTACTCATGATAGAAAAATAAATTAATTTCAAAAATTTACTATTATCGTTAACTTGCTCGGTGTTCCTTTACATAACCTCAAAATTATTTTCACCAAGGTGCTAAAACAGAGGTGAATTCATTCGATTTAATGTGAAAATGTCAGTTCGGTACTGGTCATTTCGGTAACGGTCAGATATCTTTTGTGGTGTTACCGGAATGATTCAGACGTTACCGAAATGACGTTAACAGTAAAAGAACATACGTACTAAAAATATCACTTCTGGCAGGTAACAAAAATGGATAAAAAAAAATTCGCAGATTTGAAAATTAAATCTAAAAAAGACAGAGAACTATGAAATATGAAAAATTTCATCAAAAGAAGCTTAAAGAAAAACAAATAAAGATAGATAAAAAATTATTTTCCAATATTATATTAAACCAAAAACTAATGTCAGAATATACTGTATTTTGGCAGGTGCATCGAAAGAAACAGAGGAAGTCTCACAACTTAAGATTAAAAATCCATTGCTATCTTCTGGAATATGTTTTCTCTGTACTTATGGTTTTAGTATGCAAAATATGGGAACTAAATGCACGACTTGTAGAAGAACTTTTCATACAAACTGTATTTTAAGAAACAAATTACACATAAGTGGTAAAAATATAGTTAAATGCAAATCTTGTATGAAAATTGCTTGATTTTATAAATTTTTGTTTGCTACTGCAAATTTTGTTTGAATATTGCTTAATTTTATAAACTTTTGTCTTGCTACATTTATTTCAATAAATACTTTTCAATTAAACTAGTTGCATATTTATTAACACTGCATGAAAACCTAACAAGATCATTGCGGTAACATCCTCATCATTTCGATACAGAATATCATTTCGGTAACGCACCTCATTCATGCAAAAGTATTAAAGTAATTATGAAGTATAGCAGAATTAAGGCAGCAATTAAATTCTTGCATATGAAAACTGTTAAAAACATTTGAAATTCTATTGAGAACTTCAAAATGTTTGCTGATACCAAAATAAACACATTGGTTTTCCTCAAAAATATGTATTATGCGGCTTTATGGAAGAAAGGAAACCAAATAACTGTAAATTGAAGCAACCTATAAAGTTATAACAGAACTAATATGCTTTGGTTAGAGTTTTAATGCATTTTATAATGATTTCCGCAATTCTTCTGATTTTGAGGTGGCTTGAAAGATACGTTACGGAATTGACGATTTTCCAAATATCTTTTTGAAAAACATATGTCTATGACTTATAGAAGCAGTATCTTTCGTGGCCAATATAAAAATAATATACTTTGAGGTTTTGGCCAGCCAATCAGGACAAAAAATACAGTGGGAAAGCACTTTTTTTTTTTAAATTTTTACAAGTGTAATTCTCCCGTTATGTGAGAATGAGCCTTAAGCAGAAGAGATTGTCGTCTCCAGATAAAAGGGATGTAGCAACTATCGCTTATACGGCATTATGCGAAAAATTGATTGATCTGTTATGTATATTGCAAAAAAACATATTACAAAAAGTTCTTGGTGTTCCCAAAAGTTAATTGACACAATATAGAATTTTTAAATAGTTTATACAGGAGGTGAAAATGAGTTTCTTTCCTTTTATTATTAAGTTATTTTTTATCATCTTTTAGTGGAATTTTTATATGAAAAATTCCTTTTAACATTTAAGGCTATTTGCAATATTTTATTTAAAAAAATGTTGCTTAAATAATTTAAAAAAATAAATTATTTCAGTGGTCCCACGGGAGTTAAAAGCTTAAATGCAGTATAGTTAACCATTTCTAACACATACAAGGCGAACATGGTGCCTAGGTTAGTAGTTAGATCAGGAAATGTATGTAATAAATTAGGAGAAAAGCATTGTGCACATGGTGCAGAGGTTAGTAACGGGTGTCCAGAAAGCCTTTCAGTCCTGGTCGGCTATGGATTGTATAACGTATGTCTTTGGATATGTTTGTCGAAATTCTTGTTTACACGCATTGATGGAATAATTCCAATTTCCGTTTTCTAATTGTTGACCATTGCGAAAATAAGATTTCACAATAAAGTTTTTTTGTTGTTGCGTAAACATTTTATAACAAGAAATATGCATTACTTAGATATGACTGAATAAAAGACATGCGTTATACAATCCATAGCCACCCTGACCGAAAGACTTTCTGGACACCCGTTAGTTAGATAGAAATGTATGTAATAAATACTTAAATAAGGCGAAAAGATTGGTTCGCAAGATTGTATTCTACTATACTGCATTATTTCACAGTTAACAAGTAATACTAGTTATTTGTGTCAAAAGGGAAGGAAGTGATACTCACGCGGGTGCCGAATACAAGGAAAAAAAAACATTCTTCTAGAGTTTCGCATATGATTTCGTCGTCGACCTTGAGAAATGTATCAACAAACATTAATTTAAAAATTAATCTATATTAAATTATTTTAATTTGACAGTTGTGTAAAAATTGACTTTTGCAAGTAAGATGCCTTTGGTATCCACGGTAACCATTTAAAAGCAGTAAGCTAAATAACTTTGCTTCCCGCTAAGCAACAATTGTCAACTTTCCACAACAAAATGAGGTTCGAAAACCCTATTTTCTAACAAGTCGACGAAATAGCTATTTGTCTAAAAAGGGAAGAAGGTGATACTTTTTTCCGGCTGGTGCAGTTCATTTCAGGAGCCGTAGGCTGAGTGAAATAAGCCACACAAAGGAAGAAAATGCAATTTCTTTTACATACGATTTTTTTGTCGACTTTGGGATATTTATCAAAAAACATTCATTTTAAAATTAATCTAAATCAACTATTTTAATTTGACTCAATAGTATACTAGACGTATCTAAAGAAAATAAACAAAACGTAACCAACATTTGCGTTTAACAACGGAAGCAAAATCACTTTTCCTCCAGGCGGGAGAAAAATAACTTTGCTCCCGCTAAGCGCAATTGTTAACTTTCGACCACAAAATGAAGGTCGAAATGCCTACTTTCTAACAAAATCTACGAAAAAATATTGTATCTTGTTTTTTTGAATAAAAATAAAGCACTTCATACTTAGTAGGTTTTGCCGCATAACATACAATAAATGCGCAATAAGTTTCTAATAACTAATTGATATTCTAATAAGTTTTGCAGTATAAACATATCAAATGCAAATTAACTTTCAAGCAATGGAACTTTGTTTTTGCATTGGTTTCTGTAAAAATATAACAGTTCTTAAACATAACCTCGCGCACTATACCGCCTAGACCATGAACATTGTTTTCGCATTGTTTTCTGTAAAAACATAACAGTTTGTAACCTTAATCTCCCGTAGACCGCTTAGACCAACAACATAATGTAAAAATAAATTATTTAGCATTGTTTTCAAAAAAAATATAACCGTTCTTTACCATAACCTAGCGTACACCGCCTAGACCAACAAAGTTATATCAATAAAAAAAATTACAAATAATAAGCATTAAAAATTAGGTTTATGTTTATCGAGCATGCAATGTTTTCATCATGCATTTCTTATACGTATAAAGCAGTTGTGCTTATTTATTATTTCAACCGTGCATTTACCATATCGAGCGTTTAATTTGTAGCTTTCTTTTATTGATGAAATTACGTGTCTGCCTTCTCTTTGCTTTTACAAGAAATATATTATCTAAAAATTGCAACACAAATGAAAACAAAAATTTTTGCAACCCCTTGCATAACCTACATAAAAATTGCTAATGACAATTCAGCTTTGGGACTCATAATAAAAAAGTTACCCAGTTATTGTCAGTATTTGTTTTCGTTGTGGAAGTTTTGTAGCTATTGCGAGTTTATAAAATAGGGTTTTCAGAAACGTTAAAAATGAAAAAATGTTTCACTTTTACAGTGATAAAAAAAAAACGCCAGATAATTTTCCATTTATACTAAAATAAGTTATGTCATTACTAATAGTAAAATACGACGTGGCCCTTAGCTTACCTACTTTTCCTTTGGCTCAGCAGTGACCTACCCTACCAAACAATTCTAGTTACATGCTTGGCCTCACATGAAAATTAACCGACTTAACACCAGCATAACAGTAGTTTATCTCTAGCTCTACGTACCCTGCACAATTAAAAATAATCGTGTTTCCAGATTTTGAGAAATAGGTTTATTAAATGTCAAAATTATGAAATGCAATAAGCATTTCACGGTTTTAGTACATACAAAAATTCTCGTAGTTTGTAACATTGTGTACCCCTATGGCATCTACAGTAGAAAATTTAATGTTAATTTGAAACTAGTTTTTGAGTAAATAGGTGTTAAAATCAAAATCTTCAACAATTCATAGAAGGCGAAATAGAGAAATCAGCCGGCTGAGACAAAAATCAAATTGTAGGTCATTTACTGCTCTGTGAGACTACCAAATTAAAAAAATAATCTTGCTGATAGTTTTTGAGCAAATTGTTTTAAAAATTGTCAAAGTTTTGAAGTAATTATGACTTCACAGTTTTCATACGTTTAGAAATTCTCGTGCATGGTAATTTTATGTCCTCATAGAGCTACTATACTTAACTATATTTTATCACAATCCGTAAATATGTTTTTTTTTATTAAAAATGCGCTAAAGTCAAAATTTGAAGATAGAAAGTTCGTGGAAAAAGTTCTTACATTACGTTGTGGTTTTGTGTCAGATTCTGTTTACAGATTTATTAAAATCTTTTTCTGAGTGATATGCTTACAGAAAAACACGTCTAACTTCTGTTTCCGGTTTTAGATTTTATAAAATTTTATTTTTCGGATATATTCTCAATATACTTCCACATTCCGAAGCTCAGTGAAATCGTGTCATCCCTTCGGGGGTTATAAGATGCACTAACACCCGCGCGCGGTGTTACGCACACCCAGACGTTTATAAAAACAACTTTTTACGTTCCTGAAGATCGAACACATGTATTTTCGTCAAAATCGCGAATAACAACATTTTTATGATATCAACACGCAAACTTTCCTATACTGAGAGTATAGAAAAGAAATTATAAAAACATCCAATACACCCCTATTATGATAAATTCATTAATCGAAGCTTTTACCGTTTTTTTTTCCAAGATTTGTTTTTCCGAGGGTCTTTTACCGAGGAATTGTTTGGAAAGTTTTTGGGGGTTAGAGAGCAAGCGTTCCTATTTACACAATTTTTGTGTATTTAAAAATGAAACTAAACAAATACAAGTATTACGTAACTTTCGTTTCTGACTGGATATTCTAAATTTCATTAAAACTGAAATTTTAAAATACACACAAATTTCTGTACCTTTATTTTTCAATTCTTAGAAAACCAAAATACGTTCTTCTGCGAAAATATCAAAATCATTTTCTTCGTGATCAGAATACTGAGAATAGGGGAAAGTCAAAATTTCTAAAACTGTAAAACTTTACCTACCTTTCGCTGATTGGAAAATGTAATATTATGAAAGTTTTAAAGGTAATTGGTGTAAATTTTCGAGTATTTTGTAATTTTCATAAAGAAGATTTAGCAAAATATTTTGAAGTGATGTGATGACTAAGTAAACGAACCTTTCAGGTCATTGGGAACCATTTTTTATAACAAGTGAGACTGAACTAGTGGAAACTAATTTTCAGTAGTAATAACCCAAGGACTTGATAATTGTTCGAAAAAATTTTAAAACAGATTTCGAAAGCATGTTGCTTGGAAACAGACCGCGCCGTAAGCGGAGGTCTGTTGCCTATAAGCAACAAGCTTGAGAAAGTTGTTATAAAATTTTTGAGCATTTATCAATGTTCGAGGGTTATTCGGATAGAAAATTTTTTACTGTAAACAGTATTTTTTGGTATATTTGATTCGATAATTTCATAAATCTTCTCGTTAGTATTACAACCAAAACGTGACATTTTTAAATTAATTAATATTTGAAACGTCAAAATCGAAATAAATCAAAATGTATCCATAGCAACGTAATAGAGTGAAAACAGCCCATGGAATCTGTTTTCAGTACAATGTTGTTCTGATTGGTTGTGTTCAATCAGATGACCTCAAATTAACTAATGTCATTGGATTTCTACTTGAGCAAAAAATTTTCAGGATAACAATTACCAGGAACTACCTTACACGAAGAAACTTTAATTATACACGAAATGTTTTTTATAGCAATCATTGTTGTCGGAGATTAAAAATCCTTAGCGGCCGCTACGCAAATTAGCATTATACTATAACATAAATAATAATAATTGAAATCTATATACCGTTGCACTTTTTAAAACTCGCATTCTGTATCGGTATCAGTTGATAGCCAGATATAAACTGCCGTTGAGAATTAACCGTATTACCGACAGTATAAAACGATGAAAATACCAAAGCTCAGTTGTTGCAGTTTACGTAACAAGCCAACTATTAATATTTAGTTTGAAGAATTTTTTTATAACTAAACCTTAGCATTTTTTGTAAAACCAGAACATTTAAAACTCAGCTATATTGAAGTTCACACACCTTCTAATGTTGGAGACAAACTCGCCTTATGCAATTACCGAAAAATATTTGACTGACAAACTACGAAAACTAGTCTTTGAACTCACTCATCTTATATTTCATCTTTTGAAATACAGTTAGATTACACGAATTACAGCAACCGCATATTAAATTAGCAAAATCTGTGAAATACGCCACACGTTTTTCATTACAAACAACTGCTAACTGCAGCCGATTTTTTTGCTAATATGATATTTCTTCGTTAAGCGCGTCTTAAACTTTACAATAAAATAATAGAACCCGTGGACTACGCCTATCGTTTTTCTTTACCAACAATTATTAATTGCAGCTGATTTTATTGTTAATATAATATTTCTTTGTTAATCGCATCTTATACTTTACAGTAAAATAGTTGAACCCGTGGGCTACAACACACGCTTTCTTTACACACGCTTTTCATTACAAACAACTGCTAACTGCAGCCGATTTTTTTTGCTAATATGATATTTCTTCGTTAAGCGCGTCTTAAACTTTACAATAAAATAATAGAACCCGTGGACTACGTCTATCGTTTTTCTTTACCAACAATTATTAATTGCAGCTGATTTTATTGTTAATATAATATTTCTTTGTTAATCGCATCTTATACTTTACAGTAAAATAGTTGAACCCGTGGGCTACAACACACGCTTTCTTTACACACAATTGTTAACTGCAGATCGTTTTATTGTTAATATAATATTTTTTGTTAAGGGCGTCTTAAACTTCACAATAAAATAGCAAAACCCGTGAACTAAGCCACAGGATTTTTATTACAAACAATCGCTAACTGCAGCTGATTTTATTGGTAATATATTTCTTTGTTAATGAGCCTTAGACTTTACAATAAAATACCATAACCTGTGGGCTCCGCCACGGGCTTTTCTTTACAAAGAATTTCTAGCAAGATATATGCATGTAATTTATACATTCCGCCGATATCTTAGCTTAATGGCCCTGATTACACGGATTGACTGTTACATAAACAATAAAACCCGTAATTATAATAAATAAAGTGTATCGAGTATGTTACAAAATACGTCATCACTAAATGTTGAGACAGAGCAAAGGAATGCCGATTTATTATAAGCTTGTTACGCTAGCTACTATATTCGCTTATTTCTTGTCAACAAAGAAAAACGGAAGGCATAGCCCACGGATTTTTATGTTAAACGGGATTTTTTCCACTTAACTCAACTTTTAGCGGCGAGGAGCTCCTGCTAGTAAAAGAAACATATTCACGCGTCCATTAAATAAGGCAGGTACCTGTTAGTACTAATTTTTCCATAAAGACATCTACTGTATTTCCTTATTTGTTGTTAACAAAAACTGCGGAGAGCATAGTCCACGGGTTTTTATTTTAATCGAGATGTCTGAAAAGGCCCCCGCTACTAGGAGCCACATATTAACGCATCTAATATATAAAGCGCATATATTCGTTAGTAAGGCAGCGGGCGCCTACAGTTTTTAGTAAAGCTACCAACTCTATTTGCTCATTTATTGTTAATAAAAACTGCGGAGGGCATAGCCCACGGGTATTTTTTTTAAATCGGGATGCCTTCCACCCGACTCATCTTCTTGTTGCAAGAGGCCTCCGCTACTAAATTTCACATATTTACGCGTGCATTATATAAGGCGCATATTTGTTGGTGCGAAGGGGCGCTACAGTTTTCGTTAAAGATAAGTAAAATTTAATGTTTACAGTTTGTGTAGGAATATAAATACAAAATAATAAACATTTGCATTGTTACTTAGTAGTGACGTATGTTCAGTTCTGTCGCAGACTTTCCGTATTTAAAAATATACCAAATTGCGAGACGCATTGAGCACATGTCGCGCATATCAAACCAGCTTAAAAGCGTGGAGCGTAGACCACGGGTTCCGCTAATATTTAATTATTTCTGATCATTTGAAATCGATGTCTAATAGGACCAATGGTATTGAGACAGTAAATTCTTCAGTATTTTTAAGAACAAGCTTGACAACGTAAAAGTTTAACCCTAAGGGTTGCTACTATACAGAGGTTCCCAGGAAAGTTAAAGTATATGCAAAATGCACGAGAAACTATATTTTTAACACCAATATAACAAACTATTTTTTAAGCTACATTTTTTGAATTTATGAAGATATACACTGTGACTATAAAGTAACCCCCCCCCCAACTAAGTTTTGAAGAAATCTATTTAAGAAAACTAAAAATTAAAGCAAAAATAAATTAAATTAAGTGTTCGAATTGTTCATCATTCACTTCTTAACACATAAAAAGTCGGTTATGAAATTCCTGCCTTACATTTTCATAAGTTTCTGGAGTGATATTTCTGCAAACTTCTGTAATGCGTTGCTCCAGTTCTTCAATTGTTTCTGGACGGGTTCTGTACACTTTCGATTTCACATATTCCTAAAAAAAAATTTTTGAAAAGTTAAATCTGGGGAGTGAGCCAGCTATTCTACAGGCCCCTGCCTACCAATCCATCTTCCAAGACAATGTCCGTTGAGAAAGTCAGAAACAGGCCTATAATAATTAGGCGGCGCACCGTCTTGCTGGAACATAATGTTTTCAATATTATTTCAAGCCACCTGAGATATTTCTGGGAAAATTTTGTCCTGTAAATAAATAAGTGAACTACTGGATAAAAAATGAAAACAATTTTTGAATTTTTGAGTCCATTTGTTTAAAATCCGCTATTTTGTTATGGCTGAATATTTTTATTTGAAACTTTAGGATCAGACGCAAAATTAGAGGACCTTTCAAATGAGCTGTCACTCAATCTTCCTTTTTATTTAAAAAAACATATTTTAAATGGCGTTCAGCCGCCTTTTTAAATGATACAAAATTTAATTATTGGCTAAAAAATAGTATTTAATTTCCCATTAAAACACTCCAAATTTTGTGGTAAAATATCAAGTCGTTCAAAAGTTAGTTGGTGGGAGGGTTACTTTTTGGACAGACGGTATTTAAATTTTTGCTTAATTTTCAATGTAACAATTATTATGTTTTGATTAAACGGCACTAATAACAATAATACAGTTTATATTCTTAGCGAAAATATCCTGGGGACATAAAATCTGGAAAAATATAATTGCCCATGCATTTTGCATATAGTTTACCTTTCCTGGAAACCCCTGTATAGGTTCGTCCATAGATATGGAAACACTATATCAATAAAACATAAAAGATCTTTGCGGAAATATAAGGTTAACTTATACTTTTGTTGATTACTGATTACAACCACTCCGTTAAATGTTAAGCGGCGAAAGTTAAGACACTGAAAACTGTTTTCGAATTTGTAGCTATATATGCGCCTCCGTTCTTCACTTACACATTTTCGTTTGACAACAAGCATACGGTTACGCCATAATTATGTAGAAAATACGAGCTAATTGTTATTTATCGAATCTGGTGGCATTTTTATGAACACAAAAAATAATTTTATACTTATACATGCACATATCCCTAATTAAGTACTGTACGAAAACATACAACGCTGGATGCCATATGTCCCGAAATTTTTTTATACAAATGGTCACGTCTGTCCATTCATAACCGAGTGGTCAAACTCGTTTTCATTTTTAAAAAGTGCGCCGTGTGTCGGTCACCAGAGGGTCAGTTATTATTTTATGAAGGGGTGTCTGTAAAGGGTTAGTGTTAAATCAATGACCCCGTTTTAGAAATTGTCATTGACCAGTGGGCATCAGCAGATGGTAGTAATACACCTTTTAAATAAAAAGATGGACACGCACCCTTTCATTAAAGGTTGTAAATTAAGGGTATAATATTTCTCTTCATTTTTTTATGTTTTGATCATTTTTATTCAAGAAATTTAGTCAAATGTTACAATTAGTTAATGTTGGCAGTTAACCTGGAAATATTGAAAGTATCATACATTACTTTACCACAACTATAAAACTCCTTTTCTATTTTTAAGGGAGTCTGAATAAGGCCAAACATAGTAAAATTAGGGAAACACTCCTCGTGGATTTTCTTAGCGTTCATGGACAAAATTGAATTTTCTTTACTGTGATCAAACAACGACAGAAACATGAACTCATTAGTCAGTTAAAGAAGAATTTTTCATTGTCACCCTGGTATTAAATCTTCAACTTACGGTTGCGTACCTCTTACGAAGTGTAGCATAAATTCTGTGTGGTGCTTAAAGTGGCACAACACGGCGGGCACCTACATCTTTACGGGGATTTCGAACTACACATCTACACAGAAGATTTTACTAGGACAACCTCTGATGCGGTTGTGGAAGACCCAAAATGTTACTACGTCAGGAAATCGAACCCTAGGCGACTGAATGAAAGCGTAGCACTCTAGGTTAGACCACTACACCAATAATCGGCGGATTTTTAATGAAAGTGTCTAAATTTCCACATTTCAAAATTTCATTAAAGGCGTTACAGAAAACTTCATACAGTGAAAAACCAACCAATTTGTATGCCATTTTTTAATGATGTATTATTTAGAATGAAAATAATTGAACTATTCGATTGTATAGATATCTCGAGAGGTTACAGAGAATCATTCAAATGATCTTACAATATTAAAATTTCTGGTTTTGTCTATTTCGGAAGCGGCGTTGAAGCGATACCTTGTATAGCGCAAAGTTATATTTGAAAATTTTAATATTGCCGTAAAAAATATAAATAAAAAAAATGTCAAAATATAAAACAAATGATAAACCTCGCAAAAAATTTATTAATTAAATAGTAATTAATAATCGGACAGTGTTTTGTCCCTGGTGCCATATTAAAAAAAATAATTAAATTATAAAACAGAAAAATATATGCACTTTCGCGGTTTATAAAAATATTACTTAAACAAAAAGCCGGAATTAGGGACGAAATGTAATAAAATTAATAAAAATACTATTCAAATTTGAAGGATTCTGCTGTTTTGCTGAGCGGCCCGGAGAAGACAATGAGAACGAGCATTCTTTCATAGGAGCATTCGAGAAGCAAGCGGAGAGCATTTCTACTACTTTTTGCTCATAAAAACATCTAAATGATTTCATCGAAAAATCATTCCTCTAATAAATTTATTAGAATGACTATCATTCGATTAGGAAAATTATTCAATTATGCTTATTACTAAATTTTAGCTCTATGAGCCTAAAACTGAAGAAAGAGGGTCGCAGCAACTTTAGAGTCATTAATTTCTTGGATAGGTTTTAAAATGATTAAAAATTTTTCATTTTACGTTTTCAATAATTTAAAAATTTGTCGTTTATAGTGACACCATGTCCTTTTATTGCATATATCGAAATTTATACTGATCTGATAAGTCATTTTTTGAGTAAATAAGCGGTAAATCTAAAAGTTTTAAAACATTGTTTGGTTGCAATTTACTAGCTAGAGTGTCTAGCGCACGGTATTCGAAAAAAAAACATCCTTGGAATAAACAGCCCCAAATCAAAATCTCCTACTAAAGCAAAACGGAAAAAAATTAAATCTCCTTGAAAACATGACCCGAAAATGCGTCTACGGTAAACACTTCTCAAGAAAAATTGCCTTGTCATCGTTTGATTTTATACAAAAATTCTCTTAGATAGCGGCAATGTTCCCCTACGGCTATTTTAATGCCAAACTTCATCCTCATCTGTGATCACGTTTTTGAGTAATAAGCATTAAATTTAAAATTTACAAAAAATCGCATCAGCCGCAATTTTTAAGCCAGAATGTTAAGAATAAAATAGTTGAATTCCCACTAAAGTATTCTATCAGAGTCCGTTTTCAGATTTAGAAAATTTGTTGTCCGATAAAAAAGCTACCAAAAAACATTTTTAATTTTCGCTTCCGGTTTCGGATTTTAATAAAAGTTTATTTTGTCCGATTTTTATTGTTTTGACATTCATCGAAATTGAACTATCCGCTCGAAAGTTATGCGACGTAACCCATCCTAACATATACAAACCAACAGACAGTCAGACGGTTTTAAAAACCATTTTGGCGATTTCCTTTACCTTTTCTTGCCGAGGTTTTTTTGTGGATTTTTTAAAACTTTATTGTTTAGAGATTTCGTTTTTTCCAGTGTTTTTTCCGAGAATTTTTGTGGGGGTCTCCTTTTTCTGCGGCTTTTAATTCTATGATTTTTATCCCAGAAATGTTTTTGAGGAATTTTTCCGACGATATGTTCCGGGGCTGTTTTTGCATAGTTTTGTTTCCGGAGGCTTTTATTTCCAGGATTTTTTCTCAAGATATTTTTTCGGTAATTTGTAGCTATGATTATTTCTGGGGCTTTTTCTGCAGGGTTTTGTTTCCTTTGGCTTTTAATTTTAGAATTTTTTTTCGATATATTTTTTCGGACATTTTGTTAGAGGTTTTTTCCCGGAGATGTTATATCCTAGTTTCCTATCGCACCCTGCACATTTTTGCAATAAAAATCGTTTTAAAATATTTTGCTTCCAAATAATTTTTGTTTCACCTCATCATTAGTAATTTTTGAGATATTAAAAGTTACACACAGACACACTCATATACAGACAGAAATTCTTTAAAAATAACTTTTAAAGCTCTTGGATGTCCAAAGCATATTATATTTCCGTGAAAATCTCAAAAAGGAAGATTTCCTGCCATGTGAAGTATAAAATACGGGCAAAATTTAAAGACATAAAAAATACTTTGTTAATAAAAGATGCTATATACAAGTTCACTGGAATTGTTTAACTGGTTACTTAAAAGAAAACCGTAATAATTGAGAGAAAACCTTGTTAAATTTTATTAATTATTAGGGATACATTTGGATAGAAAACATGATTGTTTTGTTCACCATGAACCTATTGACGAGAAAAACATTAACAAAAAAAGTTCAGTTAACAGAAACCACCTACAATTATTAATCCTACGAATATTTCTGATTTACTACACTGGAGCAATGGTTTTACTACAAAACCATTAAGTCACATTGTGTCTAAGTTCCATATCGACGATGTCATTTCTGTACGTGACGTCTGCAACCGTGGCGCGATTTAGTACGACGATAACGCTATCCTTTGATTCCCTCAGGTTAGGTACATAAGTAGGGTGCAAGGGTATTTATATTTCTTTCGACTGGACATTCAGCCGAAAAGGGTAACTGGTCAAACTAGTATTTTATGTAAATTTTTGCACCATACCTTTTACTTAGGCAATGGTCATTGTGGGAAACTTTAACGGTCATTCCTAAAGCATATTTAAGAAAGTGTTTCTAGGACAAACACGTGTAGTATGTTGCTGTACTATGGTACACTTAGTTAACTTTTCATTTTGTTCTTAAAAACTGTGTTGGTTCTAAGCTAAAATCTATTATTCACAAAACCGCATTGTTCTAAAAATTGTAAATTTCTTAACTTTCATTCTCCGTAACATTACTAAGTAAAATCAAGATGTTCCTAATGTAGACGTCGGGATTCACACTAGGAAAAGGAAAGATACTTCCGGTATGAAAATATGTTGGGGATCGCGGAAAAGCTCGATTTTGCAATTTTAATGGAAATGTTAACAACCTCTTGGCGAAATTTGACGTTTCCATACGGTGCATGTGCGCGCGTATGTGTGATGCTCGAAGTCTCAGAAAGTACAAGATCGATTGTTTATAAAATTTGGAATAAGTATTACGAAAATTCTCCAGAAGTGTCTGAAACTATCCAGAAGTTTTAGATATACGAATGTAAACGAAACTAGCTACAACCTTCCCTTTTGCAAGAAAAACTCGTTTACATTTTATTATTTTAACAAAACTGTAATAAAAACATAGTAACAAATTATTCTTGCAATTTTCTTGATTACCAATGATTTAAACGCGTTACTAGAAAGGTAATTCAAAACTGCTAGGTAAAAAAAACACAGAAAATGTAAGTAAAACTATTAAGAAAAATCGTGTTATAGCTAGCTGTTTCATAAGAAACATCGTATTTTTTAGTATTTTTGATAAACCCATAGTGTTCTAAACGTCATTTATTGTGGCTTTATGTGTAAATAAACACCCGCAAGTTATAAGTCATTAACATTACAATTGTGGAAAAAGGGAGTGAAGTATACACTAAATCGGTATAATTTAAAAAAAAATATTAATATTTAGATGTTTTGGGGGTTGTCGTTGTCTGAAATGTGCGTTTTTGAGGATTGTTTACTCAAAAATGAGTCGCCAAATAGACATAAGAAATGATACCGTAATTACCCTACGACAACACAATTTTTGTTGAAATCTATTTTGTCAACCACAAAATAGGCCAGAAATGAAAATTTTCAAAATCTTAACTAGTTTAAAGATTAGATTAACGCAGATAACATTTCTTTAACTTAAAATAGACACCAAAATTGTTTACTGGTAGTACTAAGCTGGCTAAGAAATATCGAAAAAAATATTCATGAAAAAACTATCGATAAAAAAACATCAGCATTAAAAAGCATAAAATATCATCAAGAATAAATCAAAAAATTAAATTTTATACGGTTACGTCTACTAAGGCAAAATGTAATAGTTTCACTTTCTGTTATCGGAAAAAATTGAATAACCAATTTTTGAAAATAACTTTTTTTTGTTTAATACCCATTTTTGTTAAGAATTAAGACTACTTTCTTTAAGGAAGAAATTTTATTCTTAATTTTACTAGTATAATCAACAAAAAAATATTTCGTTTTTTTTTACTTTGCAGTTCGTAACTCAGTTATGTTTTATTTTAAATACTAAACAATTGTTTTATAATGCAATTTACTTTGTACTAAAAATAATAGTCATCACACATAATAATTACTAGTGTTTCTTCAGCGCACAATGCACTGACAGACTGAGCGTTGACAGAACCGGCGAAATGCTGCGTGATGCATTAGTTCCAATAATGAGACGCGGCGTTAGCGTAGATGTCGCTTTAAATGAAGCGCGTCTAGCAGACTTTCATATATATTATAAATTAAAATACTTATTTAAGAAAAATCGACGTAGAATAAAAATATAAAAATGTTTCATGTTCCATCTGAGGATAAGGACCTTTCATTGAAAAAAAAAATGGTCCATATTGGTAAGCGGTAGCCGCTGGAGGAACCGGAGAAAAAAACCCTTTGAGCTTTCATATATGTATGGATTATAGATATGGCAAATTGTCAAAAATATCCATACAGGACGCCAATTTTTCATAATGAATATTTTTTTTATAAATATTGCTTCCTGTAGATACTTTTGCGGCTTACCGCAGAAAATATATTTTTTAAGGTCATGTAGAACTATTCTGTGTGTGCGAGTATAATAGATTTCAAAGAAGAGAAAGCTTTCTGCTGCAAGTCAACTCTGCATATAAAAGACTAACAAAAAAGCAGGGAACTAACGAAACATTCATTTTTTATAGTCCTAAGATAGTCTAATCGGAAAATGTTGTAAGTGAAAAGTCTAAAATGTACGAAGTAATTTTCTGTACGTGAAAAGGCGAGAGTCTTCTTATAGTAATGATTTAAGTATTTATTAGGCAATGTTTTCATCTACTTAAGAGTTTTTATAGTTCTATTTCAAAAATTTCTGTAAACGAAACTGCTTATGAGTGGTAGTGGAATAAGATATACAGCTTAAATTTAACAAAAATTAGAGGTGTTCATTTTCGCTCACCGACCCATTTTTGTTAGGCCAATACGTCTTTTTGTTTTTAGTTTCCTTTAATCCTAACCAATCTTTTTTTGAAAAAACTGATTTTGTTTCTCGTAAAAAATACAATAAGGTAGCTCGCGTTGAACGGCTTTATAATAGTAAAAACAAGGTTAGAAAATTAGAAAGCACAAAGACACAAGTAAAAACTGTTCTGCTAAAATTATCACAATAATTAAAAAAATAAAAAACAAGTATTAAAACTTTTTTTCTCTAAAATCAATATTAACCGCAGAAAATCGTGGTCTCCATACTTTTGACTCGCTCTGTATATGAAGCAAATTAATAGAAGTTCGGTTCAGGGCATATAGGTATCTATAACGGACGCTACTAACGTAGAAAGCGAATTCAAATCATCACAATCCGTTTCCTACGAGATTAGCGCACTGTGTTGCGCGAGTAGTGCAGGAAACAGAAAAATGCTACCGGACGTGCTTATCAGTAAGGTAATGGTTATGGTTTAGCCCGTTTTAACTGCACATCATATTATGTCTTTTTTGTTGCACGACCGACGTCTTTCGGTATCTGCAGGACGTTGTTGCATTTGCCCTTTGCGGAGTAATATGAATGTGGGATTGTTTTGTATCGGCACTGCAGTGGGGCTACAACGTTGTGCGTAAATACTTTGAACATTCTTAATTTTTCATACTTCTACTGAAGTATAGAAAGTTAAAATTTTGTGCATATTTTTGAATATCAGATTTTTTACGGAAATACATGTTTTAAACTTCTAAAAAAAAGTAGCTTTCAAAACATGTCTGTCTGTATTCGCTAAGGTGCGTGGGTGTAATGCTCTATATCTCCGAAACTTTTTTACCGATTTTTATTAAATTTGTTATTTTTATATGGAAGTTTTCAGTACTTTATTAGGTTTTCACTGAACCGGAACCGGAAAACAGAAATTAGATGTTTGTTTTTAGAATTTTTTGTAACAATTACCTTTTTCTGCAATACATGTGAAAATAAGTCTAATCTTTTTTACCGAATGCTGTATCTTCAAAACGAAAGCTGCTTCGAATTAGTGATGGACATAATCAAGTGTTGCTATTCGAAAGCATTTAATAATTGAATGATTCATTCGGATCAAATCGTTTGAATGTTTCTATGCGGTAAAAAGTAGTAAAAACGCCCCCGCTTGCTTATCGAATGTTTTTCTAAACAAATTTTCGTTCTCATGGTCTTTTCTCAGGCCGCTCGGCAAAACAGCGTAAACCTTTAGCTTTTAATAGCATTTTTATTAATTTCATTACATTTCGTCGCTAATTCCGGCTTTTTTTTTGAGCAGTATTTCTGTAAACCTACAAAGTGGATACATTTTCCTGCTTTATAAATCAATTATTTTTTTCATGAAACCAATGACAAAAATAATATCCGATTATAAATTGTTATATGAATAATTAATTTTCATTTTTTTGTATAGTGTACCACTTGTTTTTATCAACGATAATACAATCCATTAATACATATCTAAAAGCTCAAAGGGTTTTTTTATCCGGTTCCTTCAGCGGCTGCCGCTTCACCAATTTGGACCATTTTTTTTGAAAAGAAAGGTCTCTATCCTCAGATGAAACATGAAACATTTTTATATTTTTATTCTACGACGATTTTTCTATAATAATTATTTTAATTTATAATATATATGAAAGTCTGCTAGACGCGCTTCACTTGGGGCGCATCTACAAAACCGCCGCGTCTCATTATTGGAACTAATGCATCACGTGACTCATTTAGACTTGTCGGCCAACGCGAGTCTGTTAGTGCATTGTGCGCATTGTGTGTGGGGTCTCACTAGTGTTATTTTAAATGTTAATAAATTTCTTCATATTTTCATATTTTTTATCATTTATACTTTTTGTAGCAATATTAAAATTTTCAAATTCGACTTTGGGCTGAAATGACCACGCGAAAAGAAGAAGTGTAGTGGAAACCGTTGTGTTTGCTATTTTTAATAAATACTATAAATAGTACTGTTCAAGTCAAACCCGTGATGATTGACTTATTGACTGGTAAATAAGTCAATGAACGTCAAAACATTGGACTTGCACGGGAAAGAGGAGGTCGTCGTTATGCAATAGCATTAAAGAACATTTGTCGCTATTTGTATATTTGCATTACAATGCCACGACTGGGAGTATCATGACAACGTATCTGCATTGGGCATTTTTAGTTGCCTACTGTAAGAAGGTATTGCTTCAACGCACGCTTCCGAAATGGACAAACCCCAAAATTTTTAAATCGTAAAATTATTGGAAATATCTCGAGTTGTTTCTATAATCGAATGATTCGATTATTTGCATTAAAAATATTCCTAATTCTACTACTTACTACTTCAAATTTTTCAATGGGTTGTCTTTAATGCCCAATTATTCAAAAACAAAATATCTAATTGATAAAAATTAGTATATAATTTAATAGCACGTAATAGCTACAATTATGTGATGTAATAGTTATTTGTGTACCAAGACCAAAAAGTGGATTTTTTCGGCCGAGTCTGAGTTTGATGGCCGAGGCGAAGCCGAGGCCAGAAAGCAGACTAGGACGAAATAACACTTTTTGGCAGTGGTGCACACAAATGTTATTAGGCGACCTTCATTATAAAATTTACAAATTTGTTAGATTTTTATTTATGATTTATTGATATAATTATTTATAACAACTGAACAATTGTACATATTTGTGACTCCTTCAGAAACGTTTATATTTTATTACAAATTTGTTAGATTTTTATTTATGATTTATTGATATAATTATTTATAACAACCGAACAATTGTACATAATTATTAGAAAATTCGACTACCAACACGTATTTATTACAGTTTACAGCAAGATTGACAGCTTGTTTACTCTGTTTTATTCAGAGATATTATGACATTGTCGGTAATGTCGGTATCATGATGTAAGGTGGAAAATTATCGATAGATGGCGCCACCCTTAAACGGATAATAATGAAAGCGGCCAAAAAACGGTTACTTTTTGGCCGCTTTTGAGTACTAAAAATTCAATTTTTTGTTAAGGTCGCCTAAGAAAATATTTTTAGAATCATAAAAGTTGTAAATTCAAGTTTTTTAAAATTTTGGAAATTTTTAAATAAATTATTCCCTAAAAACTATTAACACAGTTGTTTTTTAAACTTTGTGAGCCTATGGAGATTACAGTGAAATACAAATTTGTTTTCTACTAATCTTCAAAATTTTATTTTGATGCCCTCCAAGAATGGTAGAAGAATTTTAAATTGATTAAAGATTTACTCAAAAACGCAAACGCCAATCGTTGTAAACTTTAAACAATTTAATAGATTATTTGAAGTAGCTTATTAGAATAAAACAGAAATTTAAGCCATCTTAAAAATTAAAGAAAATTTGAAACTTTTCAATATCAACAACGCGTTTTACGGAAGTTACGTAATTTTAACTACGCCCATTAATTAACTCCAATTAAAATACATATTTTTTATTCTTTGCATAAATTTTTGATAACTCTTACAATAAACCTTTTATAACGATTTTTGTTCGCAGCGCAATATATAGCGCCTTACGTGAGTAGGTAATTTTCAAAGCCGGGCGAGTGGGCCTGTTCTGATCTCTTGTATCGGACGTGGGGATAAATTTCAATCAATTATTGGCGCGAGAATATTTGAAACGTAAAAAGTATGGAAAAGTACCAGCGACGTGCTTCAATGATTTTTTCATAATGATTTGAGATTTACGTAAAGTCAAAATTCCCCAGCGCTGAAGAATAGATTCTACGAGTAAAAATTCTATGAAAGTATAGTTTACGAAAATTCTTTTAGAGTTAGAGTTTTGCGGTTAAACAGAATTGAAAAGTAACAAATGTTCTAAAGGTGCTAAAATAATCTTTTCTTTAAAATTAGTACACGATTAAACCAAGCAGTAATTCAAATAAAATATACTTTCCTAAAACATCGCCATTTTCTTCTTTGCATTTGCGCAATCGTCAAATCAGGAGATCGCGGTGGCCATGCTACAAATACACCACGATCAATCGGTGTGTGGAAAATCTGGGGATCAATACCACTCGAAATAGTAATGTTGCATTGCTAACGGTCTATCATGTTAGAATTACATATTTTGCCATAATGCCAAAAGAATAATGTAATAAAATTGGGTAAGTTTAATTTTAACAGTGGATGTAACTATGATGTAAAGATAACGATCAGAAAGCTTTTGAATTATACTTCTTTGAATAACCGAAAAGTGACTTTTTTCAATATATCTCGATTTTTTACTTTTATACATTTTTTTTCTAAAGTCTAATCCGAAGAGCGAGTTTTGACGCCCTTGTACGAGAATTTCCTCGTCTCCGTAGTAATGCCATCGTAAGTATCACTTCGAAATGATTTAACTGTCGTCGCTTAAGACGAGACAAAATTAGTATTCTCCATTAAAATTTTCTTCTTTCACGAGACGAATTAAGACATTTTTCGTTTCGGCAGCTCAAACCATATTTTTGTCTTTATGAATGTCTTTCCTGGAGACATTAAATGCCCGTTTTATTAATTCAGTATGTGTGTGATTGTTTGATTAACCAGTGCTTGGACAATACGAGTATTAAATTGTCCATGCAATGCTATTTTCGGCTCACATATGAATTTTAAGAGGGATTTCTCCCTTTAGTCTTTAAAGCCAGTCCGCCTCTGCCTCTAAGTTAAAGTATTACTGTCTATTAAATTGCACAGCAAATTTTATGAACTCATACGGACAAATAATCGTTATATACGTAATTGCAACAGTTTGATTAGGATGATAGTAAATTACTTCAATTATTGTTTCAAGATGCGATCGAAGTGAAATAGCAACAACAGATATCTCTCATTAAATCAGGCAAGCGAAGCAAAAACAATATGGCCGTCTACAAAGAAAGCGCGACTGTTTTGTTTTAGTCGTTAGCGATAATGACTTACAGGTCGCAGTTAATAAACTTCTTCTGCACGTCTCTGTACTTTATCTCTATTTTTTGCGAGAAAGTTGTGACGCAAAACAGAGACATGGCATTCTCCTCCTCTACTGGTATATTTTTACGTTCTCTTAGCTGTCACGTGGAATTTAAGTCTCCTACAAAATGTGACACTTGGGAAAAATAATTTTTTGCGGCTTTGTTCGCCTACGTTATCGATTGATAGAAAAAAGATAGAGATGTCGGACTATGTGCTCAAGCAGGATGGAAGATGTTACTGGAGGAAATTCTTAACGAAGATCTCACTAATAAAGTCCCTTGATGAATATATAAGAAACGAGATACAAAGTGACATTAAAGTAAAGTAGAGGGTTAAATTTTAAGAAGGGCCTCTTTGTTTCTTGCATAAATGTCATAGTGTATAAGAAAAGCAAATCGATGAAACATTTACACTACCTTTACTTACATGAAAATTTCTTTTGAACTGTGGTGCATTTAGAAATACAATTTTTTACAGATTGCACTATTTTTTTAATATCTCACAAACGTATTTACGGCAAACCACTAACTATAAATCCACATTTTTTCATACTTCAAGTTATTATTGGTATTGTTCATATTAGTTTTATATTTAGCACATATTTGTTAAACTTATGTTATTTTAAAATCTAATTAACGACAGAAGCATGTGCAAAGCTTCGCCGAGCATATCGTCAGGAATATAAGCTTATAGTCTTGGAGAGAAACACACGTTTTCGCTTCATCTAGAAGCCAAAACAGTCTTTCCTAATTCCATGGAAAAAATAATTCAGTTGAAAGGACTCAAAACAGCAGAAAACGAGATCAACCTGCCAAAAACTGACCATGCACTTCGTGGAATTTCTACAATTTAAAATTTTTAATATTTTATACAAAGCCATAAAAAAATTTTAAGCAAGGGTGTGGGGGGAGGTTGTCAAAATGGCGTGTCTTTCATTCAGTGCGTTCAGGACCTCAACAGCTTTGCTGGTGATTCAGTAATACCAATTACGTCATTGGTAGTTTGTTTTCGACACCGTTCTTGATAAAGCTTTCTTTGTAACTCTTTATTTATAACACTAAAATTTTATTTTATTTTAACTATAAATCCAACATTAGTAGAAGATCACAATGTACGTAATATTTAACTGCTGTCAACAGTATGACAGTAGAGAGTTTCGCGTATGTATCGCGTAGACTCAGATTGGGAATACAGAAACACAAATGTATAGTTAGAAGCCGAAAATTTTCGAACAAATTAAACGCAAATCGCTGTAAATGTTTTTTTGAAAACCAAGGATTGGGATTAAACAATACCAACAATTATAAAACAAAATAAATTAGTTCAAAAATAGAAAAAAGAGCGAGATGATTTGCCAATTTTATGCCCTCGACCGGCTTTGATTCGTATTCTACGATGTCCATATAAAAGTATTTAATTAAATTTTATCTATTTTGGTTCTTTACTGACTACTTTAAAAAACTCATTTGGATTTCATAAAGCAACTCCTTAAAGAATTTGAAATTTTATTTTGTTAGGTTGTTGACAACAAAACCTTCACGCGTTATAAACATAACCTTTAAATTGTATGTTCTAAAAATTCATAGAAGAAATCGTAAAAGTTTTTAAACTTTTATTTACTGATAGAAAAATAATAAAAATCGTTAAACATATTTGTAACACTTTAAGTTTTCAGCAATGCAGTTAACTTTTGAATTTTCGCTAGGAATAGTGCAATTATTGTAAACATTTACAGTTACAGTGGAAGTGTCCTGGGATTTATTGAAATTCCAGGCAAATTTTCTGTCCAAGCAAAGTCTTGCTTCAGGCTTTCCTCATTTATAGCGTTTATAGTGAATATTGATCTGTTGTAGCGGTTGTATTAAAACCAGGTGCAGTGGCTGTAGAAGTGCTAGCTAAACCTGAAAGTATATGAAACACCTCCATTTTTTACTTGGTGGAAGCGTCAATGTAACCTCCAGCAACGGCTGACGTCTTCCACCCACCATGCCGCTTAATCGTAACCAGGTCACCTCAGCTGTTGGCTAGGTGAGATACGCTTGATCTTCGGAAACCCTGTGAAGAGCTCTGGGTTCGGCAGTTTCAAAGAAGTTGCAATGAATTTAGGTGCCTTGCCAATTGTGTTAATTCCAATTAGACTGTTAACACAGTGACCATTTCGATATGTCAGGAAGAAACGTTGATGAGTTATGTGGCTGGGACGAAGGCTACGATACTTATTCACTACATCGATCCATAATTTCTTCGTTATAATAAATTGTCTTTGAATGTAATTTTTCGTTTAGATACCACAAGAACATCATTTTTAAATTTAATATCATCTAATGTCATATTCGTTATCTCCTCACGCCTGCATGCACCATTGTACCCCATTATAAGGATAATCTAAAATTATAAAATATCATATATTAAACTGTTGTATAAAATTATATAGAATCGGGTTAGATGATGTCAAATAAGAATGAAAATTATTACAGACTTCTAAAAGGAGATATAATTTTTACTTACCTTATAAGCTAAGTATATTTTATCATCAGCTTCTTTTATAAAGCGATTAATGTCTTCTATTTCTAAAATTTTGAATTTTTTAGCTTGATAACCATCCGATGATCTTTTCAGGAATGCTATTAATTTTGAAAATTGCGAGATATTTATATTTTTATATATGTTCAAGCAGGCCTTTAGCATGGAGTATTTAGACCACAAAAAAGAGGCTTTTTTGACCTTACTTTCCTTATCAAAATAGGCAAGCAGAACGTTTTCCGAAATCCCTACTACATTATTTTGTTTGCACCAGCAATAAAATTTGCATACTCTTTTTCGTAGGCTTCACGCGATTTTTTCGGCAGAAGTATATTTAGCGTATTTTACGCTACTTTGCGTAGCTCGGGTGGGGTGCAAGATAATTATTCTTCCATCTTATCTTCAAATCTTAGGTATTTTAAAAATTAAATCACTTTTAAACACAGTTTGTCTAAATTTTAATTTGACAGTAGTTGGAATTGTTTGAAATTGTTTTAAATGTTACCAACAGCCACATAAAAAAAAAACAAAAAACAAAAAATTTTCCTAATCGATTATATTTGTAAATTAAAATATAAAATAAGGTAATTTTTAACTTTTTTGGACCAAAATAGAAAAAATAATTTAAATATACGTTTCATAAGACATGTCTTATGAAACTTGTTTTTTAATATACTATTATATACTTTGCCCCATCTAATAAATAAACCATTATGCAGGTTTGTTGGTACTGTACGTGGCTCTGAAAAGACGACTTCTGTCTTATATTATGTTCATGCTGTTTGTAAATGTTTGTTTATATTGCTAAGGTACGGCGATTGCTGTTTTATATATAATTCACCGCCTTTGTTAATAAACAAATCTGCATCTATTCTTAAATTTTTATTTACATTGCTCCACAACAACACTTGAGAAAAGGTACCTACTGTACGCGCTGTGGAACCTGAGAAAAATTTGATCTTTACGCAGTAGTTTAGGGAGATATGGAGCAAACAGTACACTCCCAAAATTGAACATTTTATTCTAGAGTGTAACCGATTGTAGAACTACAAATTATACCTGATTTACGGAGTTACATGAAGCGTTAGCGACCGAATGGAGTTACGTGGCTTTTCTCAGGTTCGGTGGCGCGTAATGCATACTGGGTAAATCTATATTTACGTGTTCAAAACAAAATCTTTGGCTATGCCTTTTTAAAACAGTGTTTATCGTAAGTAGGTATAGATTAAAAATAAAACAATCTGGAACTTTTTACGTAAGTAATGAACTTAATTTGTTTACATTTCCCAAGCCTACTCACGATAAAAACAAAGGTTTTAAAATAGCATGGACAACTGACTGTAACGCGGTTTTTGAGTTTTCCAATAAAAATTCATATGTAACATAACAAACATTTTATACTCTTGGGGGTCCAAATAGCGCCTCAATATTAACGCTTCAATAATAATAATAAGTAACGCCGGCAATAATAAAGCCAGCAAAAATAGCGCCGATTAAAAGTACCCCCGGCAAAAACAGCGCCGGCAAAAACAGCGCAGTGAAAAATTGCGCGCTAGCAAAAATAGTGCAGATCAAAAAGTCGCCTTTAAAAATAGCACCGTCAAAAATGCCGCCCTCTAAAACAACGCCAACAAAAATGGGGACGGTCCAAAATATCGCCGACAAAAATAACGACTTCAAAAATGTCTTCGTCAAAAATAACGCCAGTAAAAAATGTATCCCGCAAAAATAGCGCTGCAAAATGAATGCCATCAGAAACATCGTTATATAAATACTTTGCATATTGATGATAGTTTGATTAAGGTTTAAATTTAATTTAATAACAAATTAAATCAAATTTTTATCAAAATGCAAAGTAATTTGTAAGGCTATGTTCCTGAAGGCTTTAATTTTTGCCTGCGACATATTGACGGGCGCTATTTTCGCCGACGCTATTTGCCGACTCATTTTTGACGGCGCTATTTTTGCGGGCGACAATTTTAACCGGCGGTATTTTTGACTGCGATTCTTAGTTGGCGCTATTTATGCCGGCGACATTTTTTATGATGCGATTTTCGCCGGCGTTGAAAAAGGAAAATAAAACTATACAATGACGGAAATAAAATTATAGTGCGATTTCAAACAAATGTCATTTGAGAGCGTTAGTAAGTACAAAGTCTAAAAAAAATTAATTTGTTTATTCTCCTAGCGTTCTAGACCACAGAGTATATACTGACGCATCCGGTATAAGCCGCAAAGTAGAATAAGAAGTTTCTATATATTTTTCAAAATCAATTAGAACGGCCCAAAGAAAAACCACCCGAGAATCTGCCTTAGTATCGAGCATTAACCGTAGGTCTAAGGCAAATATTCTCGCAGGCACCCCGCTTCTAGTTCAAGCGGAAGCTCACTGTACGAAGCTTTTCCAGCACCACGAGCCTATTTAAGAGCAACACAGCGACGATCTCAGGTCTCTGCAAAGTCTCCTGCACATCGAGCCACCTCAAAAGCGAAGCAACGGCTACATCAGGTCTCGGAGCAGCACCTCTGCGTTACGAGCTAATTTTCAAAAAAAGTCGCACTCCGTAAGGACCATCACCAGGACATACAAGCACTCAGCCCAGTCTCTACACGGATCTCAACTTCTAAAGCTGCAACCTGAGCCGCCCTATTGACTTTGTGTATTTATTAATTTTTGTTTATTTATTAACTGTTTAAGGTTATAATTTTTTCTGTCAAATAAATTCCTATTCTTTTAAAATTACAGCAATTAAAATAAATTTAAGACCCGTTTTTATCACTTCCTTAACGTTTATTAATTATTAAATACTTTAATTTCTAAATTAAATAAAAATAGATAGGGAAATGACGTCTCATTCTTAGCCTGTATTGGGAGAAACTCAAACAAGTAGTTGTTATAAAATGTCTATGGATGGATGCTTTGCGTATGAATGTGGGTGCGTGCGGCTCATATTTTCCGAACGGGTGAGCCGATTTTGATGAACTTTAGAATGTGGTGTTATATCAAGAATTCGTTTCTATAATGTAATAATATTTCTACTGTCAGCGGCATGTTTTTTTGTTAACATTTTGTGTTTACGATATTTAAATTAAATTTACAAAAGAAAATGAAAACTGGGGAGCAACAAATATTTAAAATTTTTAAATTTCCACAAATTTCTGTTAATATATACAAAGCTGTTGCTGTTTTAGCCTTGTGCAAATTTCAACCTGTTTACATGTCATTATCAAACCAAAGATTAAAAGTAAGCAGTTGATGTTGCTGTAAGAACAATAAACTTTGATGACCGATCTATCTGCAGATGACTAATTTCTTTTTCGAAAACTTCTAATAATGATGAATTTAAGAGATCAATTTGCTCATTTATTTAAAGTGCAGCTTTTAAGTACTTGGGAATTTCAAAGGCTTCCACTGCATGTAGTTTACATTCATCATCAATCAAAAGTAAAAAAAAATGTTATAGTGTTATTAGATGTCAGTAAATGATTCTGTTCTAATAAATGTCTACTTGAATGAAATTTATGTAAGTGTTTGTATTTGTAACAATAAATGTGTTCATTGTACCTAATTTATAAATTTCTTACTGTCTGGTCTATATAACCCGAATTACAGTGAGAGCAATTTAACTTGCAAATGCCTGATTTTAGTAAGTTATTTTATAATATTATTTAATTATATCGGATGAACCTTTTGGATATTTTGTTTAAATAGCTAATTTATAATATATTAATTAAAGAGATAGGTTATGATTTCTTGTTGGTGTTATACGTCAAAACGTTAACTATGCTTGTATTTTACGATCCTTCAAACAATGTATTGCTATGATATTCGGAGTTGTATGATTTGACTGGAGTATTGTGATTCCTGGAAGGCAGTTTTTGGGATGCTTGTTACAATTTAATTTACGATTGGAAGTTTGTGAAGACTGTAAGGTTTTGGTAGTCAAACTTATAAACTCAGGGTTGCGTATTATTGCTGTAATTTTTTGTTTTAAAATTCAAATAATGTGGTTATTTTTATATCATTTATATTTTCATATTTGTAAAGTTTTGTTTACTCTGAAAGAAAGAAGAACACAATCAAATTGATACGATTATTGTTTATGTTAATTTTAATTATAAAATTAGTTCAGAAAGGTTTAAAAGGACTACTTGTTTTGTGCATCGTTAAATGTCATTTTCGGGGGTTATGGATGTGAATGTCAATTTGACAAATGTATAAAAAGAACACTCATTGTTTCACGAGATTTATTTGTTATAAAAAAATGGGAAATCAAGGCAGAAGACAAAAGCAAGTGAAAACTTATTAGTTAGTTACGGCTCGTCCTGAAAACAAAGACACAGGTTTTTTTATTCTCTGATAGAAAAAGAGAAAGAAAACGAGTGATAAGAAATAAATAGTGATTTTGAATTGAATAGAAGCTATAATAAGACGGATACAAGTGTTTCTCAACTAATTTTGGAACACAGTTATCATGGTAGAAAAAGCCAAGTATTAGTAAACATAAAAGCAGTCCAGTACATATTGGTACTACAAAGGAGGAAGATTCTTACTAAAGGCGAGTGCTGTGGTTTTTGTGGAAACTGCAAACCAGAGAAGAGGGAGTTTATCATTCAACGATTGTCGAGTTAAGGATATCTTGATAAAGAACAAAGATAAGTGTTCAGTTTTTAAGATTAGTAGAAATAAAAGCAATTTCTTGATTTTTCACAAATGAAACCTCAAATTGACTTCTAAATAAAAAAACTGTTGTAACGTTGATATTGATTTGTGTTTTTTTTGTTTGAATCTTATTTATTAATAACATTTCTTCCCAAGCTTAATAACGACCCTGAGAAATTTTATAAAAGAGTCTCATATAAAATATAATTAGTTATTGCGTAAATTGCAGGCATTTAAAGGATTGTTTTTCTAGTATGTACGAAGCCTCATATCATAGCAGTATACTTTTAACATTTTAATACAGAACATTTCTTTCTGTCAGTTAGGTTACCATACGTAATTGCTTGGTGTGCCGACAGATGAACGCAAATAAGCGGATACGTGTCTGTCAATGGAAGAGACAAAAATCTGAATTAAATCCAAAAACTTCAAAAAAATTCAAGGTAAAAATATTGAAAAAGATGCTGTTCGCGTATAACTGGAAGAGTAGGTAGATAAATTACGAAAAATAAGCTCAAAATACTAACAAGAAAATATGGCCAGCATCTACTTCTACCCCAGTAGCACAAAATATTATTTAAATATTTCAAAACTACATTGTAGAAATGTTAAATGTAACACTTTTCTATATTACGTTAATATTCAAAAGAAACATTTCTAAAACATTAATTTTAAAGATGTTTACAATATTTGACCTAAATGTTGGCTAAATATTTAAAAACTATATATATGATGTTTGTCAAAAATATTTGTTTAATGGTTTCTGAAAATATTATTAAAATATTTTAAAACTACATTGTGGAAATATTGTATGTAACATTTTTTTATATTACGTTAATATTAAAAGGAAACATTTCTATAATATTTATTTAAAGATGTATACAATATTTCTTCACAATATTGTTTTAATATTTTTTTTTAAATATATATATGATATTTGTCAAAAATATTTATTTAATGGTTTCAAAATATTATTTAAATATTTGAAAATTACATTGGAGAAATATTGTATGTAACATTTTTTTATATATTACGGTAATATTAAAATAAGACATTTCTATAATATTTATTCAAAGATGTATACAATATTTGTTCAAAATGTTGTCTTAATATTTTTTTAAATAAATATATGATATTTGTCAAAAGTAGTTGTTTAATGAATTTTGAAAATATTGTTAAATATTGTAAAACTACATTGTGGACATATTGTGTGTAACATGTTACGGTAATATAAAAATAATATTTAAATAATATTTCATTAATATTTTTTTATGTTAACGTAACATACTACATACAATATTTCCACAATGTAGTTTTAAAATATTTAAATAATGTTATCTAAATTCATTAAACCAATATTTTTAACAGTTTTTCAAAATATTTATACACTATTTGTCCAAAATATAGTTCAATCCGATGTAGAAGTACACACAATGTTAAAAAAACAAAAACGTCCTTCCTGGTAGTTTATTATACATACATTTTTTACATTATATATAGATTTACAATTAATTGTCATATATCTCCCCGTGGCTCTGTCCGTAACGGTGGTGTCTCTGAAAGTTAAAATATAATATATAGTTAACTGTGTACGCGAATATTAACTATTAATTAGTTTATTTTCGGGCATGGTTTCACAAAGTTACGTGACACATTCTTACATTCCGACATTCATAGGAAAAAAAATGAACTTGGGTCAGGAATGTACACGTAAGTAAAGAAATTCTGAATAACTTACGAATAAATGAGACCAACCTTTTTGGAAGTGGCCAGGAATGCCTACACTGACTTTTTCATTTTCGTGTCGGATGTGCTTACAAAACGTCTGCGTGTAACAGCTAAAACTACAAGCTGTTTTAGTTAACAGATTAAGAAAATCTAACAAAATACTTACAAACAATAGCTTTAAAAATGCGCAAATGACAAAATGGCAATTTCCCGTATTGCAAATTCTGGAATATCACAAAGCCATTTTGTTGGCCAATAACTTGGTCATTTGTAGGAATATGTGCGCTTTCACGGCCTGCAAAATGGAGAATCTCGACCTATAAATATAAATATAAATAAATACCTCAAACCTCAAAAAAAATGTAAACTTAACTTACCTTATTTAAAGATGTAACGCTAACGAGAAAAATTATCACTTATGGGAAGGAACTATGCTCGCTAGTTACCTATTTGCAGCAATGGCTCACTTGTAAGTTATTCACAAAATTCGCAGAAACATAGCCCCGTAGATTAACTCACCACCCGCAAAAGGTAGGTAGTAGGGAGTAAACAGGTACTTTGTGACCAAAACTGAAATTTCCTAGAATCATTTTCAAAAGTAAAAGCCTTTTTTCTGCTCAGGTAGGCGGCACGTTGCCAGGGATATTGCTAGGCGATTGTATTTGAATCATACTTTATCTTAAATATTTTTTTTATTACTGTTTCTCTGCACGCATATAGCAGCCTAATATACAACTAATATTTTTTAGTAATATTTAACAAAAATAAGCATAATATTTTAACAAATATTAACCTCATCTTTTCTAAAAGCAAACCATCCAGTAGACAAAGATGGCCATTAGCAGAAAAGTAAATACACCAGGATTACTCGGAAATATACATAAAACCGACATCGATGCTTTGAAAAGTAGCCGACAAATATCTCTTTTATAACTACCTTTCGTATTACCAGTACAAAAACAGATTTTTTATAAAATTACTACCACCAGTAGTATTCCTGAAATAAATTTCCCCAAAATGACTTAAATAAACTTAAATTTTTAGAGTCTAGTTTAAATAATCAAAGGAAAACATGTACGAAAAATTTCAGCAAAACAGTTCAAGGCAAAAAATCCAGAGGAAAAATTAGCCATGGGAAAAAAATCCAAAATATAAAATATATTTGTATTATTTTTATTTTTAAATCAAGATTCTAAAACCAGTACACCAAGTACATACACTGCACGAAAGCACGATGCAAGAAATTATAGATTAAAATGAGGAACTGACCCTTTTGTCTTTTAATTCATCATTTTAATTTTTGGAATGAGGATATTTACCCTCATTCCAAAAATTAAAATGTTACCTGCAAATATTGGTTAAATTTTATGTATTAATATTTAAAAAACATTTTGTAAATCTCAACAGCGTAATATTATCTGAAAATGTCAAAGTTATGTTTTGTCAATATTATCTGCAAATATCGGTTAAATATTATGCAACAATATCTAAATAACATTTTGGAAATCTGAACTGAGTAATATTATCTGAACATGTAAAAGTTATGTTTTTTCAATATTACTTGTAAACATTGGTCAAATATTATGTAATAATATTTAAATAACATTTTGTAAATCTTGACAGCGAATATTATCTGAAAATGTCAAAATTATGTTTTTTCAATATTATCTGCAAATATCGGTTAAATATCATGCAACAATATTTAAATAACATTTTGCAAATCTAAACTGAATAATATTGTGTATCATGTCAAAGTTATGTTTTTTCAATATTACCTGCAAATATTAGTTAAATATTATGTAATAATATATAAATAATATTTTGTAAATATCAACACCTTAATATTATCCAAAAACGTCTGTGTGATATTGCTTAAATATTGCCTTTTAATATTAATTTCATATTGGTTATTAATATTTAAACAATTATTGGTTTACCTTATCGTAGTAATATTTTGAAAAAAGATGTAAGTAATATTTCTCTGACATTTGAAACTAATATTTGTCATACAGCAGCGCGTAATATTTAGATAATATTGTCTACAACTTTGGTTGATAATATTGTGGAAAAATATTCTATTAACGATGACTTAATATTACTAACAAATATTTGCTATACAGCAAGTTTAAATATTAGTTTAATATATGTTATATTATAATAATATTTAAAGTTCACAAATATTATAATGATATTTGATTCATATAATAGCAATATTTTGTGCTACTTGGGTACGTTCAGATTTTTCCAAATCTTATTTTTTCTATAAATATTAGTTACCCCAAAATTTCTAGTTTTATAAATATTGGGCTAGCTTTTCCGTATATACAAGAAAATAAACGAACGTTTGAGTTTTTTAGCCTCAAAACGTTTTTAAAGGTAAATCTCGAACTATATAATTTTTATGAAAAAAGTACATATCAGTAAGTAAAACTTCCGTTATTAATTTTTAAACAGTTTACAAAGAGAAGTAATAAAAAAAAACGAAGATAATAAATAAGTGCATAACAGACGTTCAGTAAAAGCAATTTCCATTTCTTGATTGCGGAAATGATAATGACGATTGGAAATTCACTTGGCTTAAAGTTATTCTCCGTTCGTTGTTGAACTCTAATAAAGTAGTTGATTATAGCGTTGTACACGTATTAGAGGTGACAAAATTAAACAAAAAATCAGTATTAAAAAAATTAACTTTTACAATCGTTTACACTACACAATTAACGACTGCTTTAACAGCTTAACTAATGAAAAAATAAGGTATTGAAGTTTATTTGCATAATTAAAAAAGCTTCGCATGACATTTTCTTTAGTAACGCTTCGCTAAAAGCTATCGGAAGTGCACAAGGGAGAGGCGGTCTGGCAGCTTCCGGTATCAATTAGTGGATACTGATATCAATTTGCGGCTACTTTAATAATTGTATTATGTACTCGATGTTACTAAACAGAGACCAGAAAGTTGGAAACAGTTTAGTTTAAAGTGAATCATCTCATGTCATCGTGCATAAAACATATATATCGAGTATGTGCATAAATACCAGTAAAATGCAATACAAAAAACTTACGTATTTTTTTTATTGAAAAGCACAAGATTACTCAATGATACTAAATTCCTACATAATTTGAGACTGTCTTAAATTATCTAAATATTCCTAGTTGAAATATTAATAATCGAGAAAATACATTTTTTATTTATCTATACAATAAATCGCTAACTATCTCACCATACCACGCCGCGGACTCTTGCATCACGACATAATTTATCACCATAACACCACGGCGACTTCTTTGTACCTCGGCGCGGTTTATTGACTGTTATTTATATTACTGCCAGTACTGTTGCCACAACCTTATTTATTACTTTCATTTTGAAGGGTCAAAACATTCTCAAATAATTACCACCGAAAATTAGTACCGAAAGATTGTAACATGCTAGCGACGAGCAGAATTTCGAAAATTCAGTTAAAATGAAAAGAAGCGCACACGATTAAAAAAAATGTAATTACAATTGGTTGTTTCCAAAATACGTCACCATACCATTACGAATTCTTTATGATCATAATAAACATGACGTCAGAATCAGTTGGACGTGTTGTAGTCAAAATGCTCCGGCCAGAGGAACCGATGTCTATAATTCAATGAATGTTTTTAAAGTATGAATTTAATGTTTACAAATGAGAAGCTGTTTGTGTAACAATTCTGCCTGTCTGTTTCAAAACGTAATACTGGGAGGGTCTTTGCTTACATGTTGAAGAACGCAGACAATGTTTATGCGTGGCAATTACGGGCCGTTAAAGAAAATAAAGACAATCCGCGAGTTAGAGTTTCTGTAATTACAAGAAGACGACGAGTTCGTTGATTAATTTATAAAACTTGCTGATCCCATGTACTACGCCCCACGAATTTCTAAAAAAAATGGTAGCCAATTTATTGAAAGAGGTATAATGATATAATTTAAATGTTAAGCAGGTATCGGAACCCTTAAACATAATAAATGACCCGTATTGATATGTAAGGAATAGTACTGAATGCGCGATTACTAACACTTGAGAAAGGAAGGGATACAGATTTAATAAATATATATATAGATAGAATGTAAAATAATAAATAACCTATGTCAAAATGCGTAGTGACTAAAGTTGTGACGGTGCGAAGGAATCCAGAATTAATATATACATTAATAAAGACGTGTGTCGAGCTGTAAGGCATATTACTGAATGCGCGATCACTAAAAGTTGTGATTAGGGAAAAGGATCCAGAGTTAAAATATAGAATAATAAATAACCGGTTACTAAACTAAAAGTTAAGATTTGAGGAAAGGATTTGGATTTACTATATATAAACTAATAAATAACCCGTGTCGAGGTGTAAAACATGTTACTGAATGCGCAGTCACTACAAGTTGAGACAGAGGGAAAAGATCCAGATTTAGTATAGATTTAAGAAGATTTAGACTAAGACTTCGATCCGCAGCTTGCAATGCTCCCTAATTAATTCGATTATTGATTATCAAAACATAATAAACATTTGCAGAGGACATGTCTAGGGGTTTCACTAGTTCTTATTGTCCAACTACTTTAAGCCATGATATTAACACCACAAAAATCAAATCTTTTTTATCTTTACTCTACTCTTTTAGTTTTTTACACTTCTAATGTGGGACTGTGTCGTGACGAAAATACAAAAGTCGATTTTGAGGTTTTGACGGAAATACAGACTTCGTCTATCTAGAAAACCAAACAAATGGAATTCAAGAATGTCTGAATGAATCTGTGCGTGTGGCACACTCGGAATCTTGCAAATAACTAATCCAAATGTTTTTACAATTTAACATAGCTGAACCCGTGGACTACGACCAACGCTTTTCGTTTCTTAAAATTTTTAGCAAAACTTGACCACGACAGCCAAAGCCGAATGAGCGCAGATGCAAAAGGATTAATGAAAGAAAAGTCAATCACGCACGCAGGCAGCCGAAAGCTAATTCAAATCGATGACCGCAATTGACACGCTAAGATCTGCCGTATCTGTTTGCACTTTTGCATCCAGCAGGCGCCAAAAGTTGAGTTTAAACTGCGTTGTTCGTTAGTTCAATTGTTCCTTTAGATATCTGGAGCGTGTGGTCGAACTTCCATGTTAAGCTTTTAATAAGAATTCGGTAGTTAGATGTGTTTACTTAGTTTCGTTTTTTTCAGAGTCTGAGTTGCATTAATACCTAATCTAATAAAATACCTTACAGCAAATCGGAAAATTGTTTTAAACTATCGTGCTTTAAAATTGCAGCAACTGCGATTTTTAATATTTTATAATTTAACGGCTTATTACTCAAAAAAAAACTATACATATAGAAATACTATACGAATATATGTAAGAAGTTTTAGTGCATTAAAACTATGAAGTGGAAACATTTTCAAAGTTCTAGAAATGATCAAAAAATGTTACTTAAAAATTGGCAACTCGTTTTGTTTTTAAACTGTGTAGGTTCATACATTTCTGTGTCGCCTCCTATGCGGTTTTGAAACTATAAAATGTATACTCTTTTCTTTAATACAGGAGATACGATAGACTATCTCTGTTTAAGCTAAATTTCTCAGGAGTAATAGTATAATACGAGTCACAAGTTAATTTTTATTAGCAGCAATATTTAAGTAAGTTAATTTTCTCATTTTCTTTCAGTTTTTGGCTAATGAATTTGTTGTAACGTCTACTAGATCATTTTTAAAGAGTACTTTATCGCAAAAGTTTGGAATGTTTTGGTGAAATCATAATAGATGTTGTTTTAATTTATTTGATGGTGATTTCAAAACATAACAATTAAATTTAAACAGTTTCCACATTAAATAAAAATGTTGTTTAAATTTCACTTAGAGTAAAAAAGTTTTTTTTAATTATTTAGCTTTACTTACTTTTATCTTCAATTTTCGCACTTTACCAAATAGAGAATTTGTTCTGTAAATTAAACTGCAGTTAACTTCTATCCTGTAAATTTTACAAGTTCCACAATTTCTTTAGACCGATTTTTCTCTAATTTTGCATTGTGCATGCTATTTTTGACTGTTGGCTTAGAACGCATTGTTATTTGAGAGATGCACTCAGACTTTCTGGATTGGGTTTGTGTTGTACCTTGTCAACCCAAACAAGGAAATGGCATTATAGCTTGCAGCTTCAGATGGAACAACAAAACTGAGTTCAAGCACTTCAACTAGAATGTTCTATATTTTAGAAACTTTTCCCATTTTCAAATGTAAAAATATGTGTAACGTTGTAACCCCAACAGCAATGACGCTATAAGAAAACAAATATTTCTCTTGAGATTAGAGATTCGTCCGCATATAATTGGGTAGGAAGTGCAAAACCCAAACCCCTTAGTTATTGCTGCGTTTAAATATTAAGTTGTAAACCTTATTCTACTATCACTCATCGGCAAGTTAGTTTAAATAGAAATATTTTATCGTTCCGCGTTTATTAACTAAAATAGCGTAATATTTTGCGTTTCAAAAATTCCTATTAGGCGTCAGAGCGAGAGAGACAGAGATTAGCGGAGCACGAATCAAATTGAAGTTCATCCAAACTACAAAATTTAAAAAAATTATTTGATCTTTTTTTGCGTAATATTTTACAAAAAATTTTAAAATTTGGAAAAAAAAGTTACGTCACAACTGTTATTTGTCAACAATTTTCTGATACATTTTGGTCTCCTAGAGCTGTTCCTAAACCATATTTCATCGCAATCTGCTAACTCGTTTTGCAATAATTATGCGTTAAAGTCAGAATTTTTATTAAATCCTAGCGGACATTATTTTAAAGCTGGAAATATCGGAAACCGTAAGAGATATTTTATCAGAATCAGATTCAGTTTCAAATTTAAAAAAAATGTGTTTGAAAATAATAATGGTAAAAATACGTATTACTTCTGCTTACGATTTTGGATGTTTTTAAAGATTGTTTCCCGACGAATTTTTGATATATTCTCACATTCTGAATCTCATCGTATTCGGCACATACGTTCGAAAGTTACAAGGCTAACACACACTTGCTTATTTACAAACAGAAATTTTTTGAAAGCCACTTTTTTAAGTTGTGAGAGATCCAAAACATAATTTCCACCAAAGTCTAAAATTTGAACATTTTCAAGAAATTAATATTTTCTTACACTGCATAGGAAAGTAAAAATCTATTAAAATAAAAACGACGCGGTTTTCAGTATTGGAAAGGGTGTTAAAATGAGTTTCTTGTAGTTTAGGCTGGCGTATGATTTATTCACATTAACGCATGTCCAGAAATTAGCTTTAGGAGTTTTCGTTGTTATTTTACCCATTTCTTTGCAATTATGCAAAAATAAACGTTGTGTTTAGAACGAACACTTGAGTACCTTCACAATCCTCTTAATGTTATTTTAGAAAAATGTCATACACGTTGAAGTAAGAAGTATTATTATCATCGAATTTTATTTTTGCCATGACATTAATATTAATAGATTCAGAACGTATTCAGTACAAAGTTGCCTGGAAGAAATTCGAGCTGCATTTCCAGAAGCCGCTGTTGATTTTAAACAGTTTTAAGATCCCCTAAATCGAAGTGTTTGTTGCTTGTTGCGTGAGGCAAGAAGTGCTACCAGAAAGAAGAGTAGCGGCCGACCATCAAAACGTATTGTTGGAATCATCGATGGAACTGGAGAAATAATATAAAATAAATCTAAACTTTTCATTTGTCGATTATCACGACCAATAGATCTTTCTGTGGCAACCAGTTGCACAATATTACGTAAAGACGTGTTCTTGTGTTTTTAGAGACTGACAGTGGTTCAGAAGTTTCTCCCCATTGATACCCCACAAAGGCTGCTGTTCAGTCAGTTGCTTGTAAACAAACAAATTCACGATGATGATGCTGACGCACTAGAAAACGGTTTTTCATCGGTGAATCGTGGTTTCATAAAACGCAATATATTACCTCGCCACATATGAGAGTATTTAACATTGAGAATCTACATACGTTTATTGAACTCTGCATCTCAAAAAAGTTGATGTTTGGGCAGCCGTTGGTGGAAGGATAATAATTGGATCAATAATATTTAAAGGTAATAAACTGTTTTTAATATCTAACTTATATATTAATGTTTTTTATTGTAAGGTAACATTGACGCCACAAGAAGAAATTTTACAACAATTTTCGGAGAAACTGTACGATGAACAACAGTGTCAGGTTTATTTTCAGCAGGATAGAGCAACTGCTCATTGGACGCATGAAACGTTGGATATGTCAAATATTACAATTTACTTTCGGCTTAGACCGCGTCGTCATTTGAGAACTACGCCCACAATAATCAGGTAAGGACTGACCTGTAGCTTGTCTGTCTTCACAAGCATCTGCTCTAGAAGATTGAGCAATATTTGTTCGTAGGCCCTGCCTGCCTAAACAGTGTTTTTATTCACTTTGAAAATGCAAGCTGCAATGTCTTGCGAAACGTTAGTTTGTATGGGTTTACAAACAGCTAACAGGCATAAGCCGATTAAGTATTATTGTCTTGGCAAACAAAATACATTAAGATCAAATCCGTGTCCGACCCAAGGTTTAAATAAATTAAGTAGGCGGCCCTGTTTAGGCAGGCAGGGCCTGCGACGAAATATTGCTCAAACTTCTAGAGCAAAGGCTTGTAAAGGGAGACAAGCTACAGGTCTGTCCCTACCTGATTATGCTGGGCGTAGTTCCCAAATGACGACGCGGTCTAAGCCGAAAGTAAATTGTAATATTGACAATTCGAGAAACCGCGAAAGCCTCAAAGAATACGTTGGATATGTTAAGCTTCGTTTACATTATAGCGAACATAAGCGAACGACCGAACTCGTTCGTAGCAATTCGCTAGATGTAAACGGTGAATAGTACACGAACGAACGAATTCGTTCGCAATCGGTCATGTTCCGGCCGGTGTCGGTAAATGAGCGAATCATCAAAGAAAATTCGTGCTCTGTGTAAACAGTTTAAATACGTAGACGAGCATTAGGCAGTTCCTTGCAGAAGTGCAACACGAATCCCACATGATGCTTACGAATGTATGGATCATTAACAACTGCGAATGCTCTGCTAAGTGTAAACAAGAAGAGGTGAACCCTACCAAACGAACGAATCCATTCGTTCGTTCGTTCGTTCGCTTATGTTCGCTATAATGTAAACGAAGCTTTACAAGAATTCTTTCATGGTACAGTTATTAGCCGGTATGAAGAAGATTTTGGCGTGCAAGATCTTGCGGCTTAGCTCCGTGTTGATTTATTGTGTGTCATTACATTAAAAACCTATATTTACCGAACTAATCAATAATGTAAATAGATTAACTAAGACTGCGCATTGCATACAAAATTGTATAATTAAATAAGCAGTAGCGGCTGGTGAACTTTGTTGTGGGAGGGCAAGTATTGTTTCATAATAGCTAGTTAAATTTAAATAATACATAAAAAAAATAATTAGTACAATTAATTTAAACAAAATTACACGTAATTTTAGTAAAACAATTAGTAATACATTTTTTAATTAATTATTCGTTTTCTCTTCCACTTTGTTAAGTCGTTCGAAAATTACAGTAAAACAACACGCCTTTAACTTCAAGCAAAAATAAAACAGATGTGAAAGAGTGGGGACAAGGCACTAAATTCGATGGCGGTAGCAGGAGTGGCAATAGTGCGTTGTAATTCATTCTGGTTGGATTGAATATAAAGATATTTTGCGATAAACAAATCGGATACAAAGTGATAAAATAATAAAACCACATAGAAGGGCATTGCTCTTCTGCCCTTCTTGAACCAGCTACCACTGTAAATACCACCTCGCACAGTTTAGAAAATGTGTTAAGTGCCCTCGTACACTTTTAAAATGTATTCTAGTAGGTCTTGGTCTCTTTGAGCACCTCTTGTAATAAGTACTTTTAAGTGTTGTTTTGTTAAGATGTAACGTTTATATCCGATATAGCACAAGGATGTCCATATAAGATCCTTCGTTAAAGCTATGAATGTTTATGAAACATCCACATCAGATTCTGAGGACACTCTAAAAACGTCCATACGTAGTCCGTTTGTTACAACTGTGAACGTCTTAAGGGCCTCTTTAACGGTCGTCCAAAGGACATACTAAAGGGATATCCATAATACATCTTCAGTGGGTGTATTAGACGTTCTGAAAGGTTATCATTTAGCAAGACACTAGATATAGCAGTTATATACATGAGTCACAGTTGACGCAGAACACAATGTGTAAACTCCCGTCATGGAGATTGCCGAGCAGTAAACTGCGTTCGCTGCGGTTGCACTACGTAGATAAGCGGGCATGAATAACATTCTATCTCGAACGTTAGAAAATTAAAAAAAACTGATTCTTTTCGGTCCATAATATGCCCTACACTTTTTTGTTATAAATTGCATTTGTAAGTTTTTGTTTAGGATTATTATTTACTGGTGTTAAAAAATAAGATAAATAATACTAAATGTCTACCACCGGACGTAAAATGGAAGACTGTAGGACGTCCTTGTGGGATGTCTTATGAATATATAATTTTGGATATTCTATAGATATCCGTTGTACCTCTATGCACTTACAGATGTAGATAGACCTAAAATGGATGCCTTTAGGATATTCCGTGCTATCTGAGTAGCGAGGTTATGTTCACAACAATAATATTAACGCTAAGACGTGCATTAGGAAAATACTGTAGATCAATTGACCACGAATGTTTTTTGAACACCCGTTATATTATTGCAAGCTTTTTAAATACACCACATTTAACTTCTCCTTATCAGATTTTTAACTCAATTTAGCTAATTAAATTATTACTGACATTGATAGTGAATTTATATTATACATTTTTATATAAACTTTATTGCAAAAATTTAAATATAATTTTAAAATATAAGTTCTGCTTTTAAAATTTTCACTGTCACTATCTACTTACTTAAACGTGTGGTTGTACCTTGCGTTGTTGACGATAACAAATTATCTAATTTTCCCATATTTAGAAGTTGAGTCTATTTTTCTTTTCATAATTTAAAGAAAATAGGATGTACCAACATGCTTCCCTAGCTGTTTGCTCGGCAGTTTATTGTAATAGTTCATGTAAATGTAGAACCTTAAAAGTATTTTTAATATCAGTTTTAACAAGTTCAACATGTTCTCAAAGTAACTTTAAAACGAAGAACCTGGAAATTCTCGAAGGAAACTGTTTGTGTAATAAAAAGAGCGGGGGCTTAAAGTACTTAGTAGCTAGTTTTAAAAACACATGTATTGCGTGATTCAAATGCAAATGTGATGGCGGTGTTTATCAAGTGTGCGCTAGTCTCTCCGTCCGCTTCGCTTTTGTTCCAACTCATTTACCTCTTCTTCTCCTTCCTCTTCATTTGTTTGTCGCTGCCCTGCCTTTGTTTATTATAGTGTATCATAATTTTTGTAAAAAGCGCCCCAGACTGAAATTAACTTAAGCCCCTCGACATACTCCTTTCAGCCGAATAAAATTTTGTCACGCCAATTTGCTCGTCAACTTAATAAATTGAGGCGACGTTTTCTAAGCTATTTTTTGCGCTGCGCATATGAAAGGTGAAGTAATTGAAAAAGGTTAGAGTGAAAAAGCTTGTAAAGTATCAAGTTAAGTGAAATATAAATTTAGTGTGCTTTTTAAAGTATAAATATTCATATTCCTGGAGAATTACTTCTCTTTTCCATTCTGAGAGCTTGAAAAGATGCGGGTTGTGTCTCAGTTTGCCTACTTTTATAAAAGTGTGAAAGTTGAAAGCTAAATTGTTTTTTAAGAAAACATTTTAGTAAAATGGTAAATTAAAAAAAAATTAGTTCTTTATGGTACTTATTTTGCAGCACAAATTAGGTTTAAAATGATGTGGGTACCTGTATATAGACACGGAACTCTTGTCTCCGGAAATGCAGCTCCTAACAAGGTTAACATCATAAAGAGGCATACCTAATGAATTGAATAGAGAATGCTGCTTAAATTTGCAAACATTTAACTGTACAGGTTTTCACTAGTAAACATTCTCTACTACTAGTTTCTTGGCTTCCTGGTTGCCGTTGTTTCGACTCCAGTTACACGACGTATCTTCAAGACGGCGTTTCTTTCTTGCCAAAAAAAACCTTCTCTGAAGATCCTCTGTACAATGGAGGACGAAACGTCGGCAACGCAATCTTCTACTAATGTCACATTTTTTATCGTTGCTACTCGGAGATTGTTAAACAATTGTCAAAATTTTGTATTTCAATATCAACATACGCGCATCTTTCAAACTAAAATATGATGCTATAAATTTAATTTTACTCTGGTTACATACAGTTAAATTTTTTATGGATGAACCGGGAAGTGATACATCGTAAAGTTAGCGAAAATTTATAACCTATAGAAGGGTAACCGAGACGAAGTCGTTAGGTACGGCAGATGTTGCAAAAACGAATCAGGACATAGCATAAAGTAGAGAAAAAGCTCTAACGAAGAAGGGTGTTAAGACAAAATGATGTGCGAGCGGGACCGACAATGCAGCACTGGAGCGGTCAGACAAAGAACGACTGTTTTTGTATAATGACATTTTCATATTAATGACTCAAGCAAAATGGCCGAACCTGACGTCACTTCCTTGCGAACGTCGATTGTTTGTGGGCGGATTCTTTAAGTTCCCTGTGTTTTGTTTAATGGAAACTTGGCTTATTAATTATTATTGAGTTTACCATTATACATAATATTAGCTTCCTCGCCCTTGTTTTTATGCAATGTTTTGCTCTCGCCAAGAAAGTTTAAATTTCTTATATTTTAGAACCAATAAATAATTTAAAAAAAAATTAAATAAGATCAATCAGTGAGTTTCAATACAAAAAAAACAGCAAACTTTATACTACTACTATTTACTACTACTACTACTTACTACTACTACTACTACTACATTGATAATTGTCCATAAAAATGCATATATCCATATAATTTAAAAAGCTCAATTTTCGTATTTGTATAATGCAGCAACCTCAAAATTTCAACGAACACCTCTTGCGAACTCCTAAGGCTAGAGTTAATACTCCAGTTAAAACAAAGTCGGATTTACGTTTGTATCTCAATTACGTAAAGGTGAACACGATCACTAATGAAAGGAATAGAAGTATTACAATTTCAGGAAACACTAAACTGTGGAAAAAACACAGTAAATTTATATTAATATTTGTATTTTAATTCCTTAATTTAATTTTAATAAAGCTTTAATTTAATTCCCATAAGTGTACCGCAGAAAAGGATGTGAAACCAGAGTTGAACCTGAATCTGTGTCTAACTGGATTTCTTAAAGATATAAATTCAAAACAAAACAAAAAGCGAAATACTTCGCAATACTTTCGAAATACAATTTTTTAATTTTTGGAAATATTTTGTATCGTAAGGTTCTAACTGTTTCTGTAAGTCGATAAGATCAGAATATAATATTAAATAGCAGGCAACGCTATGACAAGTAGTGAGTTATCACTCATTTATCATACTTTATAGTCAAAGTATGCCGAACGCTTTCACGAAGTAAAAGCAATGAAATCAATATTCCATATTTTTGGAGAAAACTTGCTATAAAAAAAAACTCTGAGGGCGGTAAGGCGGTACACCATCCCTAAACCATCTTCACCGATTCAATTTTTTTCATTTTGCAACAAATTATCTTGAAAGCAGGTCTAGAAGCATTTGCCAAGTTTAATCGCTATAACTTAAACAGTTTTAAAGTAACTGCGATTCTTCTGCTGAAACTCTGAAAGGACAATAACATTTTTGACTAAAAACACAATAAATTTCACCTAAGAATTCATACCGCAGTTATTTAAATTAAGTATTAAACCAGCACCCTACTTCTCTCTTCATTGGGGTGTACAGGATCGTTATGTACTCGAAGGTACGATTAGATGACTTAGACTTGCTCATACTTAAAAAAAATTTAGCTATGATATTTCTTTAAATATTTTACATGATAATGTTCTAGCCATAAAAGTTACTACGTAAAATCAAAATGCTTTTAAGATGCTAGGCTTGTCGCTCCGCTCGAGAGAATGTGATTAACTCGTGTAATGTAACCTTTCGCAGCAGAGCGCTGGTTGCAAGGGTAACAAAAATCGTAGTTTGGGTTAGCTTTTTTACTATTGCCGAAAAATATTGCAACGCTATAAATTTTATAATTAGTGAAAATGCAGAGTGATTGGAGCATTCTAATAATACAATCAATTTGGTCGCTTTTAGTCTTCTTCGCCATAACGGAATTCTCTTTACGGATTTTTTCCTTTATTAATGTCTTGATTAAATCTAGGATGCGTAGGCAAATTGTTTTTGCGTGACCAGCCGATCTATGAGGCATGTTCGAACTTTTCCCATACACTTTATGTTACGTTATTAATTGCTTATTAACTACTGAATAATAAAACGTTATACCATAACAGAATTTATTTTATTACATGAGGTGCCTTCTTAGAAAGAACTCTGTGTTAAAGACTATTCCCAACAATTTCTATAATACGTGGATCGTTGTTGATTACTTTTGTAAAGCAATTGCTTAAAAATGTTTTCGTTTTACAATTTAACTAATGTTTGGAAAATTGTTAAAAATTCTGCTTTTTTTTTTTTAAATTTTTCGAAAACTCTGATTACTATGAAATTTAAAAAAAAATTATAAAATATTGAAAATTTTGTGAAATCTTTGGTTTTAAAAATTTAAAAACAATTTATGTTGAAATTTTCTTTTAATTGTGGAAAATTAAAGTTTGAAAATATATGCAGAGTGCCCAATTTAAAACTGAGCCTAAACTTTTTTAAATAGGCAACACACAATACAAGCCACTGTCGACTATTATTTTAAAACAAAATATTTCTATAATTATGATCAGGGCAATCATGTTTGCATTAACTTGAAAGTTTACTAATCAAATTCGTTAAGCCACATTACTTGAACGGTGCAAAACATAGAATATCGATCACTAATCTTTGGTGCAAAATGTATTTCAACGCTGACAAAGTGGACATGCTTCTAATTCTGTGTGAATGTCGAAAAAATGCGAGTGCTGCCAGTACTTTGTATGCGCAACGCTTTCCAGGTAGACGAATTCCAAAACATTTAGAATGCTTCTTCTGAAATTACAAGAGTATGGGGAACTTTCAAAAACAAAAGTAAGGGCACGGCAAGTTACGGTTGAACATAACGAAGTAGCTGTAATTGAAATGGTTACGAATAATCCCCATACAAGTCAAAGAGCGATTGCAAATGCCTTAAACATTAACAAAGGATCTGTTTTCAATATTCTTAAAGCAAACAAATTTCACCCCTACCATGTTTATACCATACACCATCTTGAAGATAGGGATTATGAGCATCGTGTTCAGTATTGCCAATTTCTTGGACGGCAATTAAACGACAATGCGGAATTTTTAAGTATGGTATTATTCTGTAATGAATTGAGGTTTTCAAACAACGGCATGGTTAATCGACATAACTGCCACTATTACGCCCAAGACCATCCCCGCTGGATCAGGATAAGTCATTTTCAGAGAATGTTTTCTCTTATTGTGTGGTGCGGTATTATTGGCGATTTTGTAATAGGTTCACATTTCTTTAATGGAAATTTAGATGGTGAAATGTATTTCAATTTCTTAATTAATGAACTACCGGCTCTCCTCTAAACGGTTCCTCAAAACGTACGGAATAGCATGTGGTTTTTAAATGATGGTGCACCTACGCATTTTCATAGGGACGTGAGAAATTATCTTAACCAACGTTTTGAGGGACGCGTAATTGGACGAGGTGCATTGCATCCTTGGCCCGCCCGTGGTCCCGATTTGACTCCGCTAGACTTCTTTTTGTGGGACAAAGTAAAAAATGATGTCTATGAAGTGCACATTCGAAATGAAGAACATCTACGCGAAAGGATAATTCAATGTTGTCACTCTATCGCACCGGAAATGTTAGCTCGTGTTAGAGGTTCGATGCGTAGAATTATACTCTGCGAAAACGAAGGGGGAAGGCATTTGAACACCTGCTTCGTTAGTTTTTGTACTATGTTCTTATTAAATTATTGTAGTTATTGTTGTCAAATATTAAATTTGAGTTATTAAAGTAACCTTAAATTTGTACTTAATCATTAGTAGATACATGTACTGTAAAACAACTCTGATCTCAATTTTAAAAAAATGGAAGAGATGCACAGTGATCTGGGGGTTGCATTGTGTATTGCTTATTTAAAAAAATTTAAGCTCGGAGTTTTAAAATGGGCACTCTGTATATGAATTATTGTTTGAAAAAGTTTAAAAATTTTAAAATTATTGAAAATTAAGAATAAAAAAATTTTGTAAATTCCCTGAAATTTTGAAAATTATTTAATAAATTAAAATTTTTTTTTAAATGGTGACAATTTTTTAAATTTAGAAATTCTAAAAAAATTTAATAATTGTAAAAATTTTGAATTCGTCATTGTTTCATAGTTGAAAATCATAAAATAAATTATAGAAATATATAAACAACTTATTATAAAAATCCATTTTTTTAAATCGCAGATTTTAGCAAGAATTTTGTTGTAGCAGGTAAAGCAATATGTACCGATTAACTCAATAAAAGAAGTTAAACCCGATCTGACTTGATAGACAACAAAATGCGAAGACGAAAACCAAAACGTTTTTCTACTTGCTCTAAAGTACATACTTCTAAATAAAACGTTTAAGCACTCAGTATAACTGATAATTCTTATGTAATTTATTGACTAAATTATATTACATATTTTCAGCTACAGGTTACATACTAATTCAGTAAAATAATATAACAATAAAACTAGAGTTTAGAGTACACAATTATTTAAACGTACATTGACAACCGTTTTCAAAAACAGTCATGTTCAAACTAAATACTTCTTTAAAAATGTTCATGAAACTGAAAATCAGGATTTGTTTTACCATAAGCAGGTGTTTCACGCACCAATTGTTTCCTGAAAAACCCAATTTCCATATTTACAGTTTTGGCCAGGATTTCATGGAATTTCGCCTCTGTGCAATATCTAGCTGCGTTGATGACTTATTGTTACCGAAAAGTGCAAATATTTAATTTAAAACTTTGTTTATATTCAATGTTTCATTACCATTAAAAACAGGTCTGATTATTCTCCTTCCACTAAGAGCTACCCAAACTCCAATTATTTAAGGGTGGGAAAACGTCTATCTTTACACACTTACGAGAATTTTTCGCATTCCAAGTTTTCAAATTTTGCGAGGTTGCATAGCTTGCCACACAAAATTACGCCTAGTTCCTTAGAGCAAGTTTCTTTAGCATCTTCACCATCATTATTTAGTGTGTTTAAAAATTGTTTAGAAAACTTTACTCTTTGCGATGGGTCAATTTACGGCAATTCATGAACCACAGTCAGTCGATAGAGCAACAAATACAGATCCATCTTTAATATTGTGTGACATGTTTCCACAGAAAAATACAGTTGTTGCGATAAGTGACAAACAGATGTGTTAGCTATACCTTATCTAGCAGCATCGATGAGGTTTTTGCTACATTTTGGTAGTCGGCCCCTGTTTTCTACAGATGCTTCCTGACCACAAAAAAGCTTAACATGCCGATATATGTTCCAACTGTTTGTGGTCAATAGCAACTTCTGAATATTAGTCTCTAAATTTCTGTAGGCATCTATGTACGAGATATGTCCAAACCTCGTCCACCTTACGTCCGTTACAGAAAAACGATTTAATTATAAATGCCTTTAGCACTAACATGTAAATCATTTGGGAACAATTAACGCAAGTGACATGTGACAATTCTTGTAAATTAGTTTTTACAATTATTTACGAACACAGAAAAACAACCCATTTTTGGAACACTTATCATATAAATCCGTTGCATGAAATTTCCAGTCATGTGACACTAATTTCAGATTACCTAAGAAGTATGTTTAGTACAGTTTCTAATAAAAACCTAAATCTGCCTATTGTTCAGCGTATCATTTTTAGGTCATCGTCGAACCCTTCACGGTATAGACCTTTAACCTGCTTCAAATCGCCAATGGGTTCTTAGGTCGCCCTTAGTATAACCAAAAAAGATGTTTTAACCTGTGTCATACAAGGAATTCAATCTTTTTTTAAATCGTTATTTTAAATGAAAACAAATTTTAATTTTAAAATACTAACGAACAGCATCCCAAATATAAAACTTATAGAAAAAATGGTGTGTGTTCAGAAAACAAAACATTGTCTTAGATAATTCCTACTGGCTTTGTCTCGCGGCTACGAGTGACTTTACTATCACGATAATAGAGTTCTTCGAAGGGTACATGAGGTAAGGTGTATATTACGCAAAAGTATAAGTTTGTTTCTTCGTGGACTATTAAACGAACGAAATTTTGCAAAAGAAATAAGTTGGTAGAAGAATCGCACAACTACAAGCTACAATTTACAACAAAAAACGTATTAATAACTTTTTTGGTAATATGTTAATTGCTGTTTTTTGAGAGTCCGAAAATGTGAGAAAAACATAATTTTTGGCAAATTCGCATTCCATGAGAGCTTTTTTTTGAAATAATTCAAATTCAGCTATTTTTTACTTTAGAATTCGCCTATTTTGATCTGTACCTAAGAGAAATCAGGGTTTATTACTAATTTTGAGCATATAAAGTGGCGGCCGTTACGACTTTTTTTTTAAATTTTGAAATTGAACGTTTTATTACTCGAAAGCGATCTATAAGTCGGCATAAACTTTAATTATTTTGTCTCAGTCTGCTAATTTTTCTATGAATTTTAGCAGAACTAATTTTTTTCCTCCTACCCAATTTTTGGCTGACAAAATTTATCTATAGCCGCTAGTTTTCTGTAATCCCAAAAAATGTTTTTCTCAAAATCCAAAAATCGATATTTTTGTCGCAGGTGAGTTTCTACTGTCGAAGCGAGGTGTGATCTTTTATACGCTTTACGCTATGTCTTAGCACAAGCACAAAGCAGGATTTCGACTTTCGCTCCCCTCCACTTGATCTGAAAATACTTTTGAAAGTAGGATAAGAAACAATTTCTAAAAAGAAATAGGCAAAGCACAGAGCATAATATAAAAGTACGTATGAAATCTGGTTGCTATGGCCTTATTCTTTAGTGTATTAGAAAGACAGCATCGAGACAAAAAAATTACTAAAGGTAAATACTATTTGAAGAGTCTGGGATTCGTGTTAATATTGTTTGTTGTTAACAAGTAATATTACTAACCTGTCAGCGAATTTGACTTGAACTGAAATTACAATTACAACAATTTATAATTTTCAACAATAATTGCTAATACTAAAACATGTTTTGTCCTGGTAGATAAGACACAGTCAAGAAATGAACTGACATAACCTAACATAGAAAAAACTGTTTTTGCAGACATTTAGCCGATGACGATCGAGTACTTGCTACACGTACTTTGTCTCGGATTTCGTCATATTATGTACTAAAAAATTGAGACATGTATATCTTAGCAACAGGCGCCTCGTGCATCCTTCTTATGTTGTAAAAAACATAAAAGGATGCGCGACTAATTATATTACTTCGTGATGCGAAGTGATTCGCTTATTTTTTGAAAACAATTTAAGATTTTAATTGAAATTTAAAATTTTTAGTTTTAGGAAACCATGACCAAAGGTGGACAGGTTTTTTTGGATGGATAAATTGGTTGAGTAGAATTTTGCTATAAAGTTTATATAGAAAAGTATTTTCTTTAAAATCAAGTTGAGTCCGAGTAATACATGCCCAGATTATTTCACGGTACAACATAAAATTAAAATAAGTTGTTTATGTGTCGTTGTAATATTTACTGCGTTATTTATGCGTAGCTATGGAAACCAAGTTACTATACGCTCTTCGTGTATACACGGTGTTAATTTATATTCGAAACGTTTTAACAAGTAAAATTGTTGCAAATATTGGGTCCTGTAATATATTTAGGGCAAAATGTTACAAAATAATTTGATCAAAATTAAACACTGCGTCTAATGCATTATTAACTTTTTGAAAATTTTCAGCTAGGTTTCATAAAAATGAGAAAAAGCCATTAAAAAAGTAGTCAAATTAATAGCGGCTAGTCATGGCTTTCACAACTAAAAACAGTCATTTTTATGATAATAATTATTTATGTTTAAAATTTCTTACTATTGGCAAATTAAACATAGTAATATTTATTTATTATTATTAAAACAATGATTACTTTCAGCTGTGAAAATCATTACTAGTTGCTATTAATTTCCTTAATTTTTAAACCGGTTTTCTCCTTTTTATAGGAAATGGTTGTAATATTAAAAAGGTAAATTATGCATTACATGCAGATTTTAATGCCGATTAAATTACTTCTCCACTATGTTGCTCTAAACTAATTGGGAGAGCCACTATTTACAATGGTTGATTTTTACAAAGTTTGAAATATAAATCAATATCGCATGCGCATTTCACTGGTTGAAAATGTCAAAAATCTTAAATTTTATTAATTATTAATTTTTGCGGAGAGTTGGGCGCTCAGCCTCAAACGGTAAAGGTCTAAGGTTCGATTCCCCGCCAAAGCCATGCAGCAATAAAAATCTATGCCGCAACCCATCACTCACATTCCCCAATTCGGTGTAGGCAGCCGTGGGGTCTTAATGCCTAAAACCTTATCTGGTACTTAGTCGTTCGGATTCGACGTTAAACTGTAGGTCCCTCGTACTCCACCTTAGCGCTAAGGAAAGTACGTGGCAGAGAAGAGTGCTGGAGCCCAGCAGTGGAACGTAAAGGCTGATTGCGATTAATTTTTGGAGTGCAAAAACCAAAAGAAATTGAACACAGAAATGTATCCGTTTGTAATTTATTATTTCTATATTTCTTTTCTAGTTAATTCTTGTATTTGAAGTGTAATAGTGAAGAAAAATTATTTGGAACAAGTGACTGAAACCTTATAAACCAAAGTGGGGTTGCTTACGTTTCATCTCGGGTATGGCATCTGAAGAGCAGCCCAGATGATGATTCGTGACACCGAAGATGAAACGTCGGCAACCCCTTTTCCGTTAAAGATACAACGCCAAGCCGCGATCCAAGAAACTGTATTTTTGCGTGTGGTCTTTATGTACAACAATCAGCTTTTAAATATTTGCTATTCATATACAGTTTGAAAAGTACCTATAGTAGAATTAAGTAACATTTATTATAGAATATCTGTTGCAAAGAACAAACATATAATATTTAATCAGTTAAGTATTTCTGCAAGTCATTAACACTTTTACCTGTTCTGAATGCATTTTCTAGTTACCTTGAATAACTACCTCAAAATTTAAATTTTAAATTGTCTTGCTGTGAGTTTTCTTTATTTTCATTATGCAGGTATTGCGAACTAAGGGCCGTTAAAAACCTTTCTGTAAAGTATAAAGTTCTGCGGTTAATACGTAAAATATACGTTGCATAATTTTAACTTTGATTACATTCTATACAGAGTAACGTAGGGTGCGACAGTACACAAATTTATATTTCAGGCACGGCAAAAAACGAAAGTTGTCGTTAAACTTACAACCCATACTTAGATCCAGCAATAAAATTTTCAAACTGTATTAGTAATTGCTGAAAACAACTCCTTGTTGGGTTTGGCTGTAAAATCCAGACTCAATTAATAAAGGATGATATAAATGCTCCTAGAGAAATATTTTCAAACAGCTGTCGGTTTAGAATCGGCAAGAAGTGCAAACGTAGAAAGGAGAGCAATAGTGGAAAGGGTTGGAAACTGACAAGACGAATAGCTAAGCGAAGGCGGCGCAGCTTGATAGATAACCACTGTTAAGGAAAAGAACAAGTAGCTTAGGTAACTGCTCGTCTTAAAGTATCTAGTGGCTTTATCTTATCCTGCAGCGAAAACGATTTATCTTCGGAATTCTAGAATGTGTTCTTTCATAGAAACTGAAACAACGTGCAGCAATTCGCAAAATTAATGTGAAGATTGCCTTTCGAAAACGTGAACAACAAAAGTAAACTTGAGGAATGTTTAGGGAAATTACTTTGTAATTTAACAAATAGAATTAAAAAAAATTAGAAATACAAATTTAATAATGATTATACAGTTAGCTCCCTTAATAATTTAACACCGCCTATGAGTTAATGATAATATTTAATTTAATAGGAAGTGTAATAAAGAAACAAGGATATTAATTTTAAATTTTAAATTCAGTTGCAGTGGATTGTATAATTGATAAAATATTTTTGGGAAAATTGCTACGTACGTGTTCATACGTTCTAATTATAGGCAAATGTTTATTGACCAATCATCACCAGACATACACACGCATATAGCTATTTTTTCTAGCTTTATTTAAAACTTGGCTTCTCTGAAATGGGTTTATTCATTCATTTATTTATTTAATAATTATGTTATGCATTTGATTGAAATAAATATGCATTTAGCGTAATTATACCGAAATTAGTAAACCTGAATTGAAATTAATGAAAATTACTGTTGAAATCATATGAAATTACTTTGTATTTAAGCACGTAAAAATTGCAGCAAGCAAATACTTCAATATAATGTGTTAGTGTTACTTTGACATTAAACTGTCTTGCGCGCGTGTTCGAAACATACTGTACTGTCGATAAAGATGCGTTTACCTTTTTAACACTTCAAAAACAGAAACGTTTTATATAGCTATATTGGAAAGTAATGAGTGCCAGAGTACCTCATTACTTCCTTCGTATCATACGTAAAGCAATTGAAATTGAGAAACAACCGAACAACATAAGCAGGGAGGATGGTTTTAGACTCAGTAAAGCTTGGACTCCGGTAGTTTATCCTCTGAGGACTCTTAAGCATCACCGATCTCATGATCACGCTGCGACGGATCCGTCTTTGCCCAACGGTGACAGCCAACCAGAACTCCGCCGTTATGACCGACTGGCTCAACGAGGTTTAAATACCTCCGCTTCCCGGATTTGAATTCAGTGTTTTATTCACTCTGAAGATGCAAGCTGCAATGTCTTGCGAAACGTTAGTTTGTATGGATTCACAAACAGCTAACAGGCATAAGCCTATTAAGTATTATTGTCCTGGCAAACAAAATACATTAAGATCAAATCCTTGTCCGCCCCAAAGTTTAAGTAAGCTAAGCACACGGCCCTGTTTAAGCAGGCAGGGCCTAAGAACAAATATTGCTCAGACTTCTAGAGCAAATGCTTGTAAAGGCAGACAAGCTATGCTGGGTGTAGTTCCCAAATGACGACGCGGTCTAAGCCGAAAGTAAATTGTAATATTGACGATACTTATATTACTTACTCTAGTTGTAGAACACGGGCTAGTGGGAAGATAATTAATATTGAAAAGAATAAAATAAAAATGAATTCCGAAATCAAGCTGTTTCATGATTTATTTATAATTTTTTTATAAATATTGTTGATAATATTGTAAATTCTCTTCCTGTTTTGGATCGTCATGAAACTGAGTTCCTTAAATTCACTCCGATTGGTATGAGCTTTTTCCTGCTAACGTCAGTGGATCTTAACGACGTTAAAAAAGACGATAAGGTCCCAAAAAATTCAAATTTTGTCTAGGTTTTTACGATTTTAATGCTAAAATTGTTTTAAAAACCGTAGACATAATTGTTTATACATTATGTATTTATAAAGGTATGTTTTACAAAAGGTACTTTCCCAGGTGCCCCCAAAGTTACTAAAGTTTTACCACTTCATAAGAAAGGAGATGTTGATGCAGTAGAAAATTATGGTCATATTTCTCTTATACCAATATTTGCAAAAGTTATCGAAATTATTGTAAAAAGTCGGTTTGTGCAATATTTTGAAGAGAATTCTCTCTTAAATTCTAACCAATTTGGGTTCAACTACTCAAGCCATTTTCCGGATCGTGCTGCATGTAGTTGAGGGCCTTGAGGAGGAAAAGCATACTGCTTTAACACTTTGCGACCTATCCACGGCCTTTGACTGTGTCTCACACGATATGCTTACAAAGAAACAGATTATATGGTATCAATGGGTCCGTTTTTGATTTCTTTATGTCGTACCTTGGTAACAGAAAGCAATGTGTCTCCTTAAACAACGTTTTCTCGAGTTCGAAAGTGACGAAGAACGGTGTGCCGCAGGGGTCTGTTCTGGGGCCGCTGCTATTTATAATTTACATAAATGATTTTTGTAGTTATTTGGTGTCTAGTAGGTGCGTACTTTTAGCGACGACCCTAACTTGATTGCTGAAATAGTAATATGCACAGTCTCTTAGAGCTATCTAAATCTGTGAAGAAGCTAGCCGAACGATGGTTTATTGCTAATCGCTTACAATTACATCAGAAAAAAACTCAAAGATTGGTCGTTTCGAGCAACCAAAATTTCATTGCTTGGTGTACATCTCGATGATGGTTTAAATTGGTCGAGTCGTATGTAATACTTAAGTAAAAATTTGCTAGTGTCAATTTTGTGTTACGTCAACTAAAAAAGCATCTAAGATTCGTAGTTCTTTTTTTTATTATTTGAGCAACATTACAATCTATTCCATTAAGAATATTAAGTAATTGATATCACAATTTTTGACATGTACTGTGCGTTACCCAATGGCAGCGCACCAGCTTATAATTGTTAACTAAGAGTAGTATTTATAATTGTTAACTATTTGTAAATAGGTACAAAGGTAGTTTAATGGAAGCTAACTTTAATATTTTTAATATTTATTTAGCAAATCTGTCTGGCAGATCTAGAGGACTATATCTCTGTAGTCTTGTTGTGGCAGAGCTGTTGTCCAAGAGGCTAATAGCTAGTGGGTTTGGGTGGACTTCCAATTTACCCAGGTATTTTGTACTGGTGGACTGGATCACCTTTTTGATAGAGCCCATGCCAAGGTCCCGTTGCGTTGTGTGACTGAGTTGCGAACGTACCAGAGTGCGTCAGTTATGATGCGGAGAACCTTCGACTGAAATCTTTGTATAATTTCTATATTGGACGTGATCGCTGTGCCCCAGACTTGAACTTCATAAGCCCATATTGGTTCTAGAATCGATTTTTGCCCTATAAGCTAGTAAAGTTTACTCATTTTTAAATTTAGTTGCCTGCTCTTGTTCCATATGTGATTTCGCCAAGTGAGCCGCTTATCTCTGTGCACTCCAAGATACTTGACCGTTTCCGCTTGAGGCAATGGAGTATTGGTAAGTGAGACTTGTGAACAGGTACCTCTTCTGTTAGTGAATGTTACATGCACTGATTTGGTTTCATTGGCTCTAATTCTCCACTTTTTCAGCCTAACTTGCACTTCATCCAAATTCTCCTGTAGGTATTGCGTTGCTTAATTCGGTTCGAGGTGGGAAGACAAAATGGCCGTATCGTCTGCAAATGTTGCTGTGGCGGTTTTGGTGTGGGTTGTCAAATCCTAGGTGTAAAGAAGGTAGAGTATCGGTCCCAGGACGCTACCTTGAGAAACCCCTGCCTTAATTGGACTGAGCGTTGCTTTTCCATTAAGGAGTTTAACTTGTAAGCATCGGTTCGTAAGGTATGACTTCAGGATATGAAAGAATGGATAGGGCAGCGCGAGTTTAATTTTGTATAAGAAGCCGTCGTGCCATATCTTATCGAACACTTGCGAGATGTCTAAAAACGCAACAGAGCAGTACCTTTCTGCTTGTAAGTCCAGTTCAATGTTGGCTACAACTCTGTGAATTTGCTCTGTTGTTGAAAGTTTCTTTTGAAAGCCAAACTGGTGTTGAGGTATGAGATTATATTTTGTTAGAAGTGGTAGCAGTCGTTTCAGCAGAAGTTTTTCGAAGACTTTAGAAATTATTGGGAGAAGACTTATGGGCCTGTATGACTCAACTTCACAGGGCGATTTTTCTGATTTTAGAATAAGTATAATATGTGCAAGCTTCCATTGGGGTGGACATTAACCCAATCGCTGAATCGCGTTGAAAATTGCTGTAATCAGGGCAACTGCTCTAATTGGGAGCTCTTTTAATATTTTGCAGGTGATTAAGTCGAATCCGGGAACTTTTTTAAGGTTTAAATTTTTGTTAATTACTGTAGTACTTCTTTGGGTGAGAAAGCGCCTATGGGTTCAGACATTTGTAGTTGTGCGTCTAAGAATTCATATATGTCCTCATTGTCTAGTTGGGCTTCTGGAGGATGTGGTGTGAAAACTTCTTCAAAGTGTTCTGCAAAGGTTTGAGCCTTCTCCTGATTATTTCTGACACACGTGTCATCTGTTATCCGAATTGGAGGAACCCTGATTTGTGGCTAATTTATCCTTTGATGTTTTAAGTTAACGTACTATTCGTTATTTCATTCTCATTTATGCTACGCCAATGATCTTTGGGGTAATGCATCATCTACACAAAAAATTTTACGTTTACAAAAGCAAGCTATTGTAATATTAGCTAATGCCAATACAAGAGCACACCTTCATTTATTAAATTTTGAATTATGCCAGTCCCCTCCTTATATGTTTTATTTATTTATTAGAAATTCGTAAAAATATAACCAATATCCTACGCAGTCCGATATCCATCAGCAAAGCACACGCTTTGCAGCTTTACCTTTAAAAACTCTCTTGATTCAAATTTATATAATAAACTACCACCGCGTATGAAATCTGTAAATATTAGATGTTTTAAAGCAAATATGAAAGAGATTCTTTTGAAATACTGTTTTTACAGTACTAATGAATTCTGCGAAACCATCAGTTTGTGTTTTTGACTGAATTTTTGTGCTATTAATGTCAAGATTTTTTTTGCTGAACGGCTAGTATTAATTAGATATAGTTACCGATAGTTTGTGATAATATATGAATATGTAATGATTATTATATTGTTTTGTTACAGTCTTTGATCATGTTTTTATTTAAAAAAAAATGTAAATTCTATACATTTAGAATTTACAAAATAATATTACTCAAAAACTGCCATACGTTTTTTTAAACTTTGTAGCACGATATATAATAATCGAACTTTGTTGTCTTACACAGACGAACATGGGCTACAATTTGGGTTTTTGCTAAATACTATAATTCCAAAGTGGCACCCTCTATGAATTTTTGAAATACAAAAAGTGGTACCCTTTTATTTACTAAACAGAAACAATAAATAACTTACGCATAAGAAAAAATACTCATCTAGACTAGTAGATTCAAAATCTAATATTAGTTTTTAGAAAATTTTATATTTCGCGGAGCTGCACGCCCCCACCTCTGATTTTTCGGTTGACGAATTTAGGATTTGATTGGCTACTGTGGAAAATGTAAATTCAAAGTGTTTGTTATTAAAAATAAATAGTCACTCACAAAAACTTTTTGAACTTAGACAAGTAAGAATCTGAGCAGGTATAATTACTAAGCTGGCATCATTTTTGCCGGCGCGGGCGTCACGAAAACTGACTCACTACAACTTGTTTGTAACCTCTTTGAGGGTAGCATGCTATGAATCAAAATTTAAAAATCAAGAAACGATCGCAAATGCACCTCCTCCACATTTTAGATCTCTTTAAAACAATATGTTTAATAAACTGGTCTCAATTTGTTTAACGCTTGTATGTCGATTGAGCTAAAGATGGGCTACAATTTGGGTTTTTGCTAAATACTATAATTCCAAAGTGGCACCCTCTATGAATTTTTGAAATACAAAAAGTGGTACCCTTTTATTTACTAAACAGAAACAATAAATAACTTACGCATAAGAAAAAATACTCATCTAGACTAGTAGATTCAAAATCTAATATTAGTTTTTAGAAAATTTTATATTTCGCGGAGCTGCACGCCCCCACCTCTGATTTTTCGGTTGACGAATTTAGGATTTGATTGGCTACTGTGGAAAATGTAAATTCAAAGTGTTTGTTATTAAAAATAAATAGTCACTCACAAAAACTTTTTGAACTTAGACAAGTAAGAATCTGAGCAGGTATAATTACTAAGCTGGCATCATTTTTGCCGGCGCGGGCGTCACGAAAACTGACTCACTACAACTTGTTTGTAACCTCTTTGAGGGTAGCATGCTATGAATCAAAATTTAAAAATCAAGAAACGATCGCAAATGCACCTCCTCCACATTTTAGATCTCTTTAAAACAATATGTTTAATAAACTGGTCTCAATTTGTTTAACGCTTGTATGTCGATTGAGCTAAAGATGGGCTACAATTTTGTTTTTTTTACACAACTCTTAAATTTAGCGTACTATTTATTAAACGTGGGACGATAAACATTTCGGCTTCAGCAGGATTATCCATCAGCATGTGATTTAGCATCAAAATGCTTTCGTTTCTGCACAAATTACATTGACTACAGTTGATTGAGACAAACTTTAGTTTCCATTGACTATAAATAAAATACGTTTTACTTCAACAATACTTACTTACTCAATAAATATGAACTTCAACGAAGTAAAAAAGGAATTTATTAATATTTAGTTTCAATATTTGGTAATTCTTCTGCAACATATTGTATTAAGTGGGGGACCTAATCGCGTTTTGCAATTATTGTTTGTAAGTATTCTAAGAATTGTGATAAATATCTTAGTGTATGAATCAGTGCCGGTTCATTGAAGAGCTCGACTCATTAGGATCCGAACAGGTACTAAAAGCTGGCGTCATCTTTGCTGACCTCACGATAAACGATTGACTGAGCTGTAATAAAAATTGAAGTATAGATAGAATAAAGTATTGCCGATATAGCTTGTTTTCTTAGAAATCTAAGAGCCCTTTCACACGAGCCACTTTTCGTGGCGCTACTGTAGCGCTACTGTGGCGTTTGCGCGTGTGAACGATTTTGAATTTAGTAGCCGTGAGCGCGCCACAGAAGGAAGATGTCTAGAGTGGAGGAAGAAGTGCTTTTAGCACTTTTATTATTACGCCGTAGAAAGTCGTTGGAAAGTCCACTCGATGTAAACAATATGGCTTATTAATAAATTAATTTTTGTTTGTACGGGCATGAGTAATATGACCTGTTATATTACCGGTAATATTACCGGTAATCTTACATCGCTGGTCATAAGAAAATAAGTGCAAACTGGAATGCATTGTATTAAAAAAATATGATAATGTAGAGACACTTCTTAGTTTGTATAATAATTTCAATTATTTTTTATCCAAACAAATTAGTTTAATGGTCTATTTAACTGTTTTAAATTTATACCAATTAGCGTTTTGCGTTTTTAAATAAATAAGAATTAAACAACTTCAATTTTTTTTAATTTCTAGGCGGCGTTGAAGTGCCATTTGGCAGATTATTAAAAATTTTTTTTTTCAGTTTTACTTCAATCTTTATCGACTCACTAAGTTAAAACAAATGGTGTAAGCATTTTTTGAAGAACAATTTTTTTTTGAAAATGTTCACAACTTTAAAATTTTCATATTTCCAAAAATATGTTTACTTCACTTGACTATGCTTAATATAGACTATTAAATAATGTTACAATTTGGATTGATTGAATATTTTTTTATAAGTAATCGGGTATTAGTAAAAATTTACAAAATTTTGTTGCGATGTTCGTTTTAAAGATACAGCATTTGGAAAAAAACCGTTTGCTTTGGCTTTAAATGCACTACAACGCTATGTTTTCAAAATTTTAAAAACGTTGTTATAACCAAATCTATATCAAAAAAGTTGTCTAATTTTCGTTGGATATTCTTGTTCTGGTTAAAAACCTTTCAAAGAACTATCTGCAACCAAAAAACTTACATACCAGATTTGATAAAAATCGGTCAAGGGGTTTTGGAGATATAGAGAAACGAACGCACCTGCCCCCGCACCCACGCACCCACCCACCCACAAACAGACGCATTTTATAAACCGCTTATTTGGGTTTGTTGCATCGCAAAACGTGTATATCCAGTAAAATCCGAAATTGGAAAATTTGCATGAAATCATAACTTTCGCTACTTCAGTAGAAGTATGAGAAAGTAAAAATTTAAGAACTTGAGATATGAGAAGAAATGCTTCTTCAGTTGTATTTATTAGCGTTTGTTAATGGAACCTTTCCATATCTTGGTGAACATATAAATAAAGGATTTACTTACCAGCTACAAAAAAAATTAACGTAAATTTAAATTCTATTATGTTGTTCGTAACTGTATTTGTGTAAATTGCAGTAAAAGGTGCACTCATTGCAAGAAACTGCTTATTCCACAGGAACACTAACATACATGGGTAATTCCAAAATAATTTCTATAAATAAAATAATAATTTTTAAATAGTTTAATAAACAGTCCACTAATCATATACGTATATTGGTGTAGCAAATTTTTTATAAACTCTACTAGTAACCACTATCTTATAAACAACTCGTAGGAATTCTTGTTTAATGTCATTTCTCAATTGTTTTATGCTTTCATTCGTAATATGTATAATATTAAAGAAACAAAACATTTCTGCAGCAATTATAGGGGAATAAGTTTATTAAATATGGGGTACAGAATATATTCAAAAATCATAAATGCAAGAATTCAACCCATTGCAGAATCGATTCTACTGAGGATCAGAATGACTTTAGAAAAGGCCGCTCTTGTATAGACGCTGTTTTTACTCTACAACAAATCATAAAAAAGAGAAAAGTTTAATCTAGAAACACATTTGGCGTTCGTAGATCTTGAAAAGGCATTCGACTACGTTGACAGAAAACAACTTTGGAACATTATGGAAAAGGGATTCCCGAACAATAAATACGAACAACAAAAATCTTATATAAGAACACACGAATAAAAATGGCCTGAAATATATTAAAACTAACCATGCAGTGAGACAGGGCTGCAACCTTTCGCCCATATTGTCCAATATTTATATAGGAAATGAAATTATTAGAAAATGGGCTGCTGGTACGAAAAATTTGAAACAATTCAACTATTTCAAACAAGAAATTTCTCGTATAGTTTCGTCTTGTCTTTTCTCAAATTTTCGAGTTTATTTCTTGTCTCGCATTTTCGAGACGAGACACGAGAAATTGTGTTACAAGAAACGAGGCGAGACGAATATGTCTCAGCGGGAATCTGGCTATTTCAAGATTATTTAATAAACTATTGAACGCATTGTTGTAATCAGGGTATCAAAATATTAATTTATCAATCGACTGAAAGCGATTTTATTGATTTAAATCGTTTGTTTTTCATGTACACCGATGTTTTATTTAACCTGCATTTTTCAACTTAATTAAAATTTATTATTTGCATTTTAACTGATTTTTTGGTATTTTGGAACTAGACGATGAGTAACAACAATTGTATGTCATTGCATGTAAACTTTCAATTAGAAAGTATACTTGTGGATGAAAAAATTAAAGTAATTGAAAGATTGAACATTTTTAGTGAGCTTTGTAGGGTCAGTTACTCATATTAATCCATAATCCCTTGTATCCTGGTGTCATGGGGTGTTGTAGAGTGTATAATTCTGAGATATGTACTTAGATTGCTGTTTTAAAATCTTAATTCAAAACCTTCTACTACAATTATGCTGTGCTAGAATCAGCTTGGGTCAGTGGCGTAACAACCACTCCCGCAGCTCTCAAATCGCTGGGCTAAAGGAAGTGTCAAAACTGTCATGGAATAAAAAATAGGAATTAATTTTATGCTTGTATTTGTAAGATTTTTATTGCGGTTGCAATTAGTGAATTGTTCATTTCCGGTGTCATAAATACTAGAAATCTTAAGATTTATAGCCTGGCGAAACGACAGAATTACCTGCAGCTTGTACAAATGTACAGGGGTCGCTCCGAATTCGTCCTAGGGACTCCAATAATATTTATTGATTATAGGTATATAAAATACTGAATTACTCCACCAATATTGTTGAAGTAATTAAGTATTATATATAACTATAATCAATAAATATGGACTTCAACGAAGTAAAGCTAGAATTTATAAATCCAATAATATTATTTGTTGATATTTTTAGTAAAATAAATGTTGTTTAAATATATTCATTAATTTCTTGGCACAATTAGTTATCGTGGGGGCGCATGGCCTCAAAGTAGACTTTGTGATTTAGCAGTGTTAAAGCATTGGAAAGGCACAGAAAAGTGTATAAAATAATGTCAGGCATTATGGACGATTTGGCAAAACAGAAAGTTTAAAGAAAAAAAAAACGTTGAATATGTAATTAAAAATTTAACAAATGGCGAGTAATTAAATGTTTAATTATTTTGTTTCCTACAAAAAATTTTTAAGAACCCGTTAATACGTTCATGTATGGACCTCGCTCTTAGTTGTTACGCCACTGGTTTGGGTTTTCCAAAGATAATAAGGCGTTAAACAATTTTCAATGCCTTGTAAGAACAAGAACAAACACTAAGACGTACGGAATAAATTCACAAGTAATATTGGCAAACTTGTAAAAAAGATATTTGTGTAATAACTAATGATCATAGACATATTATGCACTATTAAATGTTTTCCCATTTTGATCTGCAGGTTACAGGTTTCTTAAAAAATCAATAAACTAAAAAAAAAGTCCCGCTACCGCTTTTATATTGCTTAGTTTTTATATTTGTAATATTAGATCATATTTGCATGCCTACATGTTTAGTCAGTTTCATAACGAGAAATATCGAGACTCTCGCGCGAGACTTGAGAGGAAACGAGAAATTAAACCTACGAGACGAGAGTGAGTTTTTTTCTCGTCTCGAAATTTCGAGACAAGACGAGGGTCGAAGCTCGAAATATATGGGTGCAAGTGCAATGAAATGTGGAACTTATGTTTAAGCCGTGTTATGTACGGCAAGGACCCGCTTAGTTTTGGTATTAGAAACAGACACACAAACATTATTTCATACTATAAGTTATAATTTTCGTTGGCTTAGTTGTTATTTTGTTGTATATTGATTTTCCTATTTTTTATCCGCATTATTAACTATTTGTCCAATTATTGCCTTTACTTATCTAATTTTTTCTATCAAACTCATGTTTCTATTCCTACAACGCGCAATAAAGATATGCTGTTTTTAATAAAATCGTAATAATGTTCTGAGTGCAATGCTATTATTGTATTAATAATTTGTTATTTAAGGAAATCAGATGAATTGTGCTGTACGAGATTCTCATGTCATAAATAACCAAATTATAGCAACAGTAGTAATTGCCACATAAACAATCGCTGAAAACAATCAATAAGCTAAGTGGTTATGTAAGAGCCGGTCGTCGTGTTATGTTGAGACAGTTATTTTTATTGTAATTTATTATAAATTACAATTTCAAATTTTTACTGTAGGTTTGATTGATGAAGTAGATTTTAATATGATGATGGTTTACGCAGCTTCGAAACGTGTAGTTATTAAAATTTAATTAACTCAACATTAAATGCTGTACAATATAATGGCTTTCGTTGGCGATCGCTTTTTACTTGTAAACGAATAATTTACTCTATATTTAATTAATTGGACAAGATGTGTGCTTAAATATTGATTATCACAATGTATTCATTTAATTAACGGCGTTTTGTTATTGCTCACAAATATATAACATGCTCACAGTTTTTAAAAATTGCGCAGACATAAGAATAGCTTAGGGGTATTTTTTTAATCATTAATGTGACCTGTAGTCTCCTATAAAAAAATTTAAAATTGCAACCGCAAATATTGAATAAATTGTAGTTTATATTTAGTTTTAATTATTCTAATATTTTGTTTAATATTTACACTCTGTGCATTGTTGATTTCACGTTTTCATAGTTCATAGTTGATTTATGCTACCTACAAATTGATGTTTACCTTTGTAAATGCCATTTTTACTTTTCTATACTTTCACTACAGGGTACTATTGATATCGTGCACATTTAAAAAATAGAGATTGACGGAAATACATATTTCCAGAAACCTACATTTATTTTAATTAGGGGGAGGTATCTGCCTTTCTATAACTCCCAAACAGATAGTCTGATTTCTAGGACTTTCGAAATGTGGGGTATATCAAAAATTCATCTGGAAAACAATGTATTAAAAAAATCTAAAACTGAAAGCTAAATTAAGACATGTTTTGTGGTAACATTTTTTCAGAAGTTGTATTTTATTAATCTAAACGACGAATCTGAAAGAAGACCTCAAGGCTAACGCAATGCTTTATTACCGAACTTTCTAGCTTCAACATTGCGCACGACAAGTTTTTTTTGAAAATCTTTATTTTAGAGCCTTATTACTCAAAAGCGATTTCACAGATCGGAATCAAATGTTCATTAGTGATAGCCCTATAAAGACACAATATTACTGTGTACAAAATTTTCGAAAAAATAAATGCTGTGAAGTTTCAAAATTTTGGGAATTTTAATAAGGATTGCTCAAAAACTGCACACACGATTTTTTTTTAATTTTTTAAGCTAATAGAACTCAAATAAACTAGAATTTGGTTCGAGCCCTCTAATTATTCTGTGGCGCTTCTCTGATTTGTTACAAATTTTGCTATTTACTTAAAAACTTGTTACCAGATCAGAGTGAAATTTAGTATTGGAAATGCCCTGGGGCCACAGTGCTAGAAGCTAGGAGCATTTTTGAAACTACTAAAGTTGTGAAGTGAAAAAAATTTAGCAAGACGATGTTTCAAAATTTTGTAGGCTCATAGAGCTATCGATAAGCCTTTTTCGTGCCCCAGTCCGCTATTTTGTTGTGACGCTATCTTTGATTTTATAAAAGTCGAAAATTGATGCCCATTTTTTCAATAAACAGGGGACGATAAAAAACTTATTGAAGCTAAATTGCTTATGAGCGATAGTAGAATAAGATTCGCAACTTAATATTTAGTCGCCGAAAAAAATAGTTACTTTTCCCTTTCCCATCCAAATTTTGGCGGACAAATTTGTTCTTCCGTTTTTACTTTTTTTCAATCTCAAATCGTTTTTCAAAAAATTTAAATTGACTTGCTTTTCTCATAAAAACTTAGAAAATGATAGGTTTCTAAAGGCTTCATGACTAGCTCGCGTTAATCGAGCGAGCGGCTTTAAGTAAAGCGAACCGAACTAACGACATTACGCTAAAGCAGTCGTAAGCAATGAGAGGATAACTATGACATAGTTCGTTATCATTGCAGTTTATGTTATGTGTTTTTCGTTCCACGATCGGTATGTATATAACGTATTGCGTTTGCCGTTTGCCTGGCAATATCAATGTGGGTTTGTTTTGCACCGCCAATGCACTACTGTGGGTCTACAACATTGTGAACATACTTTAAAACATAGGAATAATAAAGTTTCGCAAGTATAGGAAAGTCCAGGCGGAGTGCTTCGCTCATTTTTATTGTTTTGGGCCTGATCTAGTAGTTAGCACAATATATTTTGGCACGGATGGTTGGAGTTCCAAATTTAGAGAAATGCATTGGGTAGACGCACTAGTCAATTTGTCATCTACCTTAAAAGACGCAAACCTATGAAGACAGAGTTGTCAAATGAAAATCAAGCTTGTAGCGTCTGTTTAGTCAGTGACTAGAGCGGCGCTCAGGTGGCAGCATTTTTTCGGTACAACGTCGTCGGATATCGTGCTGATAGTTTACTGGCAATTTAAATTTAACCGGCGAATGACGTGTTGTTTGTGTACGTGTTTCATATTTTTACATTTGCTATCAACATACGCGGTGGCCGAGTGGTAAAATGCGTGTACAGCGTTGTGAGGTATAGGTTAGTCGAGAGTTCGAATTCTATGCAATTACATTTTTATATTTTAATTCTACTACGTTTTAAAAATAGTTTAAATGGCTTATTATCGTTATTTTTGTATTGTGTACATGGTGGCTTGCTACTGTATACGTTTGCTGGGATGTATTCAGCGATAGTGGCAGAACTGCAAGCGCTATCAGGTGCACACCGTAAGCTTACTGACTGCTAGTTACGCAAAAATTAAGTATTTGAGAGTAAAAAGAAAAAAAACCATGCTGCACTTCACGTTATACAATGACGTTATACCAGCAAAATGTGGCAGCTCGCACTGGCCACCTACCACCATATCAGTGCCGTATTGCCACAGTCTACTATTGAGTATGTAGACGTGGTCTTGCCTATCAGGCTGAGTAAGCTATCGCCTAGGGCCTAGAGACAGCCAAGAACCTATCCAAAACAATTATTAAATTAATTATTATTTTAACGAAATATTCTGTAATACATTTATGTGTGCCGACTTATTTAGTTAAATAAGAGGTACTGTGACAGCTGGTTAAATAATTTCTGACCTCAAAAATTGAATCTTACGAATTTTTACGAATTCGTGCAGCTAAAATTTAATTTTTGAGATCAGAAATTCGTTTATTCATGTCATTATTAAATCGTTTTTTGATGTCAATAAATCAATTATTAACATTATTTATTGGTGTAGTAAATCCATTTTATTTATAAATAATTTAATATTTCTTATAAATTCCTACATGAAAAAATAAACTTTGAACGTAAATAAATAATTTCTTGACGTCAAAAAAATCTTTTTTTGACGCCAATAAATAATTTGTTGGAGTCAAAAAAATCATTTTTTGAATATACATTACAAATGTAAAATATAAAGTTTAACGGCGTTCTATAGAAAACCAAGCTTATTTTACCTTCCTCGCTGTACGTTGAAGTGTGGTTATCGTCAAAGTTTGAGGTTTTGATAGAACTGCACGTTTTAGGATTCGAGACTACGGAAAACCCGGTCTCGTCATGGTGTCTGTGTGTGTCTGTATACATTTTACAGCCCAGACGACTTAACGCAGAAAACTCAATGTAGATTTAATAGATTGGTAGTCACACTGTGATGAAACAGCAACAAATAAAGTTTGGTTTGCTCAAATAAAGGAGGTGGGGAGAGTCGTTAAATTTAAATGAAAATGACTCAAAAGAAGTTTAGATTTGTATTCTACGCATATCAAATAGTTGATCTGCGCAGGCGTCATCTTTCTACCACGGCCGGTCACCCCCACCATCAATTTTTTTCAAAAATTATAGTTTCGTCTTCAAAATCGGTATAGTTAACACGTTAAATGACCATAGAAACGACCTCCTATTGAGAACGAACCTTTAGCGTGTTGTGTTTTGGTCGTTCACCTAAACAGTTTTATTGAATAATGGCCAAAAAATGTTATTTTTGCAAATCTAATTTTCTGTTTTCAGCGGATAACCATTGCAATTATAAAATACAAGAAATCATCAAAGCAGATTTATCTAGCAAAAAATAGGGAAGCGGGGAGAGATGCGCTCGGAAGTTCGTATTTGTATTCTACGCGTGTCGAATAGTCGATCTGTTCAAACGCGATCTTTCTACCACACCATTATATTTTTGTTTTTTTAAATATTTGAAAATCTTGAATTTGAAATCGGTATAGATATGTTAAATAACTATAAAAACAACCTCCTATCGAAATAAGACCTATAGCGTCTTTACTTTTGGTCTTTCACCTAAACAGTTTAATTGAATAATTGTCAAAAAATCATTTTTGTGATATGGACTTTCGGATTTTAGCGAATAAACAATGTTTGCAACTATAAAATAGAAGCAATCATAAAATAAGATAACTCTAGCAAACTGCCAAATCGATGTTCGGCTTTCAGCGGTTCAAATCACAAAGTACCAAACATCACAAAATTTGATAATTTTAGCAAAAATGAGGGGGTGGGGAGGGCTGCTGTACGTTAATCTAGACGCGCTCATGCATGCGCGTCGCGCGATCTTTCTACCACTCCCGGCCACTTTATTTATAAATTTTTACTTCAAAATTGGTTATAAACATGCCAACTAATCATAGCAACAGTCGTCCATTGAGCAAAGAACTATAGCGTAGTTCGTTTTGGTCGTTTACCTGAACAGTTTAACTATATAATATAAAAAAAGGTTTTGTTTTTAAATAATCAAATTTTAAAAAATTTCTATAATTTTCGAAAGGTTTTTTAAATTATTATCTAAATTATAAAATTTTCTTAAAATTTTTAAATATTTTCAAAATTTTTAAAAATTTTCAATGAACTGTAATTTACGAAATAAAAAAAAATCAAAATAAAAATATAGGCGAGAAAGGTTGCGTGGCGGTTGCCCGACAGTTTGTTACTGTAAATAATGAATACAAACCGGGAGTCAAAATGTAGGTAAGTAAGTCCACATAGCTTAAACTCCCTGGAAATGTAGTTCTGGCAAACCAAAGAATCTTTATTTTAGTGCACCTAGCACCTATGCTAAAATTTTTATTTACCCCACACTCCTGATCAGTGTTCACGCGAGTATTGTGTGATAAATATTTTTTAGTTTACTCTTGTGAACTAATAATAATCGTTAAAATAAATAAATGTGCAAAAGCAAAAACTTTTGAAAAAAACTTTCCAAAAAGTGCCAAAACTAGACGACTTTTTTTACAAAAACTGCTATACGATGTTGAGAGTTTGCAAAGCAGATCAAATTTGCAAAACACAAAAAAAAATCAAAATCATAATTTTAAACTTGCCACTGGAAAATCTGATTTTTATTATTTTTTTTCGAGATGGGAAGAGAGGAGCAATCAAACCGTAGCCTAAAGCCCCCAATATGGTTAATCCGGCACCGCACCAACCATTTGTGAATCTTTTTCTTCAAACAGCTATAACTCTGTAACTTTTCCGAATCGGACTTTCTTTGCTGAAAATTGCTTGAGCTACACACCTTACAGTTTAGCAGGTTGCTTTTGAATAATAATTAGTACATATGTAAAAATAATCCCTTTTAATTACATTGATTATATGTGTTACGAAAGTTATGAAAAAGCGAAAAATTATTGTGAAATGCAGAAAGAAATTGCTTTAGTGTAATTTTTAAAATATTATATGTAATTGAATTGTTTCATGTTTTATCCAAATTTACTACGTACGTACTGCTACTATTAAATTTGACAATAGTTCCAACAGTTTCTAAGACGTTACTAGATATAATAAGCTTGAGAATATATAATAATGTTAAAACAATAACCAAATTACTATATTAATGTTACATAATGCTGATCGGAAATTTAGTGTTCAATTTGTTACATTATCCGAACACTTTCTTTTAATCGAAATGCTTGATCCAATTGTGATTAGTTCGAATAATCATGCTATGACATAAAGCAATGTCCTATTATGAATTGTGGATGTTTCCGATGTCACTGTATTGCCAATGAAACGTTAAATATTTACGATAAGTAGAGGTTTTCCTTTTCCTAACTTTCAGATTGTTAAATAGTTAAAGTATAAGCCATAAAATGTGAGGTTATGTAGCAGAGTGGCTCGAATTCCCGAGTAAATTTAATAGAAGGCCTTGGTCATTGTGTGGTGTTTTGTTTCGACGACATTACGTTGTTTTGCAGTATAAACAGAAACAAAGGATGTTTTACACACTCCATTGTTTCGTTATCTTGAAGACATTGATAAATTAAGGTTAGTTTTAAGGCAGCCATCTTTGTTTCTATGAATGCCTGCACCACCAGTAATCATCCACTGGCTACACTCTTTATGATTGCGAAAACCGTGAAATCGCTAAAACAATAACTTAAACTAATCAATTATCCGTAGCGAAATTTGGTTTTAAATTTTTTGCGAAAATCTAGGAAGCTCGGAATATTTAATAAGATGAACAAAAAACCGGAACTTTGTCTTATATTTTTAGCGTTCTTCGGCAATTCAGCGTATTCCCACACCACTTCGCGCTCATCAGCCTCCCTCCACCCGTATTTCCATTCTCCAACTTCGCTGCTAGTCAAGCTCATTTTAGTATCTCGCCAGGCAAAATCTAATATAAAACCTGAAACAAAAGAAAGGCTTCTGACGGACATTTCCGTGGAAAAGTGGGGGAAAAACTCCTTGGTCGACCAATGAAAACTCTGCAATGTTCAGATGTTTTATTGATCGGTATTTCAGACGCTACGACTCTCTTCAGACGTTGGAAAGAGGAGGTTGTATCCACCTTGCATGAGCAGAAGTGAAAAAGGAATCCAACTCTTTTTAAAAAAGGACGAGGCAGCTCCTTTTCTCCGGACTAAAGTGGAATGGAGTATTTTTATCGAAAGGGATGAATGTACGCAAGACATGAGAGTGGGAGAGAGAGAGGGTTAGTAAAGAAGGACAGGTGTTTTTCACGGCTTGCTTTTCTTCTCGTTCGAAAGTGGATCTCTTTTATTCAATTTTATAGCTGGATTTTACTAAATCGACGGAGTGTTTTACGGCATGTATAAAATACACGAAATGCGGTTTTACGAGAAACTTGAATATACGGTAATTGCAAGAATTGCATTATTGTAATTTTAGTTACAAATACATTCCACACACCGGCTGAAGATATCTTAAAATAATAATTTGTTGCACTTTTTTGTAATCGAATATTAAAATTATTATTGCAACAATTTTTGTTTCATTTCCGCATCCCGGCGTTGCACGATTAGGATAAATTTTGTTGTCATTAGTTTACTCACAGTAGTTAAAAGGTACTGATTTAAATAATAACTATTTACACGTATTTTACGCAAACACTCGTAAATTACTCCTTGTTCAAGTTTACTTCTATAAAACTAGTTTGTTCACCAAATCTGAAATAAAATTTTACCAAAGGAATAATTAAACTAAGATCTAAAGCCTGACAACGCTAAATTTTAAAACTTGTAAAAAAACTTTGAAAAAAGATTGCAAGGCGCTTTTTAAATATATATAAATTATTTATAAATTTTAATTTTCAAAGTTTGGCCATAAATCTAATCTTTACCTGCTAAATAATCATCAAAAAATTCCTGAAAATAAGCTAAGGTTTGCCTGGCCATGTAGCACCACCGTGCACCGTGCTAAAAATATCCACGCAGCAGTTGAACTATGAAAACGTAAAAAATATGGTTCCGGTTCCTCTCAGTAGTAACAAATTTTTCTAAAAATTTTGATGAATAAACCGTTATTGAGAAACAACCATTCACACTTCAACTTGTAATGTGTGCAAAGGATGTGACATATGTCTGCATTTTCTAAAGACGTTATCAAAGATTATATTTGCAATGCTGTCTTACATTGTCAACATTTTGTTTGTAGCGAATCGATGGTTTAGCGCTTCATTCCGTACGTACAATGCTTCCTGAGTGAATAAATAAGTTTACAGTGTATCTTACAAAAAACAACTTGAGGACAATATGATTTAATCATAAATAAATAAATAAATAAATATTTTATGCTTTTTAGTGAAAAATATTGGAATACTTTCGTTAAAAGGTGTCAAGTCACACTTCTATTAATTGCATAACCAACATTTATCTAACATTTTGTTTGGTCTAGTGTAGGTAAACGTCAATGCATAAGCGGTCTAGAACATTTCGGGGCCGCCGATTCGGCTCCACGACGTTTCGGCGCTGGGACATTTCGGCGCGCTGTTTTGTCGACGCGAGACAGTCTCGGCACCGGCAGTTTCGACGCTTGGTTGTTTCGGCGCGAAGCCGTTTCAGCGTCGCCTATTCGGTGCGAGAACATTTCGGCTTGGATACGTTTAACGCAAATCGTTTGTTAGACAACTTGTAGTAGTATTACTTAATACGTAGGTTAATACATATGATAATGTCAATGTTTTTAATTAATTTCTCTTTTTTGATGTACTGTCTCTTCTTTACATTTATTTTATTCCTATATAATATCTTAAGATTTAATAAATAATAATAAAAAAGTTAATGCGAATAATAGTTATTTATGTCACCAGTAGGATAAAGGTGTTATTAAAACACGAGTTTGAAAGTTGCACGACGAGGTCGAACACCAAGTCGTTTAATCAAACGAGTGCTACAATAATGCATTATCCCACGATTGAAATACAAAATTGTATCTACGACTGCTCAAAATTTGTTTAAAATCGAATGTTTTTGCTTGAAATGATATTTGACATTTCACAATAATTTATTTGCAAATGTCAAGTCAGTTTTAAGATACTTTTGTTTTAATATCAAAAGAACGATGCAGATTCGATTTGTTCAATACAATGGCAACCAGTCAGTTTTCTTACAAACAAAGCTGCAGTTTTGTTTGTGTAAATAAAATACGTGTTGTGTAAATAAAATGAGTTAGGTAATGAATCTATTATCTCACTAATAAACATCATTACTTAACGCAAATGAATGACATAATAACTCCTTATCCAAGCAGTTGTAGATAAATCGATGTATTGAGTACTACTATTCAAATGTGCCTAAAACATGGTTTATAAATAATTTGTATAAACCTAAATGTATTTGCGCCGAATCGGCGGCGCCGGTACGGTTTTGCGCCAAAACGGCCTTGCGCCGAAACGTTCAGGCGCCGACACGGTCTCGCGCTTTAATGTCCTCGCGCCGTATCGGCGGGGCCGGTACGGCTTTGCGCCGAAACGGCCTCGCGACGAAAGCGACGAAACCTCTAGGCGCAGACACGGTCTCGCGCCGAAACGTCCCATTCCGAAGCATGAAGCTGCGATGAAAACGAGAAACAAAATTTTAAATTATAATTTTTACAACCTTCACTTCCGAAAAACTCTTTAGACAATGAAAAAAAGTAGATTGCATAACCTTACAATATTAATTTTAAATGTAGTAAGCGAGCACCTTAAAAAATCAAGTAAATGAAATGGAAATAACAGATGGTATTGTAAACGTAATTAACATGTAGTAAGTATGCAAGTAGTGTCAATTACTGGACACACTATTGTTGCGCAAAATAGTATAAAATTAATATAAAGGTAAACACTTCTACTTACCGTTAGGTCGCACAGTATTTGCACATAGTTGCATATAATTCTACAATTTAAAATTGCTATAAGCCATTCGGTATTTGATGTATAAATAATACTTACTACAGTTATCTGAAACTACGAAAATAGCCATATGTGCAGAAATTAAGGAAAAGTGGATTTTTTCGGTACCAGGAGTGACACTTTTGATAGAAGGCGTAGCCGAGATTAAAGAGCAGCGATTTACAGAAAATACATTTACCCTAGTGTTACACACAATATTTTTTTACTACCGTTTGAAAAAGAGACTAAAATAGTTATTTTTGTACCAAGGCCAAAAAGTGATTTTTTTTTAGTTCAGTTGTTATAAATAATTATATCAATAAATCATAAATAAAAATCTAACAAATTTGTAAATTTTATAATGAAGATCGCCTAAAAACATTTGTGTGCAGCACTGCTAAAACGTGTTTTTTCGTCCTCGGCCAAAAAACGGTTACTTTTTGGCCGCTTTTGAGTACTAAAAATTCAATTTTTTGTTAAGGTCGCCTAAAAAAGTATTTTTAAGATTTTGAATTTGATATTTGTTATTTTAAAGTTTTGGCAAATATTTTGTGTTAAGAATTTGAATCATTTACTTTGCCGCACTTGTGCTGAAAAGTACAACTTTTCATAGTTCATATGGGTATTGAAATCAAAGACTTCTTCTTACAACTCTCAATAAAAGTTACTTTTCCAGGTTAGTTTCTGTTTCTCAAAGTACGTCTTATTTGACGGTGGCTGTTTTTCTTAACGTTGCCGATAGCAACGTGAAAAAAGTAATTTTTCTAAACGTTTCCCATAGCAGCGTGCGCTAGCAGCTATTTATGTAACAAGTAAGGAAATGAGGATGATTATTTCAAGAATGTGAAAGTTGCAACATGAGCCGCTAGGCGAGTGCTGTGATCAGATGTGTAAAATAATCACTCGTTGTCCTTACGTGTTGCATACAATAGTTTTCTACTTCCATTCGAATAGCTACAAAAGTACCTTTGACATTATGAATTTTTGGCAATTTCATGACACTTATAAATCAATTCAAAAAATCAAGATTGCCTATGTTTGTTTTGACTTAAAAATCTCATTACTTCACTGAGTAAAATAATGGAGTTTATTACCTAACTCAAATTAGTAAAATCAAATGTCTGTAACCCAACGGAAGTAGAAAATAGCTGATTTACTGCCGCGGCTGGCGTTTCATAGTCAGGCACAGCCGAGGCTATGAATATAGCCAAGGCATTTTTGTCGTATTGAACATATAAACATGAATTTAATGTTATCGCCGTCATAGTAGCCATCTAGTTGCTATGTTATGCGGTTGCTATGTAAAAACAAATTTGATGTTTATAATTTCATAAATGTTGTATACTGCCTATGCAGTAAAAGTGACACTTAAGTAACTGTCAAATGTTAATAAAATCAAACATTTAATGCCAATCGGCGAAAAAGTAATTTAAAGCACGCTTCCATGGGCAACGTCATAAATTCCATTTTGCTTTGCAGTTAAATTAAAGCGACTTAACTTCAATTTCTTTTATTGGAATATAGTTGTAGAAAAAATATGGTGTGAAGCTCGCGCGAGAAATGCCTTTAGCACCATCAAATGCGCTTAAGTATCATTTCACGCACTAGTCGCACAAATAACTATTTCAAACGGTAGTGGAAAGATTAAATTATATAGGTAATCTCAAACATTACAAGTTGAATCAAAAGTATTAAAGCTACTTAAATTAATATTGAGTTCTTAATTTTTGAATATTGTTAGTTAAACAAATATGTACAAGGTGTTCCAATGATGCAAAATTCTAGATATTTTTGTGAAATTTGAAATTTTGAAAATTGTTTTATTTTTTCAGAAAATGTTTGAAAATTGTTAAATGTTTTGAAAATTTTGAAAATTTTTGACAATTTGAAATTTATAAAAAATTCCATAAATCACAAAACATTAAAAACTTTTTGGAAATTATCCAAACCTTTAGTTTTGAAAGTTCTGTAAGTTCATAAATAATAATTTTTTTGGTAATTATTCAATTAAACTGTTCAGGTAAACGACCAAACCGAAACAAGCTATAGGTCTTTTCTTAATGGGTGGTCGTTTCTATGGTCATTTAACATTTCTATACCGATTTTGAAGACGTAATTACCAAATTTTTGAAAAAAATAATTGATGGAGGGGTGCTAGAAAAATCGCTTTGGCGCAGATCGACTATTCGACCTGCGTAGAATACAAACCTAAGTTCCTTTTTGAGCGCATTTAGATTGAAGTAGATCACCCGTCCCCTCTCCTTTTATTTTTTGCTAAAGTTATCAGGTGTCACGTGTCTGGTATTTTGCAATTGCAAACGTTGTTTAACCAATGAAAGTCAAAAATCGATTTTGCAAAACTAGCAGTCGTTTTTTGGCAATTAATAAATGAAACTGTTCAGGTAAACGACCAAAACGAAACACGCTATATGGGTGAACGTTTCTATGATCATTTAACATGTCTATACCGATTTTGAAGTGCAAGAACATAATGGTGAGGGTGATCGGGGGTGGTAGAAAGATCGCGTTTGCGCAGATCCACTTATCGACATGCGTAGAATACAAATCTAAACTGATTTTTCGAGCGTTTCTATATTGCAATATTACACCCCTCCCCACCAGGCAAACTGTATCGAATGGTAGCTCGGCTATTTACACGCTGTATAGACAGGGAAAACATTGCCAGAACATGGTAATGATTGCGGGTTACTGTTAGCTAGCACGTAATACGATTCCTCCGTTCAGTCAAGTATAACGCCAATGCATGCTAACAACGTCGATGCACACCAACGTCCGTCCGAGCCGGGGAAATACTGGCCTAAACACAGCTCAAGCGAGAAAATATTACCAATTTGTGCCGCGCACGGAGAGACGTAGAGCCCAGACGCTGATCGAGGCTCTGGAGTTTAGTAATTTTTCCAGCGTTTTACATTTATATTGTTTTTAATTTTGTTATTGACGATAAAAATATAAAATGGTATTAGAACAATTACTAATAATGGGGTAACAAATTTTCAACAGATATTTTTTTGCATTAAGGACTTGTCGATGTCTAGATATTCGACTATAAGAGTGTTATGCATTTTCGTTTCCGTCTCCCGTCTCTAAGAACGAGTTTTAGTTTTACGAAGTATGCAGGTGCCGGCAAAGAAGTTTCATTTTCGCAAATGCTGCTACAATTATAGAGATGTATCGATCACTGGAGGTTTTCGCTGCCTATACGGACGTATAATTAGAGACAAGTCGAAGCAGAATATGAGCAAGTAGAAGCAGAAAAACAGTGTAGATGCCACGCAAAAATTCATATATACAAAACACATTCTGCTTTAAACAAACTATAGAACAACAACTTCCAATTTAGAACGCCAACCTCCTAAAAACATGTGGCAATGTGCCAATTCTTAAACTATGGCAAGCACTGAACTTAACTCAAATTGACCATACCGTCATTCAAGCGGTAAAAACTTATATCATAAAGCAAGTCCAAAAATTAAAACGGCGGCCGTCTTGTAAATACAGTTCGAAGATATAAAACGACTCGGACAAGGTTAATGTATATCTCAAAACGTTTTTAAAATCCATGGCAAAAACCATTAAGGATATGGAAACAGAAATGTTGGGAAATAGGGTTGAAGATAGACGATAGAAATTGTGTACAGCTTACAAATTGCAGATGGCAAGGTTGTAGTAGCCCAAACATAAAAGACCTTGGATATGTGGCTTAAAAATTGAAATAAAAATACGACAAGTGGAATATATTTAAGACTAAGTACTTTTATGTATGGGAAACTAATCAGAAGACTTGGATTTACAAGACAACCAAACAATTATAAAATATAACGAATATAAACATTTAGGCACTATGATTGGAAAAGATGGAAAATGTAGTTTAGGCATAGAAAAGATATTTTATTAGATAAGTTAAGATGCCATATACCAAAAGGCAGAAGAGTTATAGAAGCGCTGAATTAAATATGGTGGCACATAACTATTACACAATAAACTCAAATGAATATTTATAACGTTATCGTCAAGAGCGTGCTGATAACATACTATTATGTTTCAGAGACCATGTCAAAAACAGAGTTTTGCAAAAAAAAAGATAGAATAGCAAAGGAAAGAGTGACAAAAATAGTGGAGGAAGAACATACGATAGCAGAAGCTATAGAGGTAAAAAAGTTTACTTTATATTGGTATATACATGTCAAACAGATTTTTTTTGAAACAATAAAAAAATTCTGTTTAAGCCAAGTTACTGATGAGTAATAGTAGAAAAAGATTCGGAACTTAATTTTTAAATGGAGTAATATTTAGGGCGGTTAATTTTCCCCCTTTCTTCTCAATTTTGCCGAACGAGTATGTCTTTTCGTTTTTCGTCGTTGTTTAATCCTAAGCAATCCTTTTTCATAAAAAAATTTTTTTAAGAAAAACAACTTTTAACTTGCATAGGAGCATTGACAACTGAGCGAGGTAGATCGTGAAACACGTAGTGCGTAAGAGATGACAGATAACAGTCAGAAGCTGACCTATACCCTCTACCCAGGAGGTGGTTTATGTTTATAATAGCTGTTAGTTGTCCTTGAACTGACAGATTAGTAAGGGTTTATATTTAAATACCCAATAACTCATGTCATGCTCGAAACAGTTCTTAGTTAGATGTGCTGCAGTTTTTGTGATTAAGTATATAAAAGTAATTATTTTGTATAAAAGTATGGGAAAGTACAGCGAAGTGCGTTGCCCATTTTTTCTAAATTATTTCGAAGTTAACTTCTTTCGCTTCTCTGCGAAACTGTATTCGAACTAGTTTTCTGCTATGTAGTCTAAGGAGTTATTTCTTGCTATCGTTTTTCTACTTTTCTATACTTTCAGTAAACATTGATTTCATGATATTTTCATACTCGAGATTTTGACGGAATACAAGTTTTAGGGCTCCAGAAAGCCAAAAAACTAGTTTTCAAAGAATGTTTGCCTGTGGGTGGTAGGTATGTGGATATATATGTGTGTAGTGCATCATAACTACCTAAAGGATAGTCAAATTTTGATAAGTTTTGGAATCTGCGGGTATATCAAAAATTCACCGACAAAGCTTTGAAAAAATCCGACTCCGGAAGCTGTTTTTCATAGCATTTTTTCCGAAACCAGATTTTATAAATTTGAAAACGGAATCCAATACTTCCAATGCTGAGAAATCTTTTTCCAAAACATCAAATAATCGATTTTCTTTAAAAAGAAATTTTTTCTCGTAAGCATAACAGCATTGATTATTACTTAAGAATAGGCGAGGTAGGTTGCGAAACACGTAGTGCATAAGACATAAACATAGTAGAAGTTCGTGATAATAGTCAGTGTAGTTTTGTACTATACGATCCTACAATTTCTACCCAGCATCTGGTTTATAGTCGTTGCTAGTTGTCCTTGAAATTAGCGATTAGCAGGATTTTATATTTAAATGCCCTTACAACTCAAAACAGTTCTCAGTTAGATGTGCTGTAATTATTGTGATTAGATATATAAAAGTAATTATTTTAATTAAAAGTATAAGAAAATCCAGGCGAAGTGCTTCGTTCATTCCTTTAATGTATAGTATCTCCGATGACCAGTGTCACACATAAAATTATTTACCTATATACATGTATGAACAATAAGTAAATGTTGCTTTTAAATATTGTTGTACTCCATAATGTGTTCCTGAACGTCGTCCCTACACCACATTAAACGCCTCTGGTAACCTGTTACTCTCTGGTACTGTAATATAATTTTTTGAAAAATTGTTAAAAGTTGCAGTACTTAAATAGTATTTGTAGTTATTATCACAACCGAAGAAAATCTGGTTTGTTTAATATTATACATATAACGAATGAAAGCACAAAGCAACTGAGAAATGAGCTTAAACAAGAATATCTGCGAGTTGTTTAGAAAACAGTAGTTATTAGTAGTTCATAAAAAATGTGCTAGACCAATATACGGAATCACTGTAATGTTTTAAAACTACTTTGGAATTACCCAGGTATGTTTGTTTTCCGGTGGAATAAGTAGAAGCTTGTAGTGTGTGTATCCATTACAGAAATATACACTGAAATTAAATAAAGTTATCTGATAACATAGAATTTAAATTTACGCAGATTTTTGTTGGAGTTGGTATTGTAAATTCTTTAATTGCAGGTTTAACAGCGTGTGGAAAAATTCAGTTAAGAAACGCTACTAAATACAATAAACGAAGTATTTACGCCCATACTTTAAGTTCCTAAATGTTTATTATATTTGCGGACATATTTTACAACAAAAAAATTCTCCCAAAATCTTATATCGTCAACAAGGCTTCGGTTTATGGTAAGTATTCAGATCTAGGTCGTTAAGTAAGAAGCCAGAAAAGGGCAGTTTAAATTGGAATACAAAAAAATCGACTTTGAACGATGGGGAGAACCAGAGAACAATATAAGGTTAGAAAACAAGAGCTGTCGATCAAAAACTCACGATAGTAAGTAATCCTGGTTTCCTTTAAGTTATGTAGAAAGTGTTTTAAAAATCGACACAAATTATATTCTAAGGATACTTAAAAAACAATTAACTTCAAGTCGGAATAAGGGCTGCCCTCCTTTATTAAATAAAAATATGTTTCAAAAATGCATATAGAGCGTTACACAAAAATTAGAATGTTATCGACTGTTACTTAGATTACAAAATTTACATAATATGCTGTGGTATCTAAGTTGCAGACTTCCACACACCTGAGGATGTTCCGTGCATACATAAACGAAACGTCGGCAATAGCAGTACCAATAACGTGGCTCCGTTTTATTATCTCTATTTAGAGAATGCCAATGATAGTGATGGTGTTGACGCCATACGGAAGACGATATAGAGGTAATGTTTATTTTTGTAATAAATAAAAATGAACTACATTTTTACAAGTTTTGCGTATCATAAAGTTCTTCAACAGTTACTTACTATAATATCGTAATACTAACATTCTGCTAGGTGCAACGCTGCAAGTAAGTATACACAGAACGTCTATAAGAATACTAGTGCAGTTAGAAGCCGCAGATCTATCAGAAGAAGCAAATAGTATTTTTAGCTATAACTTCCTTCTCTTTTACGAAATAGAAAAATGTGATTAAAATCACAGAGAAATTAGAGGATTGGGTTAACTCTGTATTAGTTTACAATTGTGTAAAGTGTTTTCAGGAATATTACAATTTAAACATTTATGCTTGTCTTTCAACTCTTGCTTGAATAAGAAACCGTAGTTTTATAATTAAAAATTAATTGTATCAGCCCTAGCTACAAAGTTTAGAAAGATACACTCGATTTGCCTTAACGTCTTTTTATTAAAGCTGGTTTTCAATGTTGTAAAATCCCGTTTTTGAAAAAGAAATAAAGCTTTGTTATCTAATTTAATTTTAAATGTCAAAATTGTTAGATATTAATTTTATTGTAAAAGTTTATACATGAAAGTTTAATATCAACTTAAAAACAAAGAACCAAAATCTGGCAATCTAAAAGGGAAGCCACGTTTTGTTGTTTATACTTGTAAAAGAACCCTGAGATTTAAAGGAGTACTCAAGCCGAGGTTATAGAATAGATTCATTTGTAATAACAGTTTATTTAAATTATTAATTCCACAAGTGTGGGGTATTACATAGCAATATATTGCTATGTAATACCCCACACTTGTGGAAATTAATGATTTACACAAACTTTATTACAAATGGATCTATTTTATAACCTCGGCTTGAGTACTCTTTTAAATCTCAGGGTTCTTTTACAAGTATAATCAACAAAACGTGGCTTCCCTTTTTGTATTGCAAGATTTATGTTCTTTCTTTTTAAAAAAAAATGACATTAAACGTACATGTATAATCTTTTACATTGAATACTAAACAAAACGCACTTATCTGACATAAAAAAGGTTGAAATCATTCAACTAAGCTTTATTTACTTTTTTCTTTGTATTGTTTCTTTTATTTTCAGTCATCTTTTAGAACACACAGTACCTTAATTGCTGTAGCTCCTTCACTGTATGTAGGTCCTCCTTCTCTTCTTGATTGCTATGATCTTCTGCTTACGTCGTCTTGATTTTCTGAATACTTGAATCTTCTTTTACTTATTTCAGTTGCCAATTTAGTTTCACATAATTAATAATTTTTACCCTTCGTATTTTTTTCAGGTTAGTCGTAGAATTACGTTACCCTAGTAACTTGTATCTGTCCCAGCTTCCAATGTCATTTAATTGCTTCTTTTTATAAATTTACCTGTCACCTTTTTTGTCGATTATTTCCACTTTATTATGCACTAGTCTTGAAGTAAAACACTTTTTTATAAACTGGTAAACTTTTAATAACTAGTTTTAAATTACTTTATACAGCTTTTTACAAATCTTTGGGAGCGTTTTAAATTTACGTCCTCTTACTTCGATGTTATTTTTCAGCCCCTTGTTTCTATAGTTACCCAATTAAAACTAAATTTTATGATCTAAACAACTTGATTAATTTTTATCGTATTTCCAAAAATAACTTATTCTACACTTATAAAATATAAATCAACAATTAAATAACTTAGTTTTTACCAACTTTTAAAACTTGTAACAATAAACTTTTATTAAATATTATCTCGCTATTGTAAACGTCTCTGATACTATCTTCGTACTTCTTCATTTTTTTACATTTTATGTCCAACGCACGCACTACATTTTATAATTTATTGTTTTTTTTAAAGCTTTGTCAATTATTGGTGAACTCCTTCCCTCAAGATTATACATGTTTTATTATCACATCCAAATTACATAAATAATTCCATATCCCAAAGTGAAACCACGCCAATTTATTATGTTTTTATTTAATCCAAATATTTAATTTAAATTAAAGGATTCCTGAACTAAGAACTAGTCATGCCAAGGTAATCAAATAAACATTTTAAAATTGATTTTTTTATAAATATTTCGCCAGTGTGGTCATAATATCACAGCATAAATTCCCCTCTAAATTTAAACAAAATTTATTGCATGTAATGTACTAATATTTTGTTAAAATTTAAATTCGCACTCATATTCATTCTTTTATTTGCTACCCTTAAATGTTTTACGATCACCTGATCTCCTACATTAAATTTAGATTTACGTATCATTAATACGTTTCCCGAAATATTAACCCCAACTTTCTAATTCCTACATCTCCATACTCCTTATGGAAATATTTTGATATCTGTTCTATAAGTACTGTATTTGTTACATAACGCTTTAAATCTTTCATATTTTTACATAACCTCCCCTCTACTATCGAATATGCTCTCGTTTCCCCTTGATTGACAAATACACCAGCATCCCTTACTCTTGCTTCACCCATTCTACTTTTAACCTCTTTATCTACTTTTTCTACTTTATTAATTGAACTCTGTTGTCCATTTTCCAAATCAATTATTTTTCTTTCATAAATTTCTTTATTTTCCCATATATCTGTAGTTATTGTTTTTATTTTGTCATCTAACCTACTCTCACATTCATCTATTTTTATTCCTATTTCAACACTATTTTCCTCCCTTACTTTACCACATATTTCTACCATCTCCTTTCTAATTTCTCTATTCTCATCTTCGCATCTCCTATTTACCCAACCAATCTTTTCCTCAAGTTCTTTATTCTTTTCCTCCAGTTTTTTCTCTAAGTTTCCTATACTCTTTTCAATTTTCTCCAACTTCATACCTAACTCATTAACACTAGCTTTGATACTATTTTTCGTATCCCTATTCGCAGCTTCCTGTTTCCTACTTGTAACTTTTAGAAATTTCATCAAATCCTTCAAGGAAATTTCCTCATCTTCGTCATCTGACTCTACCCCAGAAATCATTTCTTCTTCTTCGTTCTGTTCTAAGTTCCTATTATCCTCTCTTTCATTAACCAATTCCTCAACTTTATCTATTTCTACTTCCTCACTATTATTTCTCCCCTCTACTTCTCCACTATCTACACTTTCCCTTAATTCACTCATATTTTCTTCCCTTTTTGATTTCCTACTTCTAGTTTCCATATCCTAGCATTTTACCTTATCTGACCTTACCTTATCTCACCTGGTTGTCTATCAGCCCCACGTTGTCGGCGACATAAATAGATGCTATGTAATACCCCACACTTGTGGAAATTAATGATTTACACAAACTTTATTACAAATGGATCTATTTTATAACCTCGGCTTGAGTACTCTTTTAAATCTCAGGGTTCTTTTACAAGTATAATCAACAAAACGTGGCTTCCCTTTTTGTATTGCAAGATTTATGTTCTTTCTTTTTAAAAAAAAATGACATTAAACGTACATGTATAATCTTTTACATTGAATACTAAACAAAACGCACTTATCTGACATAAAAAAGGTTGAAATCATTCAACTAAGCTTTATTTACTTTTTTCTTTGTATTGTTTCTTTTATTTTCAGTCATCTTTTAGAACACACAGTACCTTAATTGCTGTAGCTCCTTCACTGTATGTAGGTCCTCCTTCTCTTCTTGATTGCTATGATCTTCTGCTTACGTCGTCTTGATTTTCTGAATACTTGAATCTTCTTTTACTTATTTCAGTTGCCAATTTAGTTTCACATAATTAATAATTTTTACCCTTCGTATTTTTTTCAGGTTAGTCGTAGAATTACGTTACCCTAGTAACTTGTATCTGTCCCAGCTTCCAATGTCATTTAATTGCTTCTTTTTATAAATTTACCTGTCACCTTTTTTGTCGATTATTTCCACTTTATTATGCACTAGTCTTGAAGTAAAACACTTTTTTATAAACTGGTAAACTTTTAATAACTAGTTTTAAATTACTTTATACAGCTTTTTACAAATCTTTGGGAGCGTTTTAAATTTACGTCCTCTTACTTCGATGTTATTTTTCAGCCCCTTGTTTCTATAGTTACCCAATTAAAACTAAATTTTATGATCTAAACAACTTGATTAATTTTTATCGTATTTCCAAAAATAACTTATTCTACACTTATAAAATATAAATCAACAATTAAATAACTTAGTTTTTACCAACTTTTAAAACTTGTAACAATAAACTTTTATTAAATATTATCTCGCTATTGTAAACGTCTCTGATACTATCTTCGTACTTCTTCATTTTTTTACATTTTATGTCCAACGCACGCACTACATTTTATAATTTATTGTTTTTTTTAAAGCTTTGTCAATTATTGGTGAACTCCTTCCCTCAAGATTATACATGTTTTATTATCACATCCAAATTACATAAATAATTCCATATCCCAAAGTGAAACCACGCCAATTTATTATGTTTTTATTTAATCCAAATATTTAATTTAAATTAAAGGATTCCTGAACTAAGAACTAGTCATGCCAAGGTAATCAAATAAACATTTTAAAATTGATTTTTTTATAAATATTTCGCCAGTGTGGTCATAATATCACAGCAATATGTTTGAAAAAGAAAACGTAAAAATTGTTTAGTGTTTAAAATATAAGCAAAACGAGAGTTGACTCTTGCAGTTTTTTTATCACATTTGTTTCGTTTTTAAGACGGTATATTCGATTGTGGTGATAAAAATATAAGTTATTTAAAATAATATTCTTACCAAAAACAATCTTGTTTGAGGATCGTTTTGGCTTCGTTAAGGAGATGATTTCAGTCTTGGTTGCTATTAACTTAACGTTTCTTAAGAAGAACACAAACTTATGTTAAATAGGAGACAAGACTCTGTTTACCCATAAAAATTTCAATGGCAAGCTGATTACAATTAATTACCCTCTTATAAAACCCAACAGTAGAAGTATCATCCACCTGTCGTCTTAAATATAAATAATACAACTGCAAAAAATAACATCATAGGGTGAAATAAAAACCGAATAAAAAACACTAATATCGATCTCCCCCATATAATCAAATAGACTAAAATTATCCTACAGTTAAAAAAAACATACGCGTGTAGATCATAAAAAGCTGACCAAAAACCTGCATGGTCTATACAAATATTTTGCCGAGGGTAATTCAATTGATACTCTGAAAAAACGATTCAGTATTTGAAAGAAACGCCAGAAAAAAGAGACGTGAAAAAAACCTTGTGTTGACAGATTAAAAGCATGTTTTCAACCCCTAGCTTCAGAAAAAATTGGGACCGTGTCTATTAAAAAACAATTATAGGGGTGTTTTTGTGGTTTTTACAAATCAACCCTTTCACGTTTTTGTTTACCTGAAAAACTTCCCCTTGGATTGCTTCACAATAGTCGATAATACAGTTGGAAGCTTTGACTACTATACACGTGGTGGCGCTCTACACCAATAAATGAAATTTTACAATGGTACTAAAGAGGGTGCCGGCTTGAATCCTGCTTTAATAATTTGAAATGTTTGATATTAAGTCGTGGCTTAGGAAGACCTTTTAATACTCTGTACTTACACATAAATGTGGGTAGAGGATAAATAGGTAATTTTTGTTATTTAATTTGAAAATTCAATTTTTAATTAAATATGATATCAAATTACGCAGACAAAACGTTTTCAGTACGTATTACGGTTGCAAATGGCTTGAATCTAATTTAAAAAATCGGTTAAGATTAAAAACTTTTCAAAAAACAGTTGTGATAAGGCCTAACGTTAAACAATAAAATTCGAGAAAGTTACAGCATAACAAATTTAGATCTAACCACTTAATTTATGTTTTTCATATAGAATTGCTACACTTTGGTTGTAGATTAACAAATAAAAAATCTAATAACTTAGGAGTAAATTCTGTTGGATTTTCTTCTTCGTAAATGTGATAGTTTTTAAGACAACGGTAAAAGAAACCAAAATAATTCATTTTCAGGGACTCGGGTTGGTTTACTAAGAGAAGTACGCGAAGTTTGAGTATAATAACAGCGGTCTAAAAATTGTTTACCAAAACTTGCAGACAAAAATCGTAGTTACTTAACTTATTTCGAGTTATATATTCATGAAATGACTACTTCGTTTATATACGAAAACTATTAGTCGAATAATTAAAATGGTTATCTGCAACTAAATAACGTACAATTAAATGTTTGTAATAATAATAATCTTTAAAAAATATTCAAATTTATATTTTCATTTTTTTAGTTACAGGTAATACAGGTTTAATACAGTTTAAAACAGTCACACAAATGTTATAATATTTGCAACAATTTTTTATTTGTTATTCCGCGTTTTCTTCGAATTTTGTGTAGAATGTAACTAAAGCTTAATTTTTCTGCACATTTGCTTAGGCCCTCTATCAAAATTTAAAACTGGGCGAAGCATTTCGCGTAGACTTTCCAATACTTCAACAAAGTTTACTTGTTCTAAGTATTTCCACGAGGGTGGCTAGCCAAACGTTAATAAAATTTCGGGAGGATTAACCAGTACATTGCAGTTCTGTTACTTTAAAAACAATTCCGTGGTTATACTTTGATTATTATGTTTTTAAAAAGTTTCGTCCTTTTTTGTCATGTATAAATAAAATTATCGTCTCTGAAAAAAGTTATCCCAAAAAAACATGTCTAACCGTTTTCGGTTGCGGATCGTCTCGTAAAATTTGTTAATGCGATGCATTTTTGTTGCAGCAGTATTTTATAAACTAATTAACACTTTAGTTGATAACATGCGTTCAAAAAAGGGATAAGTGGGCATAACCACATGACCCTTTTTGTCTTTCCAATTTTTATTTTCATGCAAATTTTCGAAATTAATATGTTGACGAAAATACATGTTTTAACCCCCCAGAAACCCGAATAAAGTTTTTTTATGTGTTTTTCTGTAGGGGCAAGGGGACGTGGTTATTTGGGTATGTGTATGCGCTCCATAACTCCCAAACGGATAGTCCGATTTTGATGAGCTGAATGTAGGGGTATAACATAAATTTATTGGAAAAAGTCTTTAGGGTAAATTAAACGCTTTTTTTCAAACCTTCTAGCTTTAAAATAGTAAGCGCTACGATTTTTTGAAAATTTTAACTTTAACGCTTTATTACTCAAAAACGAGTTGACATATCAGGATTAAATTTTGCATCGTAATAGACTTACAACAACACAACGTTCTGTGCATAAATTGTTTTAAAGAGATAAGAACTATGTAGTGATAAATACTTTCAATAGTTTGGCAATATTCAAAAAAATATTTCTAAAAAATTGATTAAACGACTTTTCTTAGAATTTGTAACCTCGTAGCTAGAAACTATATTTAGTTCGTGTCCGAGGCCTCTAATTTTTCTGCGGCGCTTTCAATAAATTTTTGAAAATTTGAGATTTTACGCCTATTCAGATCGAGATGAAATTTGATATTGGAAAAGACGTAGGGTACACAAGCTACTAGAACCTTTACAACTACTTAAGCTGCGAAGTAAAGAAAATATCAAAATTCATATTTTCTTGTTCGAAAACTGACTTTTAATTCAATAGGGTAATAAAACTTGGCATTAATGTCTACTTAAGCACAATTGCTCCTAAATAATAGTCAAATTAGAATGAGATTTTCAACTTAATTTTTTGGTGCAGTAATATTGAAGGGGGTTAATTTTTCTTCTCCTACCAAATTTTAGGTAAAGGAATTTGTTCTCTCGTTTATGGTTTTCTTCAAAAATTATTTTTCTAAAAAAAACAAAATATCCATTTTCTCTCACAAAAAATTTTGATAAATTTGATTACCCATAGTACAACCACAGTCTATTAGATATACAGGGTGAGTCAAGCTATATGCCTTTTTTTAGTGAGTTTATTGTTAGGAATTTATTAAAATTTTTTGGTATGCATATGTTTCGAAGGGTGCTCCACAACCTGGCGCAGTCAGTTTTTTGACTGGACGTCAAATGTCAAAATAGCGATTTTCAACTGTTAATTTTCAAATGGAACGGTACTACTTTTTTTGACTTAAACGATGCTGTACGAAGTTTACAATATAATCTTTACTGAATTTTTCACAATTTTTACGATTCAGCCGTAAAATATGCATTCCAGGTGAGGTCCAACTGCATGGCCACCAAGATCTCCCGACTTCACACCCCTAGATTTTGTATTGTGGGGTTATATAAAATCTAAAGTTTACGAATTCGAACATGAATTCGACTGATACCTGCTGATATGGTTTTGCGTTCCATGGGATCCTTACAACGAAAATTTACTGTGTGCATAGAACGGAAAGGAAAACATTTTGAGCATTTTTTATAATTCACCGAAACATTTATAACATGTAGAAATTTTTGTTGACGTTCTTTTTGCACTATTACTTCGTTTATTATTTTCTATCATTTCAGTTTAGGTGTTAGGTTAAACAAAATTATTATTCCGATAAATAATTGTAAACTGTTAATTCTATTATTATTCTTACAATGCGTTTTATCTTGGCTCTGTTCTAGTTACCACTGCGGTTTCTAGTTTTTTTTTTATTTAAATTTAGTTTAGTTTATAATCTTATATTTTTTATTCGATGTTATCCTATATTAAAGTAACTATTATTCAATGTAATCTAAATACCTGAACTTTTGTTTCTTTATGTTTATTAAATAAAATAATGATAGAAGTAGTGCGTAAAACGTTGATACAAAAATACTTTTGAAAATATAATAAGCTACAATTTCTAAAACATAGGAAAAGCCAAGCGAAGTGTTTCGTTCATTTTTGCACTTTTTACAAAGTTCTAAAACAAATGTGCTATTTGCAATACATATTTAGTTTATAATAGATTTTCAATCTATTCTCACCGTACATACTTAATTATCTCTAAGACGACTAACTTGTGAAGCAGAATTAATACTTGCTGAGATTTTTTGCAGTTTTGCGGTCAATAAAAAATTGAAGCTATAGTATTAAATAATAACTTGAGAATAAAAACTAATTATGTCATCAAAATTATATAAATGTTATTGTAAACAATGCCAATCACGTCACAGCAAATAAATATTACTATAACGTCAAAAAAAATTAAAAGCGCTAACTCTTGTCAAATAATTTGATAAAAAACTTTTTCTGTAAATTTTCTTCATAAACTTAATACACTATAGTGTCAATGTTCCTTACCTTTTATCACCTGTATAGTAACCGCTAAGGTATATTAACGACTGTTGATGCAAATTTAAGTGTCAGTTAAAAGTGCGTGTGTGTCACGCTCGCAAATTCAGGATCTACTTTACCCACTTTCATGAAATTTAGAATACTGAAAACTGAAAACTTATCAGAAAAACAAATTTTTCAAAAAAACGCAACGGAAGTTAGATACATATTTTTTGTGTTATTGCTATCAGACGATATTATGCAAATTTGAGAAAAATTTTGAAAGAGAACACTAAGACGAAGCTAAAACTTCTTTCCCTATACCTTCTTCACCTTCTAAATGACTGCATTCCTAAGAATAAGAAGCCAGATCGACATAATGTTTCGTTTAGTAAAAGTAGAACTCAAAGCATTATTGTTATTATATACAAGGATGTTGGAAAACATAAACTAACAAAATTAAAAATTTCAAATTTATAAAAAAAAAGTATTTTTATAAACTATCAACGCAATATTTTTTTAACTATTTTTGTATATAACATTCGCGCAGTTGTTGCACTAAAATTATGAATTTTTCTGTTAGTATTACTAATATAACTCAGTATTTTTATAATTATTTCTTGTTTCAATAAGTGCACCAAAAGTGTCTCAGAGGGGGATTTAAATCATGCAGTTTTTTTAAATTTTTGTTTAGAAAATCTTCTTTCCATATTAAAATACACAAGGAATGTGCTCTTGGTAAAAGTAAAAAAAATCCAAGATGTTCGAATAGTTTCCACGAACTTTAAGAGTGTCTTTTATATGTCAAAGTAATGAAAAATGTTTGAATAAATATGGGTCCAGAAACGCTTCGTTACAGAGTTACAGTCTCCGGACGCGAGAACAATTTCACTTCCAAGACTGTAACTCCGTAATGAACCGCTTCCATTGGTTTCAGTTACTAATCTATTGTGAACGTGCGTCTCAGATGTTGTGAAACACCTTGTACACTAAAAAAACAACAAAAGTCCTACAATGTACGTTTGTTAATATTAATGTCTGTTCTTCCGGACTTAACCTATATACTAAATACGAATCCATTCCACCTGTTTCGACTTTAGTGGTACTACGAGCTCGTGGTTGTTTATTTGAAAAAAATCTGAAGCAGCACTTATTTCAACAGCTTGCGAAGTGTTGGTGTTAAAAATATTTTGTAACACAGAAGAAGCTAACTGGTCTCCCGGGCTGTTGCAGACTGAGATGCCACGTCGTCGACGGGACGACGTACACTAAACGTTATCTTCTCGAAAATGCGGTTTCAGTAATAACATGCGACCAAACAAAAAATCTTTTGCTGTGGGTACAATTTATGGTGCAAAATCCCGTGAAAAAAAATCCTAAAACAATTTTGCTGGGAAAAATATTCATGGAAAACACACGCGCCTACAAGCAACGTCCGAAAAAGGCTCCAATAAAGACATGTTCCAGTAAAAACATTTCCCGGAACAAACTCCCGCGATACAATTTCCTGGAAAAACCATCTAACAAAACAACATTCCCTAAACAAAAGCACGTCTTTTTTCCTGGTGGTGGATCACTGCATAATTAAGAAAGAGCTTTCCATAAAATAATACGAGTTTTTTTCTAGGTGGTCGATTTATATGAATAAGAGCGAATTTCATTTGGAAAATATATGGAAATGACTAACAAGATTTCTTTCGTGCGTATGTATTAGTTCCAAAAACAGTTTGAAATCTCCATTAAAGCTCTCTCCTGGAAATGAGAAAAATTGCTACATTTAACGGTTTAACTAACTTTTTCCAGGCGTTTTTTTGAGAAATTGTTTGTGGGGTTATGTTAAGTGTTTCTTCGAAGAATGTTTTTCTTGGAGATTTTACAAAGATTTTGTTTCAAAAATATTTTTCAGGGATGTTTTTTCTGAGCTATTGTTTGTTTTTTTCCCGAGATTTTCTTTCCGGGAACAGATCTCATTCCCGAGACCGACTCGCGGAGGAAACATTCGGAGCAGCTAGCGCCGCGTATAAATTTATCAAAAAAATTAGTGCTTAATTAGTGCTGGTTTTAGATTTATTTCGTCACTTAAATGTTTTAATTCAAAATAGGTATTATTACTGAAAATCATTTTCGAATTATATTTGATTTTTATTAACTTTATGAACAACAGAACAACGCGAAACCAATATAAAAATGCAAACATTGAAAATAATGGTAATAAGTATATAGATTTAAACATAATTATTAAATATTGCAACAATAAAAAAAATTATAAATCTTGTTTCTTGGACTTTAAATATGCAAAATCCCTAATTACACTGTCAAATCAAATGGTGTTAACCAAGTCATTATAAAAATTTAATTTAGTCAATTCATCGAGTTTTTTTCGATAGCCAAATTTCTTAGAATTTTCTTGATACGCTTTGAAAGAGAAAAACATGTTTCTGGACTGTAGTTTGTTACCACTACACTATAAAATTCTAAAAACAACGTCAATATTTGGAAATCAGAAATTATTCCCTTTCCTGTGTAAACTGCAGTGTACCTGTCAATCAAAGTAGTACAACTGATAAAATTCATTCATCACTTGGTTAGAGACATAATTATTTTCAAGTGCTATAGGTTTCATTGCAATTTTTTTATTTCCAGATTGTGGGCCCTTTTTTGTGTGGCGCCCCTAGGTAACTGCCTAGGATGCTAAGTTATAAAATCGGCACTGAACTTAATGTAATCTATAGTTAAATGTTTTACTTAACTCTAATATCTAGGGAGTGTTTAAAAGTTTGTGGTTTATTCCAGTTTGTTATAACATAATAGAAAAATTTAAATTGCATTATTACAAAAATGCAATATTTTTCAGAAGCATTTCATTACTATCATGCAGGTTTGAGACAGTCAAGTATGAAGTGGGCATACAAAGAAAAGAAAATTAATTGACACCAAAAATAAGTTTTAGTTTTCCAGGTTATAGAAGTAATTGGTCTATATTTAGATAGTGTTTAATGTTTAGATACATATTTTAAATATTAATTGCAGATTAATTTTAATTAGCAAATTATAGGGTGTTTCCTACAATGTATACTACTTGAATTATGTAAAACTTTTATCTGCAGTCAACTAAGCTTGGTCGATTCAATCAGTAGTCTTCTACATTATGCATTTAATTGAATAGTAGATTTTAAATCGTTCTGTATGTTGAAAGTTTTACGAATAAACTTCTGAATAAAATATTACCTTTAATTTAATCGCATCACACACACTGCGCCGTGTGCTTTTTTTATGAAATACCTACCTGACCGTTATTAAAAGTTTAAAACCCGCTTTTTACTTCATGCAGTTTAAAACTTAAAAAGCGTGAAAATTTCGACTTTGATCAAAATTCCAAATGTTTCTACACTGCCGTAAAATGTCATGCGAAAGGAGTAACTATCCCAAAGAAGATTTTTTGCGTCTGTGTGACTCTGTACCAAAGGGAAGTCAGAGCAATGGCCTGGAAGTGGAGGAAAGGGTGCTTACGTTACCTGTTCTAATTCAATAGCAGTAATTTTTTAATTCCTCACATTTTACAGACAGACTGACCCCTTTTGGGGAATGAGGCTTTAGTTGAGATGCTGAACATGTGTGATCCGGACGCTGTTATTTAATTACACAGTTTGGCAATCAAAATTTTGTAACTAACGCGTTCTAAATAATTTATGGCTGTACTTAAATTGACATTTCGGGCTTCTACATTTGGATATAATTACAATGCATCTCGATGTCAAATCGATGAATCACAAAAATAAGTTAATTGAAGTAAATTTATACGGGCATCTATCATAATTAAAATATAAAAATTAAAAGGGCATATGTTAATATACTATTTAATATGAAACAACCTCAGGGCAGTAGTTGTAGTGCAACCGGGCTTAGAATAATTTTCACAGTTAATGTAATAATGTATCGTATATAAATGACAATATTCATCAACATGCTTTGTTTGTATTTAAGTGCTGAAACGTAAGTGATCTGACGAGAGAAAAATGACCAGTGTTCAAGTTTGTGGCAGTATGAAAGGTGTAAGTATGTAATTGTTAAAATTAGCAACATGTAGATTAAGTTACTCAATTATTAATTTTACCAAACAGTCATAGTAAAGATGAAAAGTTTTCAATTTTTTTAAGCTTGGAAACGATGTTTATTGCCAAATAGTTGCGTCAAAACATATCACGCCTAATCCCAACAGAAACTGTAAGAACCCGAAATATTTTCTATAGTATAACATAAAATTTTTGAAAATACGCTTTACAATAAACCGTTTTTTGAATAAATCGTTAAGACCAAATTAAAATTTTAACCAGCATAGGTGGTTTAAATATACAAATAACCAATAACAAGCTTACAAAAGATACTAAAATAAATCGTATAGAATAAAAGCATATCAAACCTCAGTGATGCAAAATGATGACAATCAAAAACCTCGATTTTAACGAGCTGCATTGGAAAATAAACCCCTAAAACGCAATAAAATTATTATTCTCATGAAGTAATTATCATAATTGCAATAAACCATGTAATAATGTTGTTCAGCTTTAACAAAGCAATATTATAACGCTTTATTGGGAATTTAACTGAAAAAGTTTAATTTGAAACGCCCAGGGATTCTGAAACAAAATAATAATATTTTAATCAGTTCTGTTTTAGATCACTTGTATTACGCATTTTTGAGAATTAATTATACTTAATAGAAAAATTGGTACAAGATGTTATCTGAAAGTTAGTTACTCTTACTACATAAGATGCGGCATGAATCTCACTCGCACAATGTCCCAACAAAATGCTTGTTCAACCTATTCGCTTGTAAAACATTGGGGTAAAAAGCGACCTAATCCACTAAATATTAAATTATGTACAAATTAAAGTTTTAATTCTATTTTAGTATGACTAATACACAATGTAGCTTAAACAGAGAGAAGAAATGATTTTGAATATTTCTGAAAAAATTCTTCGTGGCTTCAAAAATGCATTTAAATAGTGACATTATGCGTATTCTCAGACCCATATCATAAAAGCTTATGTTTGCGCCAATTTGACGGCTCATCTTTCTGTAAATAGACGTTGCAGCTTTACTTTTCAACAAAATGCAGTGGCCGCCCTTTTGAGGTTTTTGACTTCAGCCTTAATCCTGCCACCATTTCAGATTTTGGGAAATAACTGCAAAAAACTCAGTTTTTTTAAATATCTCGTTTCCGATGCATCCAATCTCAGCAGTAGTTATTAAACAAATATAAGCATTTATAATTCCATATACAAGAGCGATTTTTCGCCAAAAAAATACGTTTTCAATTTTATGAAGTTGGTCATTTTCGAATCACCCTACGAAGAGTAAAGGTCGATTCTCACTATTCGTGCAAGGCGCGGGCTCGGCAAGCGCTCGGCGTGGGCAAGGATTTTATGGAGTATTCACACTGTGGCAGGTTACCAGCGGGTTTCAGTTGTGCTCAGCTTGTTGGACAGACAGTGTGACAAAGATGTTTTCAACTATCACATTAATAAAAATTGCGCTAATATTGGACGAGGAAGAAGAAAAGGTAAAAGACCTCAAAAAAGAAAAAGACGTTACTGGGTACATCAAATGCTAAAAACGCGTAATGAAGAAGGAGAATTTTCGACACTCTATAAGGAACTTATTGACGACGAAACGAAGTTCGACCTCTTTTGACGCTTCATCATGAAAGAATGACCAATTGGCTGTGGCTTGCCCGCCGCTTGTATTCACACTTCACGAGTCTTGTTTAACGTGCTCGGCTTGGGCCACGCAAAATATTCTTCCAGAGAAAGCACGCGGGCTTGGCTTGGCTCTTGGCGGGACCGGGCCCGACCACTGTGAATGCACATCGTTAAAACGCATAAGAGTAATGAAAAAGAAATCTTGCCTGGACCGTGCCGAGCGCTTGCCGACCCCGAGCCTTGCACACAAGTGTGAATCGACCTTAAAGATGCGCAGCGCATGCATGGCCTTACCGTTGGAGTAGTTAAAATAGTTGTAAATACTATAGTCGACCCGTTGACAAAATGACTGAATCTTTGTATCCTAGAAAAAACTTTTCCTGATGCACTTAAGTTACTTAAAATGATTCCTATCTCTAAGGGAGGTGTTGTTGCCGATGTTGCAAATTATCGACCCATATCTCTTTTACCAGCTTTTTCAAAGGTTTGAAAGAGCATTAAAAAATCAGATTGTAGGTTACTTTGAAACAAGGAATCTCTTCAATTGTAGCCAGTATGGGTTTCCAAAGGGCAGATGAACAACAGATGCCATATGTAATGTTGTTTTGATTTGTTTCGAAAATAATGAATATCTTGTCTCAACCTTATGTGACCTAAGTAAAGCATTCGATTGCGTATCTCAGCAAATACTTATAAATAAATTAAACCATGATTACGGGTTAAACAAAAATTGGACAAAATGATTAAATCATATCATAAAAATTCGTAAACTACAACGATGCATCTTCAAATGAGTTAGTGGTGCAGCATATAGTTCCCCAGGGGTCCATCTTAGGGCCCCTGCTATTTCTCATATATATATATAAATGACCTATTCTCTCATATACCCATTGCGGACTTCGTCTTGTATGCCGATGATACCACCTTCTTTCATCATAGACAAAATTGGCAAGAGTTAGTAAGACTTAGTGATGATACCCAATCGAAGGCACAAAATTGGTACACAAAAAATTAAGTATCTCTAAACACTTCAAAAACAAATAAGATGATTTTCTCCCTAAAACATCACAACATGAGTAATATTGCATCTGTTACATTCCTTGGTGTTAAGCTAGACCCCATTTTAAACTGGGATTTGCACTGCGATGAGCTGTGCAAGAAACTATGCAGTAGTATATATTTACTCAAGTCGCTTAAGGTCAGTGTATTAAATCATATATTAAAAACTGTGTATTTTTCTGTTTTTCACTCGCATTTATGTCATGCAGTTTAGGTATGGAGTTTAGGTTCGTCGAAGGAGAGGGTCTTTGCTTTGTAGCGCCGTGCGATACGAATATTAGGAGGCATCGATTATAGACAAAATTGTAAACGCATTTATATGAACTTAAGTATACTTACTTTTTCCTGTATATATGTATATTTTGAAATGTCCTATGTGTTAAAAAAACATTGATAAATATGATTTTTATGAACAAAAATATGATTATAATAACAGAAGTAAATCAAATATTGTGTTAAACAATTTACGGTTAAAAAAAAGTCAATACGATCCAAATTACTTTCGCATAAAACTATAGAACCAAATGCCTCCTTATGCTAGAATTCTGCCAATTTACCCATTTAAAAAACTGTCAAGAATTATTTGATAAGCAAAAGTTTTTTTTCTATGCGAGAATGTCTAAATAATGATTTTGCTGATATTCATGTCTTAATTGTTTATAATGTTTTTATATCTTGTCTATAAATTTGACTTATGTAAAACTGTTTTTCAGTTATTAACATCAATTAAGTGAGTTTGAGTTTGAGAGTAAGAATTAGGACATAGATAAGTAAAATTAGACTCAATTCTGTAAATCTAAAAAAAATCATTCTTCTAACTTTACTAGATCCGAATTATGACCTCCCAAAAATGATCATTTAATGCTTTTTTTATGCAATTTTACATAGGTCAAGTATTTTAGAAATATCTCGCTTTCAGTACACCCAACGTCAAAAGTCGCTCGAAGATGTATAAAAGCATATAAAAATAAAATATTATCCTTTCTCCTGTAATTATGAACCTACCAGAATTTGCACCAATAAGATGCGTCCAGTTCCAGAAAATTTAATTTTTGTGTTTTAATCCGTAGGATGATTCAGTAAAATACTAAAAAAAATCTAACTGAACTGAACGTAACAAACATAATTATTAATTCTGATAATAACTGTTCAAAATGTTTCCTCTTCCTTATCCATGATCCGTGCAAGAGATTCTCAAGCACGCTGAAAAATGCCATGCAGTATTCTGTATTCTGTATGCGTAGACACCCAGTTTGAATTATTTTGCGTTAACGGATTTAGGTACGGCGAGCTAGGTGGCCATGTAATTGGTCCAATACGATCTATCCGTCTGTTGAAAAATACAGCATTAACTTTTGCGTTAAAATGCTATAATATTGTACTAATATTATTGTCAACAGTTATATGCCTGTGTTTATGATAGTCATTCAGACAACAGAAAAACAAAATAAAATCACCATAGCGATATCCATTATATTAAGTGCATTGTAGATTACTTTCATTAGTTTATTGACTTGGTGGACATTCTATCAATATGAAACAAGAACAGCTTTTGTGATGTTGTTTGGATTCGTAGAAAACGATTTTCAAAATCAAAAGCTGAAAACGTCTTAAGAGATGCGCCGAGCAACACTCATACACGTGGCGTAGCAGCATTAACATAGCAACCGCTACGAATTTTTGAAACTTTTGACTTTACCGCCAACATATTACTTAAAAACGAGTTAACAGATAGGAATGAAATTTGGTGGTATTATAACCCTAGGGAGGCACAGTTTCACTACTCAACAGTATTCTTTTATAAATATTGCCTTCTATAACTTCTGTAAATTGAAAGTTTATGCCTCTTTATTTAATGACCGAGGGACGACGAATTACAAGTTAATTGATAGGTGTTGCAAAAATAAGAGGATTATTTGTCCCCCAATCCAGTTTTTGGCGGACAAATTTGTCTTCTTATTTCTAGTTTTCCCTAATACCTACCAAAAAAACAGATCTTTTATTATTAAAATACTTATATACAATATCTAAAGTTAAATAAATATAAATAAATAAAATATATAAGTATTGAAAAGTCCAGAAGAAGTAGTTCGCTCAGTTTTTTGATAAAATCAAACAAAAATAATACCAATCGCCAGTCGCAAAGGTATCCCTTTCTTGTTGAGACGGGTTGAAGGGATACGGATTTAGTATATTAAAACAATTACGGCAAAGGCTATATAAGTCACAAAACTAAGACTTCGATCCGCTCCGCTACCTGCTAAATTAACTTTTTTATTATTAAAGCAAACAGAAACAAAAGCATTGTGGGGCATATCTCATGGGTTCCGCTGGTTCTATAGTTAAATTCCTAACTGTCTTACCGTAAAACGGCGACGAGCCATTACATATTTACATTTACATTTACATAATAAGGGGTAGGCGGCGAACCGATCAGACCCCTATCAAACATATATCACACGATGTGAGTAATTCGTTAGTACATTAAGAAAAATAAAAAAGTATATATATGAAAATAACTATATGTATATGAATGTTTGGTAGTACCAATAATAATTAATGTTCGCACGCTAGGGAGATAGAACTAACAAGTTGTATAAATTTTTAAACTTATTAATGGATTCAGCATTTACCACTTCAGACGGTAGAGAGTTCCACACATTTTGCACTCTGCAAGAAAAGAAATGCTGCCTTGACAGTTTATTGAATCTAGCACACTGTAATTTAAAATTGTGTCCTCGTAATTGGGTGTTCTGACTTAGTATAAATAGCTGTGGTGGAGGATTGTAATAGTTGTGAAGAATTTTGTAAACTTCAATCAAGTCGCGTCTAAGTCTTCGACAACTTAGTGTTGTGAGGTGCAATTTCTTCAAACGCTCTTCGTAACTTAAGCATCGCGTTGCCGGCGAACATTTGGTAAATCTGCGTTGAACATTTTCCAGTAGGTCGATGTCCTTTGCAGAGTAGGGTGACCAAACTACAGAGGCGTAATAGAGAATGGGGCGAACATACATTTATAAAATTTTTAGAATAGATTCAGGTTTCAAATCTTTAAAAACACACCGAATTAGGTAGATTAAAGAGTTCGTTTTTTTCACAGTTTTACATATGTGCTCTGCCCACTTTAGATCGGAAGCCATTAAAATGCCGAGGTCTTCTTACTTCAGGACTGATTTTAACAGGGTACCATTGAACTGGTAGTTCACGCGAGGATTGTTGTATCCGAGTCTCAGGACAGTGCATTTATCGGAGTTCAGTTTCAAAAGCCAAGATTCCGACCAGTTTTCAAGACGCCTTAGATCATTTTGAATTAAATTATAACTACTAGTTGGACTACCAAAGATCTTAGTGTCGTCCGCAAAAAAGGAAGCGTTAGATTGCAGCACCTCTGCGAGATCACTTATATAGATAATAAATAGCAAAGGACCTAGAACGGACCCTTGCGGTACGCCACTTTTCACAGGTAGAGACGATGATAATGTTGAACCAATCCAGTCGCTTTATTGATTAAGAAAGAAGAGATTTGGTTTCAATTATGGCTAGAATAGACCACTACATGTTTCGTTCTTATTTGAACTCATCGGGTGGACATAATTCTAACCATAATTGAAACCAAAGCAAACAAGCAGATATATGCCAGAAAGTATAACATTAAAGGGGAATTACACTAGTAACGCCCTCTATGATGTGCAGCGAGGAAAAGTTGCAAAGCAACAAACCGGCAAAGTTGCCATCGGAACCTGCTAAGCAGGTATCTGCAGATACCTGCTTAGCAGGATCCGATCGCAACTTTGCCGGTTTGTTGCTTTGCAACTTTTCCTCGCCGCACATCATAGAGGGCGTTACTAGTGTAATTCCCCTTTAATGTTATACTTTATTGATTGTTCACAGCGAATGTTTATGTTGCTGTTTCTACTGTTGCCATAATTTGGTTATTTGCTGTTACTTTTATTCTGGCGGGTCGATAATCTTGCATAGCAAACTTGAAATAATTTATTTTGATAACAGATAATTAATATTATAAAAGCAGTGCACACAGAACATTATTCCCATTTTTATCAAAAATAGCTTTGATACATTGCGAGTTATGAATACAAATATGAGTATGATTGAAATAAAATGACAAGTAAAAGCAATAATTGGTCAAATAGTTACTAATGCCGACAAAATTAATAGGCGAACAAATATGCAACGATATAACAATTAAATCAACGAATTTTAACACTTATAATGGAATCAGGCATTTACAAATTAAATTGTTCACATTTTAATTCAATTTAATATAGGCCAGACAATTAGAAATTTTTATATTAGGTATAAAGAACACGTACGTTGTTACAAATACAAACACCCACATAAATCCAATTACGCTAAACCCTTACAAGAACACAATAATACAATGACATCTAATAACACCATAAAATGTTTACACTTTTGTGATAGTAAACGTAAATTAGATATAATAGTAGCTTTTGACATTCACAAACATTTAAAAACTGCACCCTTAATGAATGAGCAAAATAATCTCGTAGAGGAGAATTTCTCTATTGTACATTTTGGAATAAGAAATCAAGTCATCTACAGACGACTACCGAGATCAAGTCACCAAGTTCTATTGCTATAACAACACTAACTGTTTACTTTTTCATATAACCTTTGACAATGGCATGTAAACATGCCGAAATAGGTACAAGGTTAAAAAAAATATATATAGTTGAAGTAATTAAGTATTTTATATACCCATAATCGGTAAATATGGAGTTCAATGAGGTAAAGCTAGAATTTATAAATAAATATAATTATATAACTAGCGTCGAGATGTAAGCCATGTTACTGAATGCGCGGTTACTAATAGATGCGACAGGCGAAAGTAATCAGAATTTAATACAGAATATAGACTAGTACGTCAATCCGCGGCCCGCTAAGCTATCAACAAAAAAAGCGAAGGGCTTAGCCTACGGGTTCCACTAATTTAATATAATGGTGATGGAACTAATATTTATTGAGTTAAATAATAAACTATTACTAATAGAAGAAAATTATATTTAGTTATGCAAGTTTAGCAAATGCTGTTAATAACTGTAAATTTTCTATCTAAGTATTAAGGACAAACCCTTAAACAGCACGAATCACAAAAATATCTCTAGTTGTTTATGAGCATAATGAGGATGGGTATTGGTTACTAAAGCTCATACAATAGCATGTTGGTATTAGCTGTAATTGAAACGTAGTATGTGTTGAGAGTGGTTAACGAACTTGTAGTCCCTTCCCTTGTGCTTACACTACGAACCAACTATAGATGGACAATGGACAATTACAAAAACCTCAGTACGGCCCTTTACATGTTGCACTGTTCCTTTGCAGACTGCGGCGAATCAAAGTTAAATTAATACAGAGTTGTAAATGTACCCTACATATATTTGCTCTACGACCTACAATGTACTGATCATAATTAAAGAAAATGTTTATTTTATAAAATGGCTGCAAGAAAAACTAACAACATTTTCGGTGCATAATTAAAAAATTAACCTTAATTTGCTTTGTACACAAATTAGAATTTTGTTAAAAAAATTAAGTAAAGTTCTAAAATATCAATTTCTATGTACTAAAATACAAATCATAAGCAACACATTTACTTGAAGTACTTCTTTGCGTTGTTCGTTTAACCCTCTCGTCCTTAATCTCGTACCTTTCTTTCGTTATACATGCAAACTTGGCGCAGTTTTTAACCGGTCTGAAACGGAAGATTTATCTACCTAACCTTATTATTCTTATTCTTCTTCTTCTTTCTGACATTCATTTGTTTTCTACAAGCCAGCGGCCTGTTTTTAATCTAGGGACAAAACTTTTTAAACTTGGTAATTTATTGTCGTAGACTTTGGTACGAAGAATTACGTTGAGGCTTTTTGTCTCATCTATCTAATTTCTTTTTTAAAAGTTTAACGTATATCTAGCAAAACTTGCCTCTAAAGACTTTTTAATTAAAACTGAGTTTTTTAAAGAATTGCAGGCGATAAATATAAGTGAAAAAAGTGTTGTTGATGAATGCAAAACGCGAAACCAGCTGCTTAATGCTTCCGCTACAAATTGCTTCATTATGATGTGTTATTTGCTATTACAGCAAGAAATATTTCAAAATTTCAGTTAAAATTTTAAGGATATAAAACAGATCTTGTTCCGCAATGTACTGTAGAGTCATTTTCTTAATTACATTGCGGTTTTGTTGAACCAACATAGAACAGTTACACAAAAGAATACAAGGATTAATTAGATGGGCTATGTTTTGCTGACGATTTTAAAATATAAAATTTAAAAAAAAAGCATATTATCAAAGCTAAAATATTATAAAAGCTAATGGAACGTTTGTGTTACAACAAACTATAATGTTAGCTATTGTCGTTACTATTAGGAGGTGCATTTCAAATTTATATAATCACGTACAGTACATAATGCAATCAAAGTGTTGACTTATTTGAAATAGACACAATATAACCTTAATTGTTGAGTCGCATATAAACCCTAACAACAAAATTACTTGAATTGTTATTCATAAAAAAGATTTTTTGCATCTTTTAATTGAATATTAAATGTTCGGTGTCTTTTGGCCAATCTCAATTTTTTACAACAAATCCGGTTTCTAATCAAATAAAAATGTTTATAAAAATAAGCAAAGCACTTTGCCTGAACTTTCCTACATTTTAGAAATTGTTAGTTATCATATTTTAAGAGTATTTTTGCATGCACGCTGTCGGCCTAAGAGATTCTATAAGAATATAAGATTTACTTAGATTGACTTACATTAACATAATATTCTATCCCTACCTATTCAACTGAAGCTTGCTTTCACTTTAGTAGCGGCGTCTATTGAAGGGTTTTGTAACTTATTTGCAGGCGACATGAATAAAGTCCTTTGCTGCAGTGATGATGTGTTGTGCCATTTTCCAATTCAAACCAGGCCGGGTTGTGTTAAAACTGCAGTTTTTGATAAAAAAATTTCCTATTTTTATTTTCGGGAATAACTTTTTTGGAACTAAAGAAAACCAGAGACCAAAGAGACCAGCAGAAAAATGAATAACAAAGAGGGAAAAAGAACCTCTAAAATATTGCATCTAAAATTAAGTTGAGAAGCGTTTTCTACTATCGCGTATAAGCTACTTTACTTAAATAAAAATATTTATTCGTTCCCTATTTATTAAATAAAGGAGCATGAATTTTCAATCTTCAAAACGGGTTAGGACACTAACCAAATTGTAGCTTATTTCGAGTTTTTTTTTTGAAAATTTTTAAAACTTTTCAATAATGTTTATTTCACAGCTTTTATGGTTTTAGAAATTCTTGTACATGTTAACATTGTGCCCCTCTAGAGTTATTAGTTCATTACCGTACCAAATTTTCTCCCGATTTGTCAGTTTGTATTTAAGCAATACGGCATTTACATCAAATTTAAAAAAATCGCTGTTGCTGTCATTTTGATCCTAGAAAAGTACGCAAAAAAGTGTTTGATTTGCCCTAGTACCTTCTTTTTTAAAATTTAAAAAAAAAACTATAAAAACTTATTTTATTGATTAATTTTTGATATACCGCTACATTCCCAAACGCATCCGTTCAGAACTGATAAGGCGTAACCAATATATCCATCAAAAGTGCTAATTAAAAATCCTAATCGGATCGGATCTCCTTTATTTTAGATTTGATCCGATCCGATTCGATGTCTGATTATTTATTACTTAACCGATCCGACCCAAATCTGTGCTGTTTCCAATACGACTCGATTCCATTCGTCACTCAATTCGATCCTGTCCGTAACTGAATCGGAACCGAAATTGTAACGGATCCGATTTAAAGCTAGACACATGCGCACAGACTGAATCAGTTTATTAAGTAAAACAAATTTCAGGGCATGCATCTGTATCGTTGTAAAACTTGTTGCCAAGACGAGTTACATTGCTAGTTTTTGCATATAATACGTGTACTTGTAGGCAAAATTCTCGAATCTCATTGTATAAGTTCCGGATTTCGGATAAAATTAAATATGTGGATCGGTATTCGAATCAACTTTAATGCAAAACTTACCAATCTGATCCGATCCAAATTTTCGACTTCGGATATAGGATCGGGTTCTGATTTCGGTACTTATGGTCGCACTTCTAGTATCCACATATCTACACTAGCCACACACAGATAGACTTATTTTACAAACCTGTTTTTTAAGCTACTCAAGGAGCAGAACAAGTATTGCTATCGAAATCTCGATTTCGAACATTTTCTCTATATTGCAATGTCGGTTTTAGCAGAAGTAACATCCTCTCACCTCTTTGAAGTCAATAATTTAAATTTTTTGTCTTATTGAATTGAAAATTTGCTTCTGCATGCTTTCAGCTATAGGAAAATGTTTATAGCTTAAATAACAAAATTTCTGGTAAAAATAGAATTACATTAGAATCAATCTGTAAAAACTAACAAAAATTTAATTTTTATTTAAAGATCTACTTATGTACTATAACTCCTTGCATGTCGGCTCAGTTTATTGATTGTTTTCAGCGAATATTTATGTTGCTGCTACTTTTGTTGGTATAATTTGGTTATTCATGATTTACTTTAATTCTAGTGGGTCAGAACTGTGTATTTATCGCGCTGTCAACAAACAAATACATTCCAGAAGAATTTCACCAATTATTGATGTACAAATATGGAGCTCGACTAGGTTCCGCTTATTATTAAAAAGTGTTTACTACAAAGCTGTTTACTACAAATTGTAAATGCTATTGTAGATGTTCCAGTTTTAGTGACATCTCATTCAGTAACATCAGTCTTATATCTCGAGACAGCTTCGATATTTATAATGTTTGCGGGTTCTGATATTTATCTTTAAGTCACGTACGGTCGTTGGGACTATGAAGCGGAATGTATTATTTATATGAATACATATCTGATTTATGCGAGTAAAAGTAAATTTTATTTTGGAATTATATGTGAATGTCTAACAACATTTCATAGTGCGTACTTATTTATTCCAAAAGCATATTTAAGTTCTTTTTCTAAGGTTATTACAAGATTTTTTTCGGGCACGTTTTCCTGAAAATATTACGAGTTGTCCTTGTTTTGAATTTTTTACGGAGCTGTCTGTTGGAGCTTTTTCTTCGGGTTTTTTTGTTTCGGGAAAATTTTTTTTCGGGGATGTTTTTTTGTAGATTATACGGACGATTTTCTATCTTCAAATTGTTTTACTGAGCTGTTTTCCAGCCTTGTTTTCGTTTTTTCACGAATTTTATATCCGGGGGCAATACTTATTCACACTGACTCAGCGGAGGAAGCATTCGGAGGCGACAAGCGTTGGGCATGAAGTTACTTTAAAAACATCGGGACACGTAGCCCACGAGTTCTGCATGTTTTTTTTATATTTCTATTACTTATGAAGCTACAAGTTTTCCAATTTGCCACATTCCATACGCAATTACTCAATTAAGTTTCGTATTATAATAATATTAGTAAACTTGAATCTTGATATACGTCACGGCCAGTTCTATAATCTCTAAAGTCGCATAGAAAACGTTTAATGTGAAATTCGCAACACACTAGATCTGAATATCGATTCGTCTTATTATCTCAAAAGTAAAATGCAAAGTATTTCTTGCAAAGTTACCTGAAACTGTGTATATGGGTAACCAACGGAAAAGACAATAACTTGATTAGCAGTACCAAAGAGAAATTATTTTTTAACGCAATCATAATGGCTTTTTCTTCTAATAATAAAATTTTGTCCCTAACACAATTACCTGTCTCGTAATTACTGATAAAACGCAACGCTTGTACTTCTCTTATAACGTTTCCAAAGTAACCACTAGTTTATGACCCAATATTCAAGTAGGTTAAATCTTGAACAAATTTTCTTTTTACTTTTAATTGGTTCTGAATTTTTATTAAACGGAACAGTTTACATAAAAAATGACGATGGAGCTCTGTAATTACGTTTTTTCGTGAATTCCGCTAATAAAAATGGCGATTTTTAAATCTACCTATTAAGAATTCCCACTTGGCCGCGAGGGCGGTAGGGGCGAAGAATTAGGAGGGTGTGAAAAAGAGCAATAGGGAGAAAAATCCATTTGTTAAGTAGGGGTGGTTCTGTCTAGAAATCCTTATATGAACGGATTTTTATTCTACTGGGAAAACGCTTACATTTAAAAACACTTATGATTATATGAAAATGGTGAATTTTGTTAGTTATTACTAAAGGCCGGATTTATATGCATTTGCATTTTATTGGTAATTAAATTTTGTTATGCTTTTAAAAAACCACGAGCTTATTAAGAATTTTTCTAATATTGCAGAGTGGGTGTTTTAGGAAAGCTCTCAGTAGCAGTCCCCAAATTTTAAAATAATTTACAACAATCGTAGACACCATCAAAATCCTGAAATTAAAAAGTGATACTCAGAAAATATTAAGGGAAACAATAAAACACGCCAAGAATTCTCTCCGAAAAACATCAAGCTAAAAAAGTTGTTAAAAAAGACCGTCACAAGTTCAACGGAGTTTTAACAAAATACAATGGTGTTTCTGTTACATGCCAATTTATATGGAACGCCGTGTTAACTTTTAGTATGAACGAATTTCAACAAATTATAAAGATATACTGACACGTGTTAAAAATATTTTGGAGATATTATTAATTCATTACAAATATCTTAAAAAATAATCGATTTGTACTGTAAATACATTTGAATTAAAAATATCTTACTTATTTTTAATTATTTAAAAATATCTTAGACATTTTTAATAATTAAAAAAATATCTCTGAAGATTTTTTAATCATTTAAAAATGTCTTTGAAATATTTGCAATTGTCTGTTTATAAATATCCTATAAATATTTTAAAATATTTAATCAAAGTTTGGATTATAAATATCTTGGATATTAATAACTAATTTATTTTACCGATACCTTCGATATTTAAAAATGATCTTATCTCAAATATTTTAAATTAACATTATACAATCTTAGTTGTTCTTAAATAACAAAAATTGTCGAATATCTAAGAAATTCGGAAATTACCGCCATCTGTAGGGTTTGGCAACGTTGCGACTTGCGTGGTTATATTGTAACCTCATTTAATAATGCATATATTTATGTGTTACACCACGTAAACTGAGAGGGTACACAGAAGAGAATAGACTAATGGTATATGTTTTGTAACTGCAACAACAATTTACAACGATCTTATTTTGCAGGTTATGTGCATTATCCATGTGTAAACTAAATAAAGAAACACTGTGTTTTAATCAGCGCCCGGCGTTCGCGTGCAAGTCTGCAGCTGTTCACTGTTGCAGATTTCCAAATTAAACTTTCATAGATGGCGGTAATATCCAAATATCTTAGATATTCTTAATTATTTTTTATGTTTTAAGATATCTAAAATATTTTAAAATTGACCAATATTTAAATAAACTTTTTTTTTAATATTTAAGACTCTTTAAATTAAAATTGTTTTAAAATACCTGCAATACATTTAATCACAGAACTTTTTAAAATATCTATAAGATAATTAAAATTTCTTAAAGGTATCTTTGAGATAGTCCTAAACAGCTAATTTCGAAATATCCTAAACACGTTTAATACTTATTAATATCCTATAACTATTTCTAAAACATTAAAGAAACAAAAGTTTTTTCAAGTTAAATATTATTATCTAAGATATTTGTAATAGAAACAAATTAGTTGTAAACCTTTAAGACATTTATAACAACATAGAACAGATTCTTGACTAATTTTATTAACAACAAAAACAGTTAAGTTTTAATTAATTAACTCACAGATATCCAATAGATATTATTTTTTTATTGCAAATAAGGAAATTATTTTAACCAAAAAAATGTATCTAAGATATTGCTAATATGTTAATTTACAAAATTCCGAATGAACGTTTAAAACAAAATAATTAATTTAGACATACTTTAAGTTGAAGTACTACAGTAAACATACGTCGAGTATTATTATACACGACGGTGTTTTAAAACGATTTTAAATTATCCCAAACATTTTTCAAATAAGTTAAAAAAAACTTTATAAATATTTGTAAATATTTATGAATATTGAAGATAGTTTGGAACAATTACAAATATCTAAGATATGTTTAATTAAATACAAATATCTATGAAAAAAAATTTTGAGTATGTGAATTTTTGCTTTTATTTTACAAAAATTTCTGGCAATAAAAAGTAAAACGGTGTTGAATAGTTTTATGTGGTATTGCATCAACTGACTAAAACAACGCTAGAAGAGTAGCCGCAGTTAAAGTATGCTCGAGTACCATCATGTGACGTTCAATGGTGGTTCTCCAATGTACAAATACACATTCCGGCCGACAGAAGGTCATATTGTACTCTAGATAATTCCGAAATAGATCTCGTTTTCAATTTCATTAGCATTCGAATGCAAACATTCAAATGTCGTTGTGACGATTTTATGTTCTGTATAAATAAATTATCCATTAACTTGTTTATAGAAATTCCATATAGTTATATTTTCTCTTTAAGATGGTATACGTTCTATAAGCATATATTTCAAAGTAATTGAAGTTAAATTAGAAAACTCTTTATAATGTAGAATTGAAAATTTCTAAATAATTTTTATGGTTACCCTGATTTCTCTAAAAAGGTTAAAAAAGGAATTTTGCGCTGCATTTGTCAAACGGTCCAGCTAAAGTATACACATACGTTTTTGTTAATTATTTAGTTCTGTAGGTTGACATCCTTTTTAAAGCAACTTTTATAAAATTCTAAAAGCTATTGGTTTTGAAATATTGTAACCTTTTGTACGTATGTAATGGGACGTATATGAGCGCGGTGTGTTGAACGCGACCGTTTGGACGCGGCTGTTTGACGCGGGGACGTTTGAACGCAAATTCGTTTGAACCTACAGACGTTTACAGGCACCGACGTTTAAATGTAGATAAGACGCGAATAATAATTATGTTGATGGGCACGTTCTTGTGTGTATTTTCATATTTAGAGACAATTCCACCCAGCCTATTATAGCAACAGTAGTGTCAGCAACATAAACTTTTGCTGAAAACAATCAATAAATTTATTATAGTGTATTATAGTATTATAGTGATCAATTTTGCCAAGATGTTTACCGAGCCCGTCGGTCGTCTTGTTGGTGTGAGACACCTAGGAATTTAAAATATAGATTGCATTAAAAGGGTAAAACTAATTCTACTCTAGCTGTTACCTACTGTCCTTAAACAACAACACGAAGCTAGTTAAATTTCCTTTGATACGTTTTCGTACATTTTTTTAAGTACAATTAGAGCAACTATGCCTGAACTATTTTATTTGCTCAGCAGAAAAATAAATTGGGCATCACCTATCAATATGCCATAAAGTTAAGGGCAAATAGCATACCATAACTAATTTCTGATAATATTTAAAAAATATATCAATACTTCTCTGCATTGAAATTATAAAATGATAAAATTGGTATAGCTTAGTTAACAACTTTAGATATAATTATTTATGGTTGTGATATAGTTATTAATTTCATTTTTAGACCAAAAAATGCAGCATATTTTTAGGTTTCTTACAGATGCCCTATATGCGCTTTTAACCTAACGTGGCAATTTTCTATTGACAATCAATTTCCGTTTATATTATGTCTAGCATGTACTCGTCAATTCGATTTATGGCTTGTATTATTCGCTTCCGCAGCTCGATAACGTCAGTCAGCAAAGTAGATACCTAAACGGAATTTTTCAAAAAGTCCCACGGTGAAAAATGTTGGGGAGTTAAGTCCGGTGAGTATGGTGGACAGGATAATTGGTACGGCATAACCAATCTACTTATCGGGAAAATTTTCAATAACTAACCAACTTGTATAGAGCAATGCAAAGGTGTCATATATTGTTAAAATTTAATGTTAGTATTCATGACTTCGAAAAGCTGTGGCATTACGAAGTTTTACGTAATATCCAAGTAAACATTAAACGTAACAATTTGTTAGAGCACAAAGAAGAAGAGCGCATGCAACTTTCTCCAATTTCTTGCGGCGAGCACAACTTTAGAACTGTTACGATGATGTTTTGCCATTTTTATAACCATTTCTGAAACCCCAAAAAATATAAATTACGTGTAAACAAACGGTTTGAAAATCTATCGGCTTATAAGTTTATAATTTATAGTAATTCCAAGTAACATATTTATAATATAATAATTGAGAAGAAAATCTTGGAAAAAACGTTTTAAATATTTCTTTGGTTTGTGTGGGTTATATTCCTTTCCATGTGTTGAAATTCAATTCAATGAGAAGGCAACAACGTAAAAAAGAAATGCGAGAAGAACAAACTAAGGTGCAGTAATTGCATTTTTCCTTCAAGTCATGTTTACTCTCCTAATGGTTTACTTAATTACCTCGAATTTATTAGTTGTACCACTTTCCATGTTATCGTTACTTCTAATGATTACTATTACATCCCAACATATTTCCTAAGATACAACGTATGTGTACAAAACGACCAACACACCCTTTTAAAAAATGTGATTAAATCGACTACCTAGAAAGGGTTGAAGATAAACAATACATCTCAGGTACAAAACTTTTATACGGAAATGGACAAGGTTCGAGGGTCAACGACAATAAAGGGGTCAAAACTAGGGACAGTGGCCAAGCAGATGTTCCAGGGCATTTAACTTTTTTTCGTTTTTGTTATTTGTTGGTATGCGTTGCAGTTTAGAATGTACTACTTTCGAGCATATTATTATTTGTCGTCTATTTCACGGAAGGGTTTTAGCTACCCTGCTGTAAATAATCTGGCGTGTGGCTTGAAATCTAATTTGGGGTTGAAAGGTCAAGAATAATTTTGGTTTAGAACTAAAACTAGTTTTATGTCGAGAGAAACTAGATTTGGCACGTGTACAACTACTTTTTGGTAAATAAATTTAAATTACTTAAGAATGAAAAGATATTGATGACTTTATGCAGTTATATGATGTACTGTGCTTCACTAGCGTAAGAAGTTTGATTTGTTGTATTAATTCCAAAAAATCAAAAACGCAAAGACTTGCATTAACATATTTTTTTTATTATTATTATTTTTTACTGTATCATATTATACTACTCTTGTCTTGAAATTTCGAAACCAATTCTCGAGTAGCAAATTTTATTTTTCAACTCGACTAGAACTCATTTCTTGTTGAGATATTTCTGTTTTTGAAGTGAAATTTATTTGTCGGCACCTACATATTTCGTAGGACTAAAACTCGTCGAGGACACGGGAGACGGAAACGAAAATGCGTCAGGCGATTATGTGGACATCTAAGCCTTAAATGAAAATAAGTATCTCTTGTAAAGTTGTTGCCCTATTATTTGTGATTGCTACACTACCATTTTTATATTTTTATCGTTAATCATACATTTAGAAACAAAGTAATTGTAAAATGCTCAAACATGACCAAACTCCAGAGCCTCGATGAGGCTCTGAGCCCTACCTTCTGTGCGTCTCTCCTATACTATGCGCATGCATGTATATTATATACAATACAATTACTTTTAGTTACCTATTTTAATGAAAGTAGCTAAGCTAAATTAGGCTCTTGAATATTATGATTTATAGCCTTTACAACGTTGGGAATATTTCGTGTTGCTTATCGTTTCCTAAATTTGCATATATTGGTTAATATTCCTATCGAAAATTTGAATATTATAATAGATACCACTTTTTTGCGGGTGACTATTTTTCTATACCTATAATAGGTATGCATAAGTACCTATAATAAGTAATTTATCTTAGTTGCTTTTATTATAATAGGTAATTAATTGAATTTTTAGTACTATTTCTATATAAAACCAAATTTTAATAGGGTATAGGTACTTACTCTTTTTCCCGGTGACTTTTTTCCGGCTCCGTTTTTCCAGTGACTTTTTTCCGAGTGACTTTTCCGGTCAGTTTTTTCCCGGTGATTTTTTTTTCGGGCGGTTTTTTGGTGATTTTTTCCGGGTGAATTTTTTTCCATTAGTTTTTTCCGAGCGATTTTTTTCCTGCTGACTTTTTTTCGGTGACTTATTGTCCGGGCGACTTTTTACTCCCGTGAATTTTTTTCCAGTTACTTTTTTCTGTGATTTTTTCCGGTAACTCTTTTCGTTTATCTTGGCCATTATGTGTCCCCAAAAATAGTAGTTGCGCGTATTCAAGTCAGGGACCGTGCTAGCCAAACATGTTAGGCCTCGCGGCCGATCAACAATTTCGATCGAGATACTCTCACACAATAGGGTGAAATGAGAAAAAGCTTCATTCAGTTGCAGGTACATAAAACGTTGCCGGCATTATTTCCACAGTACCAAACTGCGTACAGACAGACGTCTTACTTACTAATGTTTACAACTAATTGACTTTGAAGTGTAATAAATAAAGCAACCATCACCGACCGAGGTTTTTGGCCAATATTTAAGGCTAAAAAACCGGCATTCGTGAACTGTTTTCAACGTTTCAAGAAAAACCTCCGAAAACACGTTTTTATTGCCATATCTGTTCATATAAAATTTAGGAATATTCGTAAAATGAACAAACAAACGATTGCTTTTTAACAGAAGTCAACATTTAATATTCTTTTCTTTTCTAATATTCAATTTCAAGTTTCTGTTTCTCTACCCCTGCATAACTGTTTTTGAATAAACAGCATTTTTTGTATCTAACTGCCAGTATCATGTATCATGTGACTCCCATTTAACATGACAATTAAATTGAAATTTTTAAAATCTAGTATTTTAGAAATTATAAACTATTATAACAATCAAACCGCAGACTTTTAAACACAAAGTAAAACTAACAAACGGCACTTAAGAATGCTTAGAAATATAGATAAATAACCATTAAAAAAGAACCAAAACTTACAATAAACAGTAATATTTCCTAATAAATTTAAATTTAAAAACATTATTATTATAAAGTATTAACAAAAAATAAACATTTTTTTTTAACATAGACAAAACTGAAAATTCTTTTTCACCATAATGTCACTAACAACTAGAAAAAACAAAAAGTTTAATTTTACACTTAAGTAATAGTGAGACGTGTTTGACTGCCGGTGACGCTTAGCAGTAAGAGGAATCATCGGAGATAAAATCCTACGCGGGCCGGGCTGAGCCCGACGGGCTTTGGCCGTCCCGGCCCATCGGGCGAGCCAGACGGGCCTAGCTACTATTGTTGCAATATACGAGACGAACCGGGCGGGCGGGCTTTTCATTACACGGGCTGATCGGCGGGCACAACAAATGAAATATCTTTTGCAATACGAGCTGGCCGACCTTATTCGACATACAAATTCTGTAGCGTCTTGCTACTGCCTAATATTATTTTTCTTGAAATTGGTTTGAGATAACGGAAAATAAGTCGCTAGCAGATGTGTAATTGTAGCACTTCAGTGCATACCAAATGCAAGACTAACAACATGTCTTATAAAATCCACATTTTTTTTGGAAAACTGCCTAAAGTGGCAAGGGTAAGGTCTAAACTATTACAATTTTTATTATGATTTATAACAGATGTACCATCCCTATTATCATTGAGTAAAAGATAGAACACATGACTAAAGCAGGCGCTAATTAATGTAATTTTAAAAGTATTGATTAAAATAAAATATTTATTATTAGAACCTCTAGCGATTATTTGTTGATTTTGTTATTCACGTGCTATCGACGATGCAGATAGAGTTTATATGCTGGCAAAGGTTAAAGAGAACTCAGAACTCTTTACAAAATATGCTGCTGTTTATAGTGTGCAATTTCCTAAGAAAACTGCATAGAAATTTTAAATTATGCTTTAAAGTCAAAAATATATTGGCTCGCAGCGTGGTTTTCAAAATTTCAAAAAGCTTGAACTAAAGAGTACTAATCTGCAACCAGTTGGACGAATGTTTTTCAATTTAAAATGGACAATATTAAGTATATACTAAAACTGAACGGGCCGGGCCAGGCCTAAGGAAAAAATAGGTCAAAACTCGGGTGGGTCGGGTAAGCCGATCAGTCAACCCCGGTTAAACGGATCAAAAAAAAATTACTGAATTGGAGTTGGGTGTGCCGGCCCGGACATGGAAACATATCCACGGGCCTCGGGCGGGCCGGACAAAAAAAATCAACCCGTGCAGGACTCTAATCTGAGATGATAAAATGATTGTCTCTGCTTCAATATCTCTACAATAACTAATTAGGGATATTTTTTATAAATGATATTTACAAATAATGTAATTTTGAAATGGGTCGTATGCAATTTTATAACGTTTTGAAGGAGAAACACGACATTAAAAAAACGTACATTCATGTAAAAAATTTTAACATTAAGTCGTCTTTATTGTAAAGAAGTTGCGTTTTACTTCAGTTATTAATATCAAAATATTCCTTTGTTTTCTTAGGTTTGTTCTTCAATTTTCGATAGTAAAATAAAATAATTAACGAGCTATTGTTTTTGTAAGTTCAATGAACCTTTTTCTAATGTATGCTTTATTTTCTCATTAAAATATGGTCACCGTAAGTATGTTAAAGTACTAAATAATAATTAATCTAACACATTATTCAATTAAAAACATAATGTTTTTTATTTGAAACTGCATACATCATGCCCCTACTTTCTTATACAACATTTGATAAAATAATAGAAGAAAAACTACGAGACATATGCGCGCTCGTTACTTCTGGAAGCAAATGAACTTAGAGAAGTCATAACAGCCAATCTTACAAAACCCCGTCAAAAATCAATGATAACTTTCTTGGGTCTGCTGAAAAGTGACCATGACCTGACTTGTATCTTATGTCCCTCTCGATGGGTTGAGTTTCCTCTCAACAAACCAACATTTATATGAAATTGTAGAAGTTACTCATAATTGCTCATAATTGCTGACTTCTGACATATATGAGAACATACAATACTGCTAGGTACTTTAAGAACATGTATAACATCTCGTCACAGCGTATTTATTATTATTTTATTTTAAAGAAATTTATAAAACCGTGCGGCATAGTACACGGGTTCTGCTAGTACTGTTTAAATCACTCTGTTTGTTCAAAATTTCTTTTGTAAACTTCCTAAATTTGTACAAACGAATGAATTAGTCTAATAAACTATCGAGCATTTTTAGAGACACGATGTACTAAAAAAATACCACGAAGTTTATCACTACTTTCGAGGCTTTTTTGTTGCTATATAATTTTTCTTCTTAAAATATTTAGGAGAATATGCCTTTTTTGAATAACACTTGTTGCTATATTTTACGGTTTTTCCAAAAAGCATGTAATTTTTAACGCATTTCTGTATTACAAAGTAAGTTTATTTATTAATACCGTTTCCGTTTTTCATACTAAACTTGAGTGAGTCTGTATTTTCTTGGGCGGTTTCAAACAGACTCCCGTTGTAATTTTTTGGTAGGAAAGTTAATGCCTGACGCATTTATATTTATCCTAATTTGTTGGCGATCGAGAGCTTCTTTTGTAATTTTATTAATAACATTTAGCAATTTTACATATTTATATTTTTTTTTCTGCACAAGTAACTAAATATCATCGTCAGTGGTAAACTGACACTGTCAGTTTACCACTGACGGAATAATGCTATATTTTGCAAGTGTTGTTATATTTCACAGTCCGAGAGTTTTACTTTTATCGATTATTGATTATTGTAAATGTTATCTATTTGTGATGAATAAATTACGTAACTAAAAAATTGAATTACACAAAGATATTTATTATCTACCTACAAACACAGCTTTCAAACTTAAACTATTACAAGCTAATTTAATCGTATTAAGCATGCTAAAAATTATTGGTATATTTGGTCAATAACAAAACGAACGCAATTTGTTTTACAAATAATAGTTAAGCACTTGCGACAAACGCCTACATGTTTCCAGGTACGTTAAAAGAAGAAATACTTAAAATTAACAAAGTTTCTACACGAACGAATAGTAATATAAAAATCCAACTAATTCTATTTATAGATATATTATTATTGTACATTTTCGTCTCTAACTTCACGCTTTATAGATGTAACTGGTTTACAAGTATTTTGATAAAAATGTTGTAGCAAGTCGCACGTTATAACGCAATTTCCGTTTGAAAAATACTGAGCAAAGTTTTTTACGGTGAAATTTAATTATATATCGAGTAAAAGTAAGGAAGATACTTTTAAAATAAAAATTAATGGAGTAAAAGCGCACGACTGTTTTTCTTTGCCAATTAAGTTTGCCCGTTTGTTATTTTTAGATCATTTTTAATTACCCTTTGCTTTTAAAGAGAATCGCTGTTTTTGTCCCGTTTTTATCAGAGGGAGCTCTGCCTTGCTATGCACACCACATTGCATTTGTGTACAGCTAATTGATCAAATTAGTTGAAACAATCCCATTAAACAAAAGAAACAACTTTTCGTTCCTACGAAAAACAATAAATCTTGTAAAACAGTGAATGTGCTCTAAAATCTGTTCTATCAACTTCGAACCTTAAATACAATTAACAATGACGTTCTCCAGAGCACGAGAAAAACGAATCAAAAATTAAGCTAGGAAAAATCCAATTATAAAATTAAATTAATTTTCTGCCTTTTAATTATAGACGTCGAAATGGCGAACAAGTATTAGAAAGAGATAGGAATTAAGATCACTCCGACCTAACTGTGAATTAGAGGAAGATAAAATCAAACAGAAACGCGAAATTAAGAAATGACTCCAATTAATTCTCAATTGTATAAATCCCTGAAAAATATTAAAATTAAAATCCTCTGCTGGTCGGTTCACAACGAACTTCTTAAACTGCAGATTTTAAATTTTTACAGCTCAAAAATTCAACAAGATTTAGGGTTCTATTTTCTACAACAATTAAAAACTATAATCAAAAAATAAATGTACAGAATGAATCAAAATTCAATCAGCTCCAAGAAAATTTTAAATGAAAATAAAAAAACGAAATCTGGAAAAGTTCATTTCCGGTTTAATAACATTGTAAAATAGCAGATATTTAAGAGGTGTTCCAGCTGATTTTCTCTTTTAAACCGTAACAGGAAGCAGTAACTCAAATAAAATTTAATGGTAATAAATGCTCATAGTCATCACCATTTTATTCTGTGCAATTCTAGAGATAAAATTAAATAGCTAAATTTTAAATAGAACTCTTATTACTACAATGCGAAAAATCACGTCGTTTTCTCCAGCAGATTTATTCAATAAAATAAACTTTATAAATTTAGATACCCCCAAAGTCAAAAATCGGTCAAAGTAAGATCAGGAGACCGGAGTGGCCACGGTACAGGTTCACCACATCCACTCCATGTTTGGAAAATCTTTGTGCGTTACCGCTCGGATTTACATTGTGCGTCGGCAAGCTTTCCAGCGTGTTGAAACTACATAGTTGTCGTAGTACTAAAAGAATATTGAAAATGTTTCTTATATCATATGGAAAGGTAACAAATTCCAATAAAAAGTTTCCAAAGTAAGGCATCTATATTTTAAAGCTGTGTGGCTTTTCAGTTTGCATGGATAACTTTTCATTTAACTAATAAACTAAGCTTTTTTCGAATTTTTCCTATACTTATCTATCGTTAATCGCCATGGAGATAATTTCGATTCAGCTTGTACAAAATTTTAATTGTATACTGGAATGAAGAAATACAAAAGCACCCCCAGACATTAAACAAAAATTAATACCACTGTTTCGCAGCTTGGAATTTTACAAATCTTTTAACGCTACAGATTTCAGAGTTGGACCGTTAAATTCCATCGCCAGTTGCGACAGAAACAAAGAGCAAATTAATTCAAAATGGCGTACATAAAAAACCATTGGATTAAAATGGACATGAACGTATTATAATCGAACAACGAAAGGGTCAGATTTTTAATTTCAATCAAAAGTGACCCTCCCTTAAATAAATACAGTGTTAAGTTACCGCATTATTCTCGTACAGGCACAAAAAACACAGTTCATGAAGCAGGTAACACAAAATGGCGACAAAAAACTAAGGTTAGGGAGAGTGCTCTGGCCGCTATCATGGTAAATTCAACCTTAACGGTACTGGGTTTAAATATGAAAATGGTTTAAGGTTGCAATACAAATATTTTACGTTTGGTTAATTAGAAGTCGTGTGAATTTGGTCCAGGTTCTTAAGAAGCACCTAATTTTTATTTTTAAGATAAACTAGGGTTGAATTTTTATTTTAAGACAATACGTTTCGGTTTGCATTACCCTTGCTTAATCTGTGCGGTTCACATTTCCTTATGAGAAAGCTTTTACACGTTTTATGTTTAGATATTAAATAAATAAAAAGTTTAATTACTGCTTAGTTATATTACATGTCACTTCGGGTTTTCAAGTTTTTGTTTTGACAAATGAGGTATTTTATTTTATTTTAATTTTCGAATGATGTCAGATTTACCAACTTTTATTTTACTTAAGATATTAAAAAAATCATATACCAGGTGTCCAAAACAACGTGCAACAAATGGGAATCTTGCATTCTGCACAAGATATGAGAGTTTGGATTTAAAATCCGCCAAGAAAAAATAAAAATGCGATGTGGTTTAATTGTTAGAGCAAATAATTTCTCAGATTTTATAATTTCCCCATAAAAAATTATTTGATATTATTCGAATGTTATGCAAGCATTTGCAAAACTCTCAGAGCTTATGAAATTTAAATTTTATTTCTACACGTTTTTCATACAACGCAAAGAAATCTATAATCCGATTAAATATTGCTATGATATGAGGCTACGCACTTACCAGAAAAACAATCCTTTAAATGCCTGCAATTTACGCAATCACTAATTATATTTTTATGAGACTCTTTTATAAAATTTCTCAGGGTCGTTATTAAGCTTGGGAAGAACGGGTATTAATAAATAAGACTCAAAAAATATATACACAAACAAATATCAACGTTACAACAGCTTTTTATTTAACTGTCAATTTGAATTTGAATTTATGGGGAATCAATAATTTTTAGATTCTACTTTTCTTAAAATTAACACTGTTGTGGTTCCTGACTGAACAAACGTTGTATAAAATACTTCTTCTTCTCTGATTTGTTTATTTCCAAAAATACACTCAGCTCGGATCCAAGTACCAACCGTATTATTAATTATTTTATTCAATATCGTAAATATAACTTCGCAGCTTCCTCCAGTGTAGCCTCCAAGTATTTGATTCATTTATCACACTTTTGAATTCTTCTTGATATTATTCAAAATACTTCTGTCTGTTCTGTTATCGACTTTATCTTATTAGAAAATACTATTTTCATACAATAGGACTCGTTCTTTTTCTCTTTTCTTTCCGGAGTCCCAAAATTATTCGTCTCTCTTTTCAAGACGAGCCGTACTAACCAATAAATTTTCACTTGCTTTTGTCTTCTTCCTTGATCTCCCATTTTTTGAAAACAAATAAATCTCATGAAACAATGAGTGTTCTTTTTTTACATTTGTCAAATTGACATTCACATCCACAACCCCCACAAATGACATTAAACGATGCACAAAACAAGTAAGTTTAAAACTTCTTATATATTAAACCTTTTAAACATTTCCGAACTAATTTATAATTAAAATTAACATAAACAATAATTGTATCAATCTGATTGTGTTCTTCTTTGTTTCAGAGTAAACAAAACTTCACAAACATGAAAAATATAAAGATATAAAGATAACCACATTATTTGAATTCTAAAACAAGAAATTACAGCAATAATACGCAACCCTGAGTTTATAACTTTGAATACGAAAACCTTACAGTATTCACAAACCTCCAATCGTAAATTAAATTGTAACAAGCATCCCAAAAACTGCCTTCCAGGAATTACAATACTCCAGCCAAATCAAACAACTCCAAATATCATAGCAATATATATACTTTTTATATTTACTTTTCCACAAGAGAATGTGATAATGTGAGGGTTAAAAAAAATTGGTTTTATAAAAAAATCTAGTTATCCAGAAAAATGTAAATCACAATAAACGTTCCCACAATAATGACTTATTTTGTAAACAAAATGCGACCATTGCGTAGTTGCTTGTCCCACATTTCCCGAAATTGACGTCTACACAAAGAACATTTACGGTGTCATTTGTTTATACACTTTTTGAAGTGAAACTTCTTTGCCGGTAGAAGTAACTACGCGAATGCTACAACGGAAATGATGAAACGGAAGTAACGAAACGAAAATGTGGTGGACTAGTAAACTAAAGCAATGAATGTTTAGTTGTACCATCACAGACACACACCGTCCAACGAGAGTATTATATGACTTTGCTTATACGAAAAGCACAAGAATGTTATATTATGCGAGAGATATAATTTATAATATATTTGTGTAAGATTGCACTACTTTCGAATTGTTATTCCTTTCTACAGAAACAAAGAAAATATCATTTTTATTTTAAATAATAAAATACGAAACGTTAATAACATTCTTATATGCGAATAAATTAGAAATTGACGAAATTTCAATGTTATTAATCGGTTAACGGTAAAAGTCGCTTCATAAATGTTGTTATTGTAAAACTAGATTATACCGACATATTCTTGTTAAGTACGTTATTTTACAAAATTGCTATTTATGACCTTTTGGTGCCGAACTCTTTTTATTAATAAAAATTGCCAAAATCGCCAATTTTTAATTTAAACTTTTTTAACAAGACGTAATATCTCGAAAAGTACTTCGAATATCGACTTGATTCTTTTTTGTTTAAAAGCATATGCATCAGCGTTGTCTATAATTTCGTTTTAATATCCGAGTTTACTGCCCAAAGAAATTACCAATATGAGTTTTAGCTTTCGTTGTAAAACAATTTTTACTAAACGACAAATTTTTGATTTGTAGATTTTCATTTTATACATGCAGCTAACAAAATTAGGCATACATTTTTGGAAATATTTTACAACAAAAAATAGATATTATATGGCCATTATTTTGATGGTATGAATTACTTATTATTATTATTATTAGTATTACCAGTACATGATTCTTACATAGAATTTAAAAACCACTTTAGTAAGAACACTTGAAGAAGTTTCACTTAGAACTTGCGCGCTCGGCACACATTTCTTTTTTTTTTCGATGTAATCTGAACGAAAAAAATTAGTGGATTCAAATCACGAGATGTCGATTACATTGAAATAAATAACTTTTTTTCAAATATAAAAATATTAACCTAAAAATTGAAGAATAGATTAAATCATATGAAAAGAGCAGATTAGCTAAAAAATTTTAAAATATGTGTCTGTTCAAGCTTTTAAAAATTTTATTCTTTTAAAAGATTTACTTTTCTCAGTTTCTATGGTTTCGCAATTTCATTTATATTACATTTCGCCCTATTGTACAACTAAATCTTATGCTGATCTTTCAGGAAACGGATATAAATAGTAGCGACCACCATCTTAAAGGTAAAGAGTTTGCGAAACATATTTAGAAACTCTTACTTGGCAACAAATTTAAAATCGGGTAGTTTACAAGATCTCGATTTTGTTAAACGTACACGCAGAAATACACCAACACAATACGTTTGTAAAAAACCACTTTTCGTGATATTTCGGAGGTACACAACTTGTGTTTTCGTTTAAATCTTAGAATCTGCATTTTTCACGATCTCAATGCATAGTGGAAGAGTAAAAAGTTGTTGGAAGTGATTATAAAGTACTGCTTTAGAGGTAAGCTTGTGTATTAGCAACACCCAGTACATAGGCATAACTTTGATTACTTGAGAAAACGCCTCCTTTTCCTATCCGTTTCTTTCAGATTCGTAAAATTTTATTACGGGAAAGTGCGGTTTCCTAAAAATGTTAGAATTTAGACCCGAGAAACTTAACACAAGGACACTCTTATCTTCGGAACGGTTGCCCCGACCTGGATGCGCTTTAGCATGCCAGACTATATCAAAAACACACCTAAAAAGCATTTTAAATACTTGAATCTGATAGAAAACTTTAAGGAAAATTTAACGTTTTATATTACTGCAAATTAAACAATCCTTAATTTCAACAAGCCTTTTATAAGACTAAAATAAAAAATCAATTGAAGTTAAAAATTGTTTTATTTACAATAAATTTAAATGAACTTCAACGAAGTAGAGCTTGAACTTATAAATAAAATTTAACGTTGCTTTCAAAAATTCAGGCCTAAAAAACGGCTGCTACGAGTTTTTGAAAATTTTGAATTTGACGCCTTATTACTGAAAAACAAGTTGGGAAATTGATATAAATTTTAATTATTGCAACAGCCCAAAAACACAATATTACTACCTACCAACTTTTTTGTAACAACTCAAACAGCGAAATGAAAAGAAATTATATTGTAAATCATCAACAAAAAATTATTATTACTCAAAAACCAATTAACAAATGCTTGTAGGCTAAATAAAGTGCGTGCATCTTTGTTAAATATTTATTATTTAGTTTTTTTATAATGAGCTTATGGTTAAATGCGCTACTTCTGTTGGGACTACAACATTGCTTCTAAATAGGTACCTACTTTTAAACATATCAAAAGCAAAAGTGTTGGGAAAGTTCAGGTCTAAGTTTAGCGATTTACTTATTTTTCTCAATATCTTGCAATTTGCATGTAAAAAATAGATAAGTGAGTCAACTAAGCTGAAAAGCAATGACTGATTTTTGAACACTTGATTCTAAAAAAGAAATTATTAAGTGCCTAAATTAAATATTATCAAACTCTATAAAAATTTTTCTAAGCTCTATAGTTAATCTATCAATCATTGACAATCCTTCATTGAAGAGGAAAACGAGTTCCAAACCAATTTAAGGCTTAAAGCAGTTCTACATGACACTGTATGATTACGCAGTGTAATCAGTTTGGCTTCGCTTTTATTATGTCCTCACCTTATAAGACGTAATATAAGAATTTATGAAAAGTTTAATAAAAAGTTTACTCCGCTAGTTTTGAAAATTTTACTATGTAAATCCTATATAGGTTTAAATATAACGTAATTCTACAACAATAAAAAAGTACTGCCATCTGTTAATGCTAAAATAGATTTTTAAATAAATAACACATAAATACAACCATATTTAAATAAAAATCGTGTAGTATACAAATTACCAAGAGAAATGAAAGAAAATAAATCAATAACTAATCACGAAAATGCAAATTGGAAAATATAGAATGAATTCAAGAAAATGAAGGACGATTTTAAAAACGTGTTGTATAAATGGAGAGGGACGAAAAATTAGATAGGGGAAAAAAGCTTTTTAAAGAAATAGCCAGCGCTTTAAAACACTTGAAATATACCCCAGTTTTTAGGAAGCGGCAATAACAGCAAGAAGAAAGTATAATTATGTTTCTTTCCGTATTTAAGTAAAATTGCGAATTTGGTGATATCTCAGCAAATTTCACAATTTCTAAACTGACAGACAGATACAATATGCGTTATTGTTGTGGACTAAAGCAAGTACTGCTCTAATTTTAATGATTATTCCACTCTTAGTACATGCGCTTAAAAAATGGCCAGGTGGGCTTTGGATGTTACTATTTTGCCGATTCTACCCAACATAGCATATACGGTGCAATACAGTAAAAACAGTGGCATTTAAGACCTATTTTTGTAACGCACGTGATAAGGAGCCAATCAGAATTCAAATTTTTGGAAAACAACTCTCGACTGCTTCGCGCTCTCGGGTTTTTCGCCGAAACGTCTCGTCTCAGTTGCTACGGAAAATATTTCTTAACAGCATCCACGAATTTTATCAGCAATAATACCATTAAGTAATTATAATTTTCTCGAATAAAATTTCTGGATATTGTTAAGAAATATTTTGCATAACAACTGAGACGATACATTATAAAAAGACGAAAAAAGCTCCATAGTGGAAAGCGTTAGTTTGTTTTTCAAAATTGTCTAACCGTCGAGTGCGAGTGAATAAAACAAAACTTTTGCATCTATGAAATTTATCTTGTCGAAATAATTATAATTACGAGTCACGAATGGTATTTGGACAGATTATTTCACGATTAGGAATCGAAGCTACAATCATGGTTTACTTAATAATTGTTTGGCTGCAATCAAAGAAGTAATAGAGGTTAGGAAGGAGCTTATGCACATTGGCCAGTAAACCTTAAAGGTGTCTGAACATGGCTGCCAAACTGTGACGTAGCGGAAGTGTCACCAGTGGCGGCGTTAGAAAATTATATTTAGGGCATAACGAACAAATTATAAAACATGAGTATGCTGTTTTAGTTGCCAATTTATTATAGAAGGAAACAAGAAATATTGACCTCTCCGCCACTGTCTTAACCTTATACGTCAAATTGACATTTATTATTTACATTTGGTAAAATACTTACCTATGGAAAGTTATTCCTTTCTGCTTGTTAATTTTAGTACTCGAGCAACCACAGCAAATACAACTAACCATATTTAATAACAAAATTTGTAAACATCACCGGCACATATGAATCACCAAAAGTGTCTGAATATGGCGGCGATGACGTCACATCCGTCACAGTGCTTTAAGTGCAACTAACTCGAAACCCTCCTTCCTAACCTCTATTACTTCTTTGGCTGCAATTAAGAAAGTGCGTTTTGTTTCCACAGTCGTTGGGATATAACCTTAAATTTTTTTCAGCTGAAAGCACCCAAGTACTATTTTCTCAGTTGGAAACGGCATGCTGCTGTTTTATCAGTTACAAGCAAATGTGATTAGCCAAAATTTTACGAAATGTGAAATCTGAATGGCTTCTTACGATAAGATGCTTTCAGTCAAGAGTTATTACCAAATGACAACCAAACAGGAGGGTATTAAAAATAAGCGTGTCCAAATAAAAACCCACCACGAATGAATTTTTGAGAGATGGATACACAATTTACATTAACATGCTGAAAAAATTTAAATGCTGACTATTTCACTTAAGCCACCCTCATTTTAATTACAACTACATGCATTTTCACTTTCATATACTTTCTAGCTTTAAACTTTCGGCCGCTACATATTTTTGAAAATTTTGATTTTAGCGCCTTATTAGTCAAAACCAGGTTGATATATCGCGTTCAAATTTTAGATTGTAATGGCCATATAGAGAACGTTACTATGCACAAAAACTTTTGAAAAGTTAAAATTTATAACGTAAAAAAATTTCCAAAATTTCGGAATTTATCAAAAAAATATTGCTCAAAAACTGGCGATACGATTTGTTTTTAATTTTAAAAAGCTCATAGTGCTAACGATGACCTACAATTTACTTTGCGTCCCAACTCGTAAATTTCTTTCTGACGCTTTGTATGAATTTATGGAAATTTAAGTTTTAACGCCTATTTAGTCAAAAACAAGTTATCAGATCAAATTGAAATTTGATATTTAAAATGCCGTAAGAATACACAATGTTACAAATAACTAGAACTTTTGAAACTAGTAAAACTGTGAAATGAAAATAAATATCAAATTTTTGACTTTTACGAAAACATACTGCTCAAAAACTGACCACGCGATTTTGCTTAATTTTGTAGACTTGTAGAGCCATAGATTAGCTACAATTTGGTTTGTGCCCAGTCCGCTAACTTCTTTGCGACACTTTCCATGAATGTTTGAAAATCGAATATGTATTTTAATATTTAATAACCAGGCAGCGATAAAAAATTTCTGTTTATGCTGAATTGATCATGAGTAAAATAAAATTCTTAACTTAACTTTAAATATGGCAGTATTAGGGGGGTGAGTAGTTTTCCCTCTCGAACGACGGACGGACGAATTTGTCTTTCCGTTTTTGAGTTTCTTTAATTTCAAGCTATCTTTTCACAAAAATCAAAAACTCGACTAGTTTTTTTTTTACAAGTATTGCAACCAGTAATGCCGTTTGTTTTTTTGTAAAACTTCTGTAAATTGTCACCGAGTGAAGACGATAAATGTCTAAAACTAACTAGCACGAGCTAACAATCAATTCAATTCTATCACAGAAAAAACGCGGTCACGTCTTGTATTTGTAATAACTATACCGTCTGTCTATAAAGTACCCCCCTCTCAACTAATGTTTGAACGACTTAATATTTTACCACAACATTTGGTGTGCTTCAATGGTAATATAAATACAATTTTTTAGTCAATAATTAAATTTTGTATCATTCAAAATGGCGGCTGAGCGCCATTTCAATTTTTTTTAAATAAAAAAGGGGTCGAGTGACACCTCATTTAAAAGGTTATTTAGTTCTGCGTCTGATCCTAGAGTTTTAAAGAAAAATATTTAGTCATAACAAAATGGCGGATCTTAAACAAATGCACTCACTCAATTCAAAATTGTTTTGATTTTTTGTCCAGGGTCGACTGACACCGCATTTGAAAGGTCTTTTAGTTCTGCGTCTGATCCTAGAGTTTCAAAAAAATATTCAGCCATAACAAAATGGCGGATTTTAAACAAATAGACTCACTCAATTCAAAATTGTTTTGATTTTTTTATCCAGTAGTCCATTTTTTCATTTAAAGGACAAAATTTTTGCAGAAATGTCTCAGATGACTGGAAATAATATTGAAAACGTTATGTTCCAACAAGACGGTGCACCGCCTCATTATTATAGGCCCGTTGCTGACTTTCTCAACGCACATTTTCCTAGAAGATGGATTGGTAGACGGGAGCCTGTAGAATAGCCAATTCGCTCCCCAGATTTAACACCCTCAGATTTTTTTCTCAGTCTCAGCAACGAATAGTTTTATCGTGATTGTATCACTTATTGAAATCCAGCAGCGATTTTTCCACCCACAATAGTATATTGTTATACAAGTGCGAAAACTGCTAATTTCTCACGAGTGTGAAGAAGTTGCGGCACGAGAAATTTTTTATGTTGTCATCAATTGCACTCCCTAGTTTTCAGGCGTTTTTATTTCTTCTACCATGTAAACGTTATTCGGCAATACAAACAAAAATTCCTTGGCTATTATCTTATTATTAAATAAACTTTGTGTGTTTTTATATGTACAAATCATGGTTGTTGATAAATTTCTAAACAATTTGCTTAATCGTTTCAAATTTACATGCATAATACTCCGCCACGTTAGTTAGTTTTATGATTTTAAAGCCAATTTTCAAAGCTTAGAAAGATGTGATGAAAATAGCAATTAAGTTTCATTTACGCAACCAAATTATGTTATGCGCTAACCATTTTTTGAAAAAAATCCTAAAACTGTGATTTGAAAACCTAAGTAGAAAAAAGGTCAGAAAAAGTCAAACAATATACTTTGTTTAAAAACGAAAGTCAACTATCTTGCAGATAATTTTAATTATCTTCTTTTCTACTTTACAACAAAATCAAGAGGTAAAGGAAGGATAAGTCTAATGGGTTAGAAATTATAACTGCATTTGCCGCTCCTGCAATCCACGCTTCTAACTACAGACACTCGGGGTGTCTTCTGACAGACAGTTTATCAGAAAGTGGGAAAAAATAATTAGACCTCTTCTTTTTCGAGCCCTCTTTTAAATTTGCACGCTAGATATTTAAATATAATTCGTAAATGTTTTTCAACGCCGTGTAACGAATTTATGAAAACTTGGAAATTAAATTATAACTCCTGTAAAATATCACAAGTGCTTAAAACTTTGCACTTCGAAAAGTATGTGTGCAAGTTTAAATACTTGTGTAAAATTATTTTATTATTGATATTTTTAATAGTAGTATTGAAAATAGGATAAATTTCCACTTCCAACTTCTGAACTAACTAACAAGGTGCTATTGTTTTAAAATAGTTTTAAACATACGTTTTACAAAAGTGTTCCAATCTAAGAGACTAGGGATCTTCTATAAACTCTATTCATATTAAATAGGGAAAGGGACAATTCGCCGCCGCCATTTCGCTGCGAGGTGCAGTTTCGCCGCCACCGTTTATTTTTATTCGGTTTTTATACAATACCAGTGTTACCCCAGCAGACAATGCACTGACAGACAGCGTTGACAGAACCGGCGAAATGTCAAGTCACGTGAAGCATTAGTTCCAATAATGACACGCGACGTTATTGTAGATGGCGCCCCAAGTGACGCGCGTCTAGCCGACCTTCATATATATTATAAATTAAAATAATTATTATTAAAAAATCGACGTAGAATAAAACTATAAAAATGCTTCATGTTCCATCTGTGGGTAGAGACCTTTCATTTAAAAAAAATGGTCCAAATTGGTGAAGCGGTAGTCGCTGGAGGAACCGGAGAAAGAAACCCTTTGTGCTTTTATATATGTATAGATTTAATAATAAAGAAGTATTTTGGTAAATTTTAAAGTTACTTACAATTAATAACTTTTGATGGCCGAACGTCTGCGGCTAAATGGTCAGCAGCGAAACGGACGACGGCGAAATGTCCGCGGCGAAAAGTAGTAGACCCTATTAAATCAACTTTCCCCCCACTGACGATACTGTCGGTGCCACTAGGAGTTTGTAACTGTCTCGACATAACACAGCAACGAGCTCTCACATCTGGAGACAGTGTATTTATTATTTTGAGCAAATGTTTATGTATCAGTCACGTAGGGCGGCGCGATACATATAAGGCTGACGCAACAAGATTTCAGAGCCTTCCTAGTAGCGGCTGAAAAATATGTTTATTACGAGCTGTGTAACTACAAATGAGTTGACTAAAATTATATGACAAATATAGGCAATAATTGGACAAATACGTAGTTACTCATGCGGACAAAATAAATACGCAGCAAGAGAAAAATTACGATATAACTAAAATAACCATAGTTCTGCAGCAAAAGCTAAACCATACACCGCGATAAGGAAAAATTCCGTTAGCTTTCAACATTCGGTATAAAAACGTAAACGCATAATCAGTAAAATGAGCTATAACTAAATATCCATCGGGCGTGTTTTTGTCATAAATTGAATACACTTCGACGGGAACGAATTTCAGTTACTATAAGAACTGCATATTAATTTTTTCTATGAAGTAGCGTCTGTATGTCTGTTTGTTCTAATACTACAACTAGGCAGGTTCTTACGGTACTATTAATTATTAAATTTAAAAAATTTGTTAACAATATTCGTTTGTAGAATTGCTATATAATCTTGCTTGCCATCAAATACTTAAATTTGAGTTTGAATGTTTATTTTTTGATTATTTTCAGTTTTTTCAAAACTTTAATAACTCCAAAAATATTGGTCGAATCGAAAAATCATAGAGGAACTTTTTGTTCGGTTTTTATGATAGAATACCGCTTCGCAGTTCGTGTCCGCAAGTTTCGGATTAAGTGTCGCTAATATTAAAACAATAGTTATAAATTATATACGCATTGCTTTTGTCTTCTTATATAGGATCTGTTACAAACAGACAAAAGAGGAAAACAGCGTATAGGTACGCTATTATTTAAGGAAAAAATAGAATTAAGCGAAAGCAGAAAAGCTAATCGTATAATACACAAATAAAATAGACCAACGGGCAATTAGTCGATAAAAAAAACATCAAATAATATTTCTTCTGCTGAAGTAAATTATGTTGTTACAGTTGTTTATTTTCGATATTGAAGTAAAATCATCTATAGGCGCTTCAGTTGATCTGTGATTATTGCGGACAGCTTATACACACGTGTGTATTTTGTTATGCTCTTCATTTTTATGAAGAATGAATCGGAACAAATGGACATTTTTAAAATTTGTATATTTAAAAGTAGAATATGAAGGCTATTGAAACAAATTGGCAGCTATTACTAATTCCAATAACAGCAAAATAAGAGCTACTATGACTTTTTGAGAATTTTAAGTTTAGTGCCGTTTACTCAAATTGAGTTATTTAATTCGCATAATTTTTGGTAGTAAAATAATCCTAGCAAGACCCACTGCTCATCGGAATTTGTCACAAGAACAAATTAATCTTCTAATTTTTTTAAACGTTGATATTTCCGAAAAATCTCACAACTTGATCGCACGATTTCTTTTAAATCTACTAAGAAACTAGAAATAAGCTAGAATTTGGTTTTTTCTTCATTGTTCTAACTTAATCGTGACGCTTTGTATAAATTTTTAAAATTTAAAAATTAGTAATCCTGCACCCTTTCCTATAAATTTTTGCTTATCGTATTTTGAACAGTATTTATGTCCAACGTTATAGCCCCAAGAGGCACTATGAGATCACATGATTAAATTAACCTGACTGACATTAACATATTCTTTTTGACAACTGTTGAGTGAAGTTCGCTTTATCTTTAATGACGACACCTAGCGGAGGATTTTGTAGCGGCTAGGCTTAGGTTGAGCTGTTATTATTTTGATATATTACTGTACATATTGATATAGCGGTATGTATCAATGCTGCGGTAAGTATCAATTCAACGATGTACCGATACGTATTGGAATATAGATAAAAATTCGACACTTATTGATACAAAAATTTTCATCAGTAAGTAATGTAAGTAAACATGTAATACAATATTTATAGAAATATGGGTGTGCGATATAGAGTTGTCAAATGTAAAAATCCATATCCCTTCGACCTGTTTCAACTAGAGAGGAATACGGCTGCGCCTGAGGTTATGCAACCCAAACGGCACGCATTGGCTATTGTTTTTTAAAGTTACCAAGCTTTGAACAAAGCACTTCTCCTAGGCTTTCTAATACTTTAGATATTGTTACTTATCATATATTCAAAGGTATTTTAATGGTAACGTTTTACACCTCAACATTGACTGTAATAACAACCCATTATTCGTACTACTGTACCGAGAGCATAGCAGAGCATAACTTTATAATACTAGCACATAAAAAAATACCACGAACTTTTTGAAAATCCGATGTTTGTTTGGAAAATATTTGTTGGAATTGAAGAAAAATGAGACGACAAATTCATCAGCTAAAAATTGAGTAAGAGGGGGGAAATTAAATCTCTTTATTTTTGCGACATTTAACAGTTGAGTTGTAAACCTTATGCTGGTATTACTCATAAACAATTAAATTGAATCAAATTTTTTTTTATTGTCTCTGGTTTATTAAATGAAAGGGCATTAATTTTCGTTCTTACATCTTAAACAATTCATAGGAGGCGTAACAGAAAAAATGGCAAACTGGGGCAAAAAACTAGATTGCAGCCTATGCCTGTGTCTATGAGCTTACAAAATTTAAAAGAAATCGTGTGTCCACTTTGTGATCAATATTCTTTTGAAAATTTTTTCCCATAATGTTTTATTTATAAAACAAAATTACCGTGTGGGCCGGAATTGTTGGAGATCACTTGATAGGTCAACATTTTTTGCCGATGAGGTTAAATGGAGAAGTATAACGCCATTTTCTTGAAGAGAAACTGACACTACTGTTGGAAGAAGTCATATAGCAATTAAGATTCCAAATGTATTTTATGCACGATCGTGCTCCAGCACATTTCAGTTTAGTTGTTCGTGAGTTTTTAGACGGTGCATATCTAAATCGGTGGATAGGGCGAGAAGGTCCATAGCCTCCTCGGTCTCCAGACTTAAATTCTCTAGATGTTTTTCTCTGGGGTCACCTTAAATCACTAGTTTATACGACTCCCATTGAAAATGTTGATGAACTGAGAAATCGCATTGTTGCATCATTTGAGACAATTCAGAACACCCCCGGTATTTTTGAACGTGTTCGCCATTCAGTACGACGGAGGACAGAAGCCTGTATTGCAGTTGGCGGCGATCATTTTCAACAATTTCTATAAGTTCATTTTGTTTATTACCTACTCTATATTGTCTTCTTAATGTATTATTAAACATCCTATAACTTTAAAACTAAGCCGTTTTGGACAGTTATTTATATGAACTTGTATAATCAAAATAACCCCAGGAATCAGTCCTTAAAGTTTGTCGCATATATTTAAAATCACCCTGTATAAAGCATTGTATTTAAAATAACAAAAAGTAATGTGCTGTACAGGAATCACTAACCATCCCGCATATTTGGTAATATGTTTAGGTCATGCAGAGTAACCCAACAAACAATTTTTCTCTTACCGATTATTTCTATCTGCTATAATAAAAACGTTAGAAAACACTCTCGCACTAATAACTTAGTTTGTATATTTGTAATTTTCGTCTTACCTCTAAAACAAAACAATCAAAAATATTGCAATTAAAACAAGCTCAATTTTTTGAATATGATTGGTATAAATTAAAGACATACACTGTTTATTTTTTCCGACCGCCAGAATTAAAGTATTCCATAAAGAACTGAATTATACGAACAGACAGCAACATAATTTTCGCTGAAAACAATCGACAAACTAAGTCGACGTGTGAGTGCTTGCCGTCGTGCTACGGTGATACGTTTTGCCGAGATTAAGAGGCCGTCATCTTCTTATGGTGAGACAGTTAGCAATTTAATATTTGCATGATTGTCATATTACGCGTGTTATACTGCAGCTACGATCTTAACTTCCATTTATTAAAACCAGTAGCGTTTTTTACCACATAATTTATTTGCTGACACTCTTATTGGCGGTGATATAGTGAATATAACTTCGAAACCGCCAAATTAAGTACTTTAGGAAACAGTGCTTTTTTGTAATGCCACTTTGGAAAAAGTGAGCGTTTTAAGATAACAATTAGATTCAATTCAAGTTCATTACTTAAATTGTTAGTTACCAAAATATCATTAAACAAATTTTTCTTTTAAAATATCTGTGGGTGTTGTAAAATAAGCAATCAATATTAACTTTAAGACTGGGTAGATTTAGAAATTTATTCAAAAAAAAATTGGACTAGGACAGCATCAGTTATTTATATTTTTTCATTAAAAAAAATTTTGTGTTAGAATTTATTCATTGCCGCATAAAACAGTTATTTTAAAAATATACCAAATCGACATTATTTAGTTTCAAACACTTTTGTTAGCCTACTTTGGACAACTAACATAATGACGTCCTCTACATCAAACCAAACAAAACAAATTCATATTTAATGAAAACGTTTTCCACTCTCTGGTTGCCATAGTAACTGCAGCAGTTCGTTAGTACTAAAATTTTAAAACTAATTTTAATTTCAAAATCATCAGAGTAAGCTAATTACCAGGCGTGACCAAACATTTACGATTTTCTATTTTTAACACCTACAACAATTGCAGGAATTATACTATATCTATGATTTTATAATGATCACTTCCAACAATTTAATTCTATAGATAATAAATAACAAAAGAGCTTATATAAGAATTGTGATAATACCTCCCACTTAAAAGAACCAAAGAATGGAACTCTGAATCCCTTCAGAATCTATTGTCATTTTTACATTTCAGGCATAATGGCTAATTTTAAATCGATATTTCTTTGAAATTTTCTGGAAACCACCCTTAAGGTTATTTCTGTGGAAAAGTAATTATGTTGTTTTAATTATATAATTACTAAAACTTAATTTTTTTATTATTGATCTGAGCATAGTAAATGAATACGACTTCCAAACAAGACATTTTAATTTACATCCAGATTTTGTTATTTTATTTTATACTCATTAAGGTTATTTTAATGTTGTTTTATAATGCAAAATAATGACAATGTCAATTATAACATATTGGTGTTGAAATAATTTAAAAGTATTAAAAATCTAGTAAAACAGCCACAGTTAAATAAGTATAATTATGCGACTGTCAAATGCTAATGGATATTTAAAATAACAGGGCAATATAAAAGCTAAATAATAAATATATTAATATTGAAAGACAGCTACAATTTTACGAATATAGTTTCCAAATCAATTTATTCTAAAATTATTTATACTATTATTATATTACATTAGAATGTCCAACAGTGACTAATCACAAATTGGTAGATACGTTATATTATTAAGTTTAAATAGTTTAAAGTTTTACCCTAAATAAAACCTTCCGATTAAAAGATTTTCCAAAACTAAACTATAATAACCAAAGACTTTATAGGCGCTGAAAGATATTGATAGATGCATCTTTTATGCTGTTGCTGGAAAAGACTGTTGAGGTAAGCTGTAATATATAGGGTGTTCCAAAACTCGTGGACTCGGACTGTGTGACGGTATTCTACCATAATAACTGAACAAAAAGTTCCTTTACGATTTTTCGATTTGATTAATATTTCAGGAGTTGCCAAAGTTTCAAAAAATCTGAATATAAGCAAAAAAACATTGTCACTCAAATTTAAGTGTTTGATCAAGTACTGAAAATAAATCCATGATACATTACAAAAACAGGAGATAGTTTAAAACCATAATTTAGAAGAAAAGTTACAAATGGTGTTTAAAGTGTCTGAAAAACTCAATTTACGTGTTCAATTAAGCAGTGGTATGCTATTTAATTGGCTCTTGAAAACAGCACGTCATTATTAATTGTTTTATAGTTTGTCATTTGTCTGAATTTAGTTCCTAATTTTGAATTATGCAATGCCACTTATTACGCTGAAACCGGTCCGAAGTGCGAAAAAATGGTCGCGTATAAACATACCGCTCGTCCTGCTTGTTTATTAGAAAGCCCCAGTGCTATCAGCATATCATAATACTTTTGGTTTCAATAATTCGTGGACATTATATTGCACTTTAGAACTAAATTCGGACAAATGACGAACTATGCAATAAATAAATAATGACGTGCTGTTTTCAACATCCAATAGCGGGCCACTGCTTAATTGAACACGCAAATTTGAGTTTTTCACACACTTGAACTTCCTCTAAATTATCGTTTTGAACTATCTCTTGTTTCTTGTAATTTATCATGGATTGATTTTCAGTACTTGATCCAACACTTAAATTTGAGTATAAAAGTTTTTCTTTCTATTATTACCAGACATTTCGAAAGTTGAATAACTCCAAAAATATTGGTTGAATCGAAAAATTGTACACGAACTTTTAGTTCAGTTTTTTACGTAGAATACCGCCCCACAGTCCGTGTCCATTGGTATATTCGCGCTTACAAAGAAATAATAATAGTCAAAAAACACACTACTATAAATTAAACACACAGGAAAGAATGAGATGGAAGAACACAAGGGAGGCCTATGTCCAGCAGTGGACGCAAATTTGTTAGCATTACAGTACAGGACCCTGCATGAACGAATTTTTTGGGGGTGCGACTGTGGGATAACAAGAAGTTGTGGGGGCCTGGGTTTCAGGATCACGTCGGGCCCTTATAACACCCACCCTTTTCTCAATAGAATATAAAAATAAAACTTTTCGTCACAGAAACACAATATAATAAGATATTAATTAAGTACGTAAACAAACATTACAGGGTGATTCCTTGATTAATTCTAAGACAAGAAGCTTGTATAAGCATAGAACCTAAACAGCTTTGTTATCAGAATACAGGATGTAAAAGTTGAAAACAAGTATTTTTTTTTTTCAAAAATGTGGAAAACGCTTATAGGTATTTTATTTATTCATTATTCAATTCTATTGAAACTTGGTGTATGCTAGTATAGCATAAAGTGGGGTTTTTGATTAAAGTAATTTTAATTTGTTTTTACCAATGTCCTGCATCGGGCTCACCTCAGTTACGTTGTTTCAGAAAATCTAGCACGCCACTGATTTTTAGCCAATATGACAAGTTCTTTAGCTTTATTCATTGAAACGATGCTGAACGAAGTTGTCTCTCTGATTTACTTTGCAATTTCGTTCATTACGAAAATAATTTCTATAAAGACAACAAAATGAGCCTTCATTATTATAATTATTATTTATTTATAAAAGAAATGTTCCAAGAACTACAAAACTGGAAAAGAACATAGTCTAAAAAATATTGACATACACTACTGCTATAATAACCAACTAAAAAGCATTACCTCAGAGCAACTGTTGAAACTGACCACCTCCGACCTCAATACATGAGTTTGTGAAATACCAGAAGTATTTCTAATAATGGAACATGACTCTTGTATCCGATTTCTTAAGTCCTTTTCATTCTAAAGTAGAATTTTGTACCAGAACGATTTTAGGTGGCCCCAAACGAATAATTTCAAAGAATTCATATCGGGCGACCTAGGCGGCCAGGATTGTGTTACGGCGCGCCCGATAGAGCAAGCAGCATAATTTTGGTCTAAGTATTGACGCGCAGTTAAGCTAAAGTGCGGTGGAGCACAATCATGCATAAACCATAGCCGTTGTCTTTCCTTAAGTGGGACAAGAGTTCGGGTAGAACGTATTCTAAGAACTGTTGATATTCGTCGCCATTAGGACTAGGGGAAGAAAATGAGGTCCAATAAAAAAATCGCCAACAATTGTGGGTTATCTTCAGCCCATATGTGTTTATTGTAAAAGTTCACGATTGCGTCGCGGGTACAGCATGATTCATCCGTAAACAACACGTGGGCTAAACCCCGTGAAATCGTCACTATTTTATTTTGTAACCAAGTGCAGAAAGCTACTCGCTAAAGGTCTGTAGGCCTTCCTATTAGGATATATATGCGTGGATATTAATAGAAGTTAGGCACAGGAAATCTTTGGTGACGTCTTGGTGCGCGAGCGTTACCATGAGCCATTCCATACACAACGTGCATGTCTACCATTTCGTTGTTGGTGAATTCAACCATTTTAAACGGAAATAATTTAATAAAACTATCACTAACACTATCAGACAACTACAAATGACCACCTTTCTAACAAATTTGAACAACTGTGAAATTGTGGTTTGAAATAAATGAATGACTATTATTTACTAATGCTTATTTTGTTATATTTATGGAAATTATTTTTATAATCAACGAATTTGCAGAGTTACAAAAAAAAAGGACAACTTGGGTGTCGTTTCATTGGATAAAGCTAAAAAACTTGTCGTATTAGCTAAAAAACAGTGACGAATCAGATTTTTCTAAAACAACGTAACTGAGGTCACAGGTAGAAACAAATTAAATTTGTTTTGACCAGAAATGCCACTTTATGCAATACCAACCTATACCAAGTTTCAATAAAATGCCTCTAGGCGTTTTCCACATTTTAAAAAATTACGTTTATTTTCAAAAACTTTAACATCCTCTATCTTGAAAACAGCCGTTTAGGTCCCATGCTTATATAAACTTTATTTTTTAGAATTATTCATGGAACTGCCCTGTAAAATTTGTCTACGTACTTAACTAAAACCCTGTATATTTAACATAATGGTTATTGGTTTAAAAACCGTGTCAATGTTTAACAGTTTTGTTGCTCTTTCTGTACTTTTTAATTTCTGTTTTCGTTGTGCGTCAACGAAATTAAGCACATACTTTTTTTAATTCATTTTACCGAACACTTCAAACGTTGTTATTGAAGCGATTTCAACAAACTTTCAAACCGCATCTAACAGCAAAGCGGTTGCCATGGTAAGGTACCTCGCGCTCGGCTAGTTGTTCAGCACGGCTACTAGGAAGAAGAAACTGTCATATTACTCACTCATATTGCCGCTTAACTGAAATATAAAGAGAAGTGTGGAAATAATTTGTTACTTACCAATACCCTAACATTTTCAACCTACCGATATATCGAGATCTTCGTCGAAAGACAGCTGTTGAAAAAACTAATTGACTTGGAACAAAAATGGTTGTATGCTTATTCTTGGAAGAGAAAAAGCTGTACAAGAACAGGTTCTTGACGGGCCCCACGACGCGAAACTTAGGCCATTGTGCTACCTCCACAGCAGCTTCCCAACATGAGGACTTGAGGATTCCCGCGATTGCTGATGTCGGCCATGGCAAGCCAGAAGCCACCCAGCATAGATCTTCTAATTGTTGCGAGAACAAGACAGTGACATAGCACGTGTTCTGCTGTCTTGTCCTACAAATTATATTCTCGGCGGTTGGGGCTATCTACCAGTCACATCGTTTGCATGTACTTCTTTAGAGTGCAGTGCTTGGTTAAGATTTCTACAACCATCGGAGATTTTTTCTGGACAGCTGCACACAGTGTTTGAGTCATTTTGGTGAAAGTGCTGCAAAACCAACCCTTTCTTGACGACAGCTCATTAGCCCACCTGTAGCTGTTTTAAGGTTTCTTGTTGTAGCATAGTTATGAACATTTTCGGAAATGTGAGTTACAGGTATCGGACCCCAAGAAAGTTGTTCGTAGGCAATCTTGCGACCTCGTCAGTTTCTTCATTACCTGTATTACCATATCCCCTTATATATTACCGAAACGAAGAAAACAAAATTGTTTCTGAGGATATCGTAAAAAGCTTCGTAGCACGAGAAAACTCCGGCGCCGGTTCTATGCCTTGTTTTCGATCTATCAGTGAAGATGGATTTAACTGAATGGCTTCAGCGTTGCTTACATTAACACCTTTTGTATACCATAGCCTCCTAAAACGTAGCCTCAAAGCACTTCTTATAACTGATTTCTCCTCTACTAAATCGGGTGGGGGAATGCACAGAATCGCTTCTAAGGTCGTCGGGAGGTTGAACGAATAGCCTTTGTAATACTAAGATAGGCAAGATATTGCACATGTCTTAGTTTGGTTGCTGTTGTAGCATGTCTCACTCTGGCCTGCAAGCTCTGTGCTTTGTAACATACCATACGCCTAATAACGGCCACAGCGTAATTCTAGGGGATTTCTGGAGAATAACCGTCAAAATCGGGTGAATTGAAAGAAATTGACCAGGTCAGCTTGACACCCTGTAACCGGTCCGCCACTTCTTAGTACGCCTCAGTGGGAGGTGGAATAGCGGACCGTGGCCATAGTGTGAGGTAACAATTTATTCAAGTTTAGTTGTGAAAGTACCATCTCCTTGTTTGGGTCCTTTGAAAAACTCCTCTTTAATCTAGCCGCAGAAGCAGTGGTTTCTATGACATGACAGAATGTTTTGTGACGAATTTCGTTCTGATATAGTCGTTGGAAGTCCGTATAGAACCCCCAGTCGCTAGTATTTCTAGATCGTTTCGTTTTACTAAAAAGTTTACCTAATACTGATCTCATCTTGTCAAGTTTCTTGCACCACCACGAGGTAGTGCCTCTTGCACGGGATGACCTTAGCGGGCATGATGTTCCAAAGGATTGTACGAGCGAGTTCTGGGGGAAATTTGCACTAGCAGTAGATCACCGACCTCTGCAATTCTTAGTGGAAATGTAGAATCAATCAGGTGGACTTCTAAGTGCACCTTGTAAGATGTTATATCTATCAGACTAGGAAACAAAGCCAATATGATGTCAATCAGTTTGACTACCAGTTCTCACAGAAATAGGTTTACAGCCGCGTTAAATCTAAATCTGTACTTATTAAGTATTCAAAAAGAAACTTGCCTCTGGCGTTTCTGCTGCCCCATGCCACATGATAAGCATTTGCATCACAGCCCATAATGAGTTTTCATCGCGCGCGTATACCACCAACTCGGTGAAGGATAGTTTGAGTCAGTAGAGAGGTACACTGATGCTGACTTTTACAACACTCAGCAACACCTAAACTTGTTTATAAACACAAGAAGCGTGGCATGCAATCAGATAAGTGGCAAATTAGCGATTCGTAACTATGTAATTGTTGAGAATGTAATGAGAGAATATTTCCGCAGTAACTAAGAGTAACTTTTGGTACTAGCCGCAGTTTCGTATTTTTGTGTTATGACGAATTATACTTTTGCCGAACAGCATGACATGATGTTCATGTATGGAGCTGCTTGAGGTAACGCACGCGAAACTGCTCGCCTGTACCAAGAACATTTTCCGAATAGGAATCATCCATCGCACAAGGTCTTTAGTGTAGTTTCACGTCGGCTGCGGGAGGAAGGTACATTCGTTGTCACCAGACACAACTGTGTATCTACCAGAACAAGGCGAACGGTGGATTTTGAGGAAGAAATTTTGAAGAGAGTGGCTGAAAATCCTTCTACTAGTTCAAAAGCCATCGCTCATGAAATGGGAGTAAACCATGTTTCAGTATGTGAGGTACTACATGAGCAGCAGCTACATCCGTACCATCCACAGAAGGTACAAGCCATGGTTCAAGCAGATTTTCCCAGAAGAGTAGAATTTTGCCAGGAATTTCTGCGGCGATGTAATGAGGATCTAGAATTCCAAGTAAACGTTCTGTTTAGTGACGAGGCATCTTTTACGAAAGAAGGAATATTCAACAATAGAAACAGCCACATTTGGGACGATGAAAATCCCCATGCTGTGGTTCAAAAAGAATACCAGCAAAGATTTTCAGTGAACATTTGGGCCGGGATTGTTGGCGATAGACTCATTGAACCATATCTGCTACCCCAAAGGTTAACAGGAGCAATTTATTTAAATTTCTTGCGCCATGTTCTACCTGAACTTCTGGAAGATGTTCCACCTCAAATGTGGCTGCAGCACGATGATGCACATGCTCATTTTTCGGCGGAAAGCAAGGAATGTTTAAATAACACTTTTCCCAACAGATGGATAGGTCGAGGAAAGCATGTGGCGTGGCCTCCACGTTCTCCTGATTTGACCCCACTTGATTTCTTTTTGTGGGGTCATGTTAAAACGTTAGTGTATGCTACCCCAGTTGGAACTGTAGAAGAACTTACGGCGCGTATTCTTGCTGCATCTGAAGAAGTTCAACAGATTCCTAGTATATTTGGAGCGGTGCGCAGGAATTTACTTCGTAGATATGCTTCGTGTGTAGAAGCTGGAGGGGGGGCGACATTTTGAACATTTACTATAATTTTGTTAATTTTTGAATTAGTTATTGTAAATTTTTCAAATAGTCGATTTTTGCTTTGTAATTTTGGTATTTTCCATTTAGTGTTGAAACATTTCGTTAATTAATGTATTTTAAATTTAATTTAAGTTTGAAAAGTGGGAAAGAGGGCTTCATTTATCCTGTATTAATTTCCGTCGTTATGGAAACAAATAGTAGGTAGTAAATTGAGTTGCCTACATTTAGGCGTTTCTGAAAAAAATTTTGAGAAGCTTTATCGCTGAAAGGAAACACTTTTGGCCACACATTTATTAACAAAAGTTGTTTGCTTTGTTGTGTTTTGCAAGCCCTAGAAGTTTATCCCTACAATTTATTAACACCCTGTATATAACAATTGAATACTCGATTTAACGTTTTGTTTAGAGAAAGCGTATTTTCACCTTTCTGTATTTCTAAATTCACAAACGATGAAAATGCGGAGTGCTGACTATCTTCACTTATTTTTCAATTTTCACGCACGCACGCACCACGCAAGCACGAACGCATGCACTCACAGACGTACTTATGCACGCACTCATGCACGCCCGCACGCCTGCTCGCGCATTGAGCTAACAAAGCGCTTAATATATAAAAGTAGAGTATTTTGTCAAAACAATACAATCTTTCGTCGTAGCACGGCAGAGCTTTTAACTGTTTAGACATCTCTCACAAGATGCATAGAAAGATGTAAAATAAACTAGTTGTCTGACTAGCATAACGCGGTAATGTCTTGTGTGGGAAATAATATAGTGAGAAATTGGAATGACTACTTTGTGAGAATAAAGATCAAGTTTTTAATGTATGAATAAACTATTTGTTTTATTATTTCAACAATATTGTAAGTAGTTAAGTAGTTTATTCATAGATCAATATGAATTTTAACGAGCTAAAGCTATAGAACTCATTACTCAAGTATTTGATTTATTGGAAAAATATTATTTGAGATTAAAAACACCAAAAACTAAACAACAGCTTTATCAGCCATAAATTGGAGCAAGAGGTAGGCTAAATATTGCTGTAACTAAATTTTTTTAAATGTGCAAAATTTTGAAATTTTTTACATCGCAGTATTCGTGGTTTCAAAAATTCTCTTAAATAGCAACAAGGTGTACTCCTATGACTATTAGATGACAAAAATCAAAAGTTATGCTGATCTAACAACTCATTTTTTAGTAAAAAGGAGTTAAAAGCAAAATCTTTAAAAAATCGACACCGACATACGCACAAACAAAAACTCAGAACACAAACAGGTTGTGTGTGCCTGGTGGTACAGAATAAATGTATATTTCTATCAAAATCAAAGAATCGAACATTTTCACGATCACAATTCATTCCCATATTGGAAATATCAGCTAGCAACAATTATTAACTTTTTATTCTTTCGAGGTGCCTAAATAGTAATATTTTAGCAAAAATTTGTAAATGGTAAAAACAAACTTCTTTGCTTGCTGGTAATTTTATAATATTGTTTCTACCAGAGAATCATCTCTAAATCATCTATTAAATCATACATAAAAACATAAAGTTAATACTTTTTTTATGTGATTTCGTACTTTATGATATTATCTTTGTAGGAAGACAAATAAAAAAACATTTAGTAACCTAAGAATACTCATAGTTAAAATTTGTAATACAAATTTATATTTGCCGCAACCGAGTATACCAGCTTAGATGTCGCAAGGTAAAATTTTAATTTTTGTTTGCATAAATTTATGGTGTTTCAAAAACCTTTTAATATGATATAAAAGCAACATGTCACTACTTCCAGTTGCACCGGAAGTGACACCAACTTTGTTTATTATTATAAATTATAATTGTTTTGATTGATTCTCTATTAAGTTCTGTATGAAAGTTATTTAAAACTTACGCAACTATCCGCTAGAGGGCTTTAAAGTAAAAATTCAAGTTCGCCATAAATTTAAATCTGCTAAACCTTTTTTGAAGCGACTTGTGTCGTGTGGAGTAGAAACTCCATCATTATTTGTTCTCATAGTACTACATCAATTCATCGTTTTTCAAACTTTTCAAACTGTTTAGTGGCTAACTTTGTAACAAAACCTAACAGTAAGTAATTTTGGGCGTTTACTTAGGTGTATTCTTTAGAGCCCCTTTACAATCGAAAGAGAGTTTTATTTTATTAAGAGAATGAGGAACAAATCAACTTTGATTTTGGATTATAGAAACAATATCTTCCTGTTTTGAAATACTCCTGAAAAATTATCTTGAGAAGAACTTAAAAGACCTGAGCAAATTCCAGAAAATAGGTTAAAATTACGTTCTTTAACACAGTTGGTCACTAAATAGCCTGAAAAATGTTAAGACAGACATTTTTTTATTAAATATTGGACTTTTGGAATAACATTGACCGCTTCCAGAATATTTTAACAGATTGAAATATGAAATTTAGAGCGAACTTGAATTTTTACTTCAACGCTCTCTGGCGGCTAATCGTTTAATATGTGGCTGAATAGGTAATTTAATGCTCTATCGGAAAAAATATAAAGCATTATGTAAGAAACAAAGTGAGTGTTACTTACAGTGTAACCGGAAGTAGTAACATGTAGTTTATAAAATAAAGTTAAGGTGCTTGTAGGCACTATAAATACAGAGTGGCTAGGAAAACCCCGGCCGCTTTTCTTGCGGCGGTCAAGAGATGGCGCTTTAATAAAGAAGCATTAAATTAAAATACTGGCAACAACGCAGAATCCAAGACGTTTTAGTTGTTTTGATTTAATATGAGGCGTATTTAATAACTAAAACGTCTTGGATTCTGCGTTGTTACCAGTATTTTATTTTAATTTTTCTTTATTAAAGCGCCATCTCTTGACCGCCGCAAGAAAAGCGGCCGGGATTTTCCTAGCCCCTCTGTATTTATGGTGCCTACAAGCACCTTAACTTTATTTTATGAACTACATGTTACTACTTCCGGTTACACCGTAAGTGGATTTAGAAAAAAAATTGAATTAAAAATTTACTTTTTTTACTAAAGCGCCATCTCTTGACCGCCGCAAGAAAAGTGGCCGGGGTTTTCCTAGCCACTCTGTATATGCAAAAAGTAATTTTGGTGTATAAAAAAGAATTGAAATTAGTGCCTGGAACATCTCGGTTAAGTGTTATTACTTGAGCAAGAATAAATAATAATAAAAAGCTATCCACCAAAGCTTCCCGCCTCATGCCGAGCCACCAAAGTTCGAAATTGGTAACAAGAAAGAAAGATGCAAATTTAAAATCTACTATTTAATGCTGCGTTCAAGAATTATAAAAAGAATTTACAATGACAAGCCGCTTATAGAAATAGAGAAATTTAATAGTTTGCAACATTTTCAACTGCTACATTTTTGGCTAATGTAAAATAATCCAGTTGCAAATATAGTAAATTAAAATGATGGCGATAACGTTCAAAGCTACTTCAAAATAGTAAAGGGTAGGTTGATTATTGTAGTTTTTAATATTTAGAGTTTCCATTTTTACATTTCCTAAATGGATGTTCTGAAGAATAAATAAGTGTCTGAGAACATTATTTTATTAAAACTATCACCATATTGTCTATATTACAATTTACTTTCGGCTTAGACCGCGACGTCATTTCGTGATTACACCCAGCGTAATCAAATAAGCTTGTCTGCCCTTAAAAGCATTTGTTCTTAGAGTTTGAGCCATAGATTGTTGGTCGTAGGTCCTGCCTGCCTAAACAGGGTCATGTGCTTAGATTATATAAACCTTGGGGTAGACAAGGATTTGATCTTAAAGTATTTTGTTTGCCAGGACAATAAATACTTACTTGGCTTATGCTTGATGAGCTGTTTATGAACCCATACAAACTAACGTTTCGCAATTCAAATCCGGGATGTGAAGGTATGTAAATCCCTCTGAGCCAGTCAAAACTACGAAGTTCTGGTTGGTTGTCACCGTTGGGCGGAGACAGATCCGGTGGAGCGTGATCGTGATGCTTACGAGTCCTTAGAGGATGAACTACTGGACTCCAAGAATTACTAAGTCTAAAAGTAACCTCTCTGTTTTTTTGTTAGGTTTTCTTGTCAATTTCAATTGCTTCGCATATGATACGAGGGAAGTAATGAGGTACTCTGGCAAGTACTAGTGCGTTTTTAAAGCTCGTCTTATACCCAGTTAAACCAATATGTTCAATCACCGCAGATTTTGAGTTGCAATCACTTTTGCGCTCTCGCATTCTTAACTCAATGAAACTACCAGTTTGTCCGATGTAGTTTGAGCCAGAAGAGCAACGGATGTTGTAAATTCCAGCTGATTTTAAGCTTGATATTTGGTCCTTTGCGGATCTGAAACCGTTACCCAAAGTTTCATTAGTTCTAAAGACTGTCTGACGACGCGGTCTAGGCTAAGCTAAAAGTAAATTTTAATATTAACAGTTCGAGAAATTGCGAAAGCCTCAAAGAATATATGTCATTATATTCTTGCCCAAGGACTAACACTAGGTACTGTAATGTTTGGTTCGTAGTTGAAAATAAAACACTGATTTTAAGGAGAAAGTTTAATGGAGTTTTCACTTTACAAATAATTTTGATGAAATTGTTTTGATGAATGTTTTTTATATTATGTAAATAGCAACCAAGTCGCTAAGTTACAATACAATTGACCAAGGCTGCCCCCCCCCCAACTTTGCAGAAGAAAAAAACTACGCAGCGAACGTGAAGCGCATGCTATCTTAGCTACAAAAACTTCTGATCTTTTCAAAAACAATGTAACAAAGTAACGTAACTAATTGAACATAATAGAAAATAGAATTAAATTAGCTTGAAGTTGCTTCTAGTTCTTCCAGGTGCGTGTTTAATTCTTGAGATTCTAAGAGAAGAGTCGAAAAAGTTCAGTTCACTAAAAAAAAAGCAGAACAAAAAGGGAAAAAATGTGCAAAAATAAAAATTCAGTCTTGTGGCAAATAATTGCCAAATTGCCCCAAATAATCTAATTGACTAACCCCAAAAACACATTTATCAACGTTCAACAAAAGTCTGTATCTAGTCAAACGTTCAAAAACCATTTTTACATGACGCAAATGTTCTGACGCGGTTAAAAATTAATATATCGTCGAGGTAAAAATAAATGTAATACATCCCTGTAAGAATCTTCTGGACGAATCTGGACCAGGAAGAAGGAGCGTTTCTTAAGCCAAAATTAAGTCTTGTCCATATCATCTGGATGCAAAGGAATTTGGAAGTATGCTTTCTGAAGGGAATTGGATAGGTATCCGGAACTGTTATCGCATTCAGCTGCCTGTAATCGCCACAGACACGATAGCTGCCATCAGGTTTTAATACCATATGTATTGGGCTGTTCCAAGGACTGTCTGCCTGCTCGATGATTCCAGCACGTAACAGTTCATGCAGATGTTTTTCTAAAAACAGTAATTGTGTTGGATTAAGTCTTCGACACTTTGCACTAATTGGCGGACCGTTAGTTTTAATTCGATGCACTATATTATGTTTAATAGGGGTGTTAATGTAGAATAATGTAATGTTAGGTGATAAAGATTGTAAAGGGAGTGAGTTAGAAGAAATTCTTGAGCATTAACATATACTTCTACCGTAGAAGGCGATTGGTAGTTGTTAAGTTCAGAAGAAAGAAGATTGGAAAGTTGATTAGGATGTATGATTAGTTGTGATTTGTTAGAGAGAGATGATAGAGAGGTTGGTTGGATGTTTGATTGTGATGAAGTTGGTTGGAGTGATGGTTGTTGTGATGAAATGGGTTGGAGTCAGTCATAGTTGTGATTTGTTTGTTGAACAGGTGAATTACCACCAGTCTGTGGAAGAATGGATGATTCACGAATGTCTGAGTCGAACATTATAGATCGATTATCATAAACTCGCTCAACCACTCTAAAAGCCATAGTTAATAAACGTTACTTATCTTGTAAATTGGAGTTTTGAAGATCCGCAGGTCTGTGGCGATGTAGCAGCCGAATGTTACGGTTTGTGAAGGTTTTGAAATTCTGAATTCTGCTGATCACGTCGGGAGGGTTGCGATTTCAAATCTTGTCGGAGGGGTCACCAATAATGTAATGTTTGGTTCGTAGTTGGAAATAAAACACTGCTTATCCGCCAATGTATGCACACTCTGTATATTGTTATCTAATATGACTTGTCATGCACGTAGTATTTTTGTATTGCACAGATGTAGCTTAAAAAACCGTATGATTTCCATTAAAAATAGAATAAATCACTAAATATGTAGATTTTTGATTTTGCTCTGTGTGAAAGAAATATTATAAAATCATGTATCTATTGCTGTAAATTTATGAAGAATTTGATAAACCAATAATTAAATCGCGTTTCCGCATGTTGGTTTGAATATTAACCCAATTAATATAAAATCAATACATTTGTTAAAATATTTAGTTACGTTAAACTGATTTGCACAATATTTAATATTATTGTTACTTCTTCATTTTCATATAATCTTTGATCTCTATAACAAAAGTATAACATTTATAACAACATACCCACGGTGGCAATTTAATAAACATACAAAATTTTGCAAATACTGTACCCAGGGGATGAGATACAATATTTATTTCAGTGCATTTGAATCATATATATTTCCTACTACATATATACAACCTCACACTATTATGTACACTCGTACGCATTTTACACTTTAAATATTTTTAGCCTTACGTTTTGATCGGAAAAGGGATAGTTGGTACAATAGTGATCTAACTGACAGAAGAGGGATCGTAGTGACGTTAGGTATGTTTAACGCATCATATATACAAATGCATGGATTACACATGCACGTCGTCCCTTTTCCGCTTTATTCCCGTCTTTCTCGTTGCAGCTGAAATTGCACTTTGGATCCTGCGTAACTGCATTGACGAATTATATCGATTATCAAACGTGGAATTTAGTTTTGTACCTCCAGCCAGCTCCAGAAATAATTAAAAAATTGCTACTAAAATGTAGATTTGATTTATAGCGTACAGAGTCGTACTAGGTACTTATAGAGTTTTAGTTTTACTTACACAATTTTGATATAGTGATGTAATTGTTAATTAGAGAACGATCTGTAAGTAGAGGTAAATAGCTAAAGTTTAAAAAAGATCGTATTTTTTTATGATCATTAAAAACATATTGTTAACATTACTCTAGCATGTTTATCCAATTATTCATACCGGTTATTGTTTATTAGTTACAATATCATATTATTATCAATTATTCCAATTGAAAATTTTAAGTGTTTTACCTACATTAGCAAAAAATAACCTATAATTAAAATTAAATAAACTTTCATCATAACAATATTATATTACAAAAACAATAACTAGATCTTGCAGTATCTAACTATATAACAATTCCGGCCCCTTCCACCTGTCTCAACTTTTGTGACGACAGGTCCTCAATCAGCGACTTGCTGATAGCTCTAATTCCAGAGAACGTCTCAGCGGAAAAAAACGATAGAAAATTCAACTGTCCCAAATTTTAATAATCGCAAATTTACATCTACTTATTGATTTCATACCGCTCATATGGGTAGAATACAATTCGGGTTTCTAAAGTTCAAAAGATCGTGTTTACGGTTAATATTGCCGTAAGTCTTGTCTCAAAAATTCAAGACTTTTTACCCACAGTATTTTTCTTTCCCATCTGCTGTGACCTAATCTAGCTATATGACCAAACCTTTTTATACTTATTAACAAGTCCCAATAAAAACAGGTTTTGCTAACAATTTCAACTTACTATTTCATTTTTAACGTTTATTTGAAAGTCATTTGGTTATTCCCTAAATACTTGTTATAACAATCGAAATATATGAAGAACTTATTGAAAACAAGAAATCTAAACTGTTATTCCGTAATTTACAGTTTACGTTTGCATTTCCTTGTATTATTCTTCTTTTCATTTTCTCGTTGTGCATTGTTCATTTCTTTGATATATTGTAAATAAAACAATTATTGACATCAACAGTTTTTTTTATTTTGAACTTATACGTATTTCGACATGTTTACATGTTTACATGTCATTATCAGAAGCAAGATTAGAAGTAAACTATTGATATTATAAACATATAAAAATACGCATAAGGCTAAAATTAAAAAGAAAACCTGTTGAAGTTACTCATGGTTTTATTTACAATATTATTACACTTCATTTCCTTGCCTATAATTTATTCTTTCTTCTCTGCACACTATTGTTATTATTTTTTAATATTTATTATGCATTTGTTCTTGTGCTGTTTTGTTTATTACGTGCTTTTTCTTATTCCAACATTTGATATATTTGATGTTTTACAAAACTTCTGATTATATATCTTATTTAGGTTGCTTGTTTTTCTTTTTCTTTATTTTTCTTCTCCACTCTCTTAGGTTGGGCAGCCACGATATTGTTTGTCTTTCCACGTTATGCTTTCTTTGTATCTTTCCTTAGATTATTAGTTGGAATCTTTCATATTCAGCTCCTCGCATAACTTGACCAAGGTATTCTTTATGCTCTACTAAAATAGGGTCAGGTGAGGTAATTAAATTTAGGTTTAAAGATTCCAGTAAAATTTAAAAGCACTGAAGGTAGTAGTAAACAACCATTGTTCACCGATTACACATGTTTCCTGCTGGGAAAATACAAGCAACTTACAAAACAGTCAACCTTAGGTTTTAAAAACTTTACCCGGTATTTGTTCTTTTTTGTTGTTCTCCGCGCCTGCTCTCTTTTCTTATTTTCATGGGAGAGGAAGTGAAAACCCAAAAGTGACTTCTTACGAGGTCGTGTGTATAAGGAAACTAGAGGTCATCCTCGGGAAAATTTTAAAAACTGTATACTATAGTACACAAATTACGCATATGAGATATTTTATAATATCCAAATTCAGCACAAATTTTGGACTATTGCAAGGGGCGGGGGGTGGGCATTTTCCGTACCTTGCCACTCCCTCGCAGCGCTCATAGCAGATTATGCGGTTTTAAAACGGTATTGTTATTTTCTATCAAAACGTTTACCTAAACGTTTAATATTGTGGTTAACTATTTGTTTTATTAAACGATTAGTATATGATATAGCATTTACTTCTTAATCTGTTATGTGTAGGAAGTTATTGATTTATTTTATTAAAGAGCGTTAAATATTTAAATGATTTAACCAGTAAGTGTCTGGTGGAAATAACTTACCTTACAGAGTAAACTAGTAAACATAGCAAACAAACATAAGTATTTTTTACCCAATTAAAAAATTATCTAAATTTTTCAACGTATTTTTTAAATTACAGCTATTATATTGTAGAGCCTTACATTAAAATCAACTGGGGGATTAGTTTTATGCAACCACCTCAACTATCGTGCTATGTGTGAAACACCAATCAGGCTGTAAAGTTCCCAACACATCTGTTATTGACTAATCTAGAAATTTTTAGCTTAATCTAATAAATGTTTATAGAATTTGAACGTTTTTGATGTTATCATTACAAGCTATATGATACACGAAAAAAATTGTTAAACTAGTTAATTATATTTATTTTTTATAATTTTTGGCTATTGTGCTTAATTGGTGCAATGGTCAAATTATTTTATTTTTATAAAAACAATAAATATTATTGCATTACCTACTAAGCAAAAATAAATAGAAATAAAGTAAAACTTGCTTTATGCTTTTGCAAGTCTGAAAATAACTAAACAAGAAAATGAGGTAAGTCAATCAAAAATTATTAACCGCGGGAATGCAATTGAAATAGAAGAGTTGATTCAGTATTTACATTATATAAAAGTCAAGTTTTTTTGCCATATTGTAAATTTCAAAAAAAACACCTTAACTTTATTGCATATTTATGTACAATTTAACCGGTACAATTAAATGATCAAATTTTAGCTATAATCGGAGTTTAATTTTTTATTAATTAAAAAAAATTACGGCACAGTAAATAATTTCCAATTTCACAATTAAAGTGGCGTGTCGTCCGGCTATCCATATCCATAAAATTGCCTATCAGTACTGAAATCCGTCATTAGCCCAGGTTAATTATTGCTGTCGTTTCAGCAATCACTAGCGTCCAATGCCTATGCCACCACCCCTAAATGCAACTCTGTGTTTTCACCACCACCCGTTAAAGTACATAAGAGCCATGTACTAGTTATATGCAATCTATATACCATTATGTACTTCTAGTATTTCCGACACACGAAAATTTCAGTGCATAGCCAACTGCGTTGAAATACCCTCACACAATCCCTTAACCTGCCGTCACCTACAGTTATAAAATACAGTTACAAAAATCAAATCTGTAAGTCTATATACTAACTAATACATAGATTTGAATCCTATTTCGTGTTATTTTAAATTTCCACGGTATAATTAAATGATTTTCTAACATTCCATCTTTTTCTTTTTCAGAAATTTACCATTAGAACAATAGTACAAAATTTCTCATCGTGATAGTTAATATCTTCTGGCCAACGTTCCTACACAGCACCGAAACGCAGAAAGCTATACGAAACTGGAAAACAAATCTAGTGCAAGTTAAATAAATAAATTAAATTACTTCCTAATTCTCAACATATTTCTTTTTAACTCGTTCTTCATAAACCCTTCAGCGCGACATAAAACGTGAAGTCTAATTATTGAAAACCTGCATCGGGCATCTGTAACATCTTTCAATAAAGCAGTTTCAATAATTTTCACTTCAATCGCGCATCTAAAACATTTAGTTTAAATATTACACAGGGCAAAGTTAAATTCACTCAATAATCTGTAATATCAATTTATTAATAGTAATTAACGGGCTATTAACGGGCTAACTTCTAAGTGGACAGAACGTTAAGTTTAAAGTTTAATACATTTCTCGTGCGACAGCAATCAAGGAATCTCACGTTAATTCAAATTAAGTAATATATTATCATTAAACACGTTCGTTTAATTTGGCTAGAATCAAAATCTGTGATTTAATACATAACCAGGAAGCATTAACCGAAAATATATTTATTTTTAAACGTTAAGGTGTATTTCAGATCTGCACAAAAAGTATTACTTCAAAAAGTATTTTTCCATGATAAGACTCTAGTGCCTTAAAGTCGGCCTTAATAAAAAGTCATAGTAGAAAATTTGTATATTATTATTAAAAAAATTATATAAAAAAAAACAAAAAAATATACGAATACTTGTGGCTTATTTGGATAAAAAATATAAAAATTTAAAATAAGAAACTAAATTTCACCCGACAGTGACATTATCAATATTTATAACTAACATTAACATATAAAAACAACCCGGAACTTGACAAATCTTACACCACCGCTGAAACATCTTCTCTCAGACTGACTAACGCAAGTTTTATTGGGGTAAGTCTTCCTTAATACTTGTTTTTTGCATGCAACTGCGCAAACGCATGCTTTCGAATTTTTTTCGTCTTTTGTAAGAATATAATTTAAGTATAATTTGGTTTTGGCAAATGTGTTTATCCTGTAAACTACCCAAACATTAAAAAGTTTCGAAACCCAAACAATAAATTACATACTATAAATAAAATCGACATATAACGCCAATATGGCCGCTTATATATAAGTGACGTAGCAGCGTCCCCGGACTATTGTCCAATCATATAGCTCTATTTTGCAGATACAAATTTTTACTAAATAATCATAAATTTAACTGGCAAAGCTCCACCCAATTTTATTCAACAAAGGATAGACCGATACACGCAATTTGAATTTGAATAGATTTTTTGTTTGCAATATATAATCAGTTGTGCATTAATGTGGATACAGAATTGCTGAAACTGGAAGGGTTTTTGCATGCATAGGTAGCCAGAATAATTGCGGTTGTCATAATAGCACGAAATATGTATATTTAACAATAAGTTTATTACAATCCTGGATAAAATTATTCTTTTAAAAATAAAAGAAATTTCTATTTTTTTTAAATCCGTGATTATCAACAACGCCTGCATGATAATTTATAGAGTTATATTAACTGTTTCAACCTCTATTTCATTTTGCAAATGCTTGGGGGGGGGGAGAAGTTACTATTTTCTAAAGTAAATTTTAATGTAAATAAATAAATGTAAATTTTATAAATAAATACAATAAAATAAAGACATATTTTTTAAATAAAAACCGAACAATAGAAAATAAAAAAAAATAATCTGAAATATATTTCTTTTTTACATTTGTCATTAAAAAATTGTTTGATTATATCTAAGTACACAAACAAATCAGATTTTATTGACAGAATGCTTAAATTATTTGGTTTACACTTTTTAATTTGTAGCAGCAGGTATATTAGGTAGTACTCTAACCAAACCAGGAAGCTTTATATACGGCATAAAGCTACCCACTTTTATAATATGTTTTTCAATTATTCGAGATAATAGACAAAATAATAACTTTTTATACTCAATATTTTGAATTGATTGTGTGGTAGGCACATGGTGAAAAACCCACAAGTACAGACATGGTCATACATTCAAATTCGAAACAACCAATCAAAATTTAAAAAACAGCTTTAAATAGTATGATACACAGAGCCATTCATAGCCCTAAAAAACGGATACACGGAGCAATGTGTAGATAACATTTTAAAGAAAAAACAAAAAGAAAATGTAAAACATCTTTTGTACAACGAACAAAAAGCATCAATTGAAAAAACAATATGGTCAAAAATCAATTATATAGCTATAAAGTTTCTAACAGGCTCAAAAAATTAAATATTAACGTAGCTATGCACAATCCGAACAAACTCCATAAACATCTAGTAAACAATAAAGACACTATAGAAAAATATTCAAAAAATGGTATCTATCAAATAGACTGTTCTAATTGTGATGCAATATATATAGGACAAACTGGCCGCAGTTTTAATACAAGAATTAAAGAACACATTAGATCAATTAAATATAATCATAAATCAAGCGGCATTTCCCAACATTGTATTACAAACAATCATTTTTTCAAACAAACAGACACAAAAATTTTACACGTAGAAAACAAGGGCAAACGTTTAAATAAATTGGAAAATTTAGAAATTAAAAAAGCAATAAATAATAATAAAAATATAGTTAACGACCACACCGATTTAGGCAATTCACCGCTCCTTGACCTACAATATACAAAGCATAAAAACACATGTGGTAACACTTAGAGTCAAGGCGGCGACGCAAAATTCCGGAAATGGGTAGGGTAGTATTGTACATCTTTAAGTTTTAGCTTTAGTATTAGTTTAGTTTGATTTTAAACTATTGACGATGACCGTGAAGGTTGAAACTTAAGTCGAGAAAATAAATACCAACAAATTGTGAAACAATTTCCAAGAGTTTTATTTTATTAATAATAATCTATTAATTTTTTAATAGTTAAATATTTATTTTTATACTCATATTCGACTTGTAGTCACAGAAGTACAGATTCTATGTCATTGGAAACCTTGCGTAAATTACTAAATCTATGTTGTCTTAATTACTAATCATGAATCATACAACGAGTGATCGTAATTTTTCGATAAAATTGTGTTGTAAGTTCACAAGTGCTAGTTAAGATGGTAAACGATTTCGAGTCTATTTTGAATAAAATAGACACTGCAGAACCTGATCCGGGTAAACTTTTTACAATCACTATCTGTGAGCACGAACCTCACTCTTTTGCTTATTACATTAAGTGTTCTTTTGAGAATCGTTTTTCGAAATTAAAATTTACCAAATTCCCAATGCTCCAAAAATGTTTATTAAAACGTTGTTTTACTTTTGGCAGACGTGTTTAAAAATTTTAGAAACCTTTGTTTAGACCACTACAAATTAGATGACGCTCAGTATTACACTGCTCCTGGGCTGACTTGAAATGATAGCGTGTTTTCATGAATCGGTGCTTCTATCATGATATTGTATACTTGTTTTCAAATGTTTTGTCGTGGCGTCGTTTTGCAAATTTAATTTTCTGTTTTGACTTATTTACTGTTGCTGTGCTTTTTCAGTGCTAATAATAATAAATAATACCAATAATACATATTCTACGAGGCTTTCACGGTTTCTAGAACTGTCATTATTACGATTTACTTTCGGCTTAGACGTTGTCACTTGGGAACTACACCTAGCATAATTAGGCAAGGACCGACTTGTAGTTTGTCTGCCTTTACAAGCATTTGCTCTAAAAGTTTGAGTAATATTTGTTCGTAGATCCTGCCTGCCTAAACAAGGCCGTGTGCTTAGATTATTTAAACTTTAAGCCGGACAAGGATTTGATTTTAATGCATTTTGTTTGTCAGGACAAGAATACTTAATCGGCTTACTCCTATTCGCTGTTTGTGAACCCATACAAACTAACGTTTCACAAGACATTGCAGCTTGCATCTTCAGTGTGAATAGAGCACACAGATATGAGTTAATAGAGTACAAAGTGCTCTATTCACTCCGAAGATACAAGCTGCAATGTCTTGCAAACAGCCAACAAGCATAAGCCGATTAAGTATTCTTGTCCTGACAGACAAAATGCATTAAGATCAAATTCTTGTCCACCCCGATGTTTGAATAATCTAAGCACACAGCCCTGTTTAGGGAGGCAGAGCTTACGAACAAAAATTGCTCAAACTTTTAGAGCAAATGATTACGCTGTGTGTATCTTCTAAATGACGACACGGTTTAAGCCGAATGTAAACTGTAATATTGACAACAATAATACAGTTTAAATTCTTAGCCAAAGTATCCTGAAGACATAAAATCTGGAAAAATATAAATTCCCATGCGTTTTAAATACACTGTGTCCATAAAGTAACCCCCCCCCCCCCCCAACTAACTTTTGAACGACTTGATATTTTTCTACAAGATTTGGTGTGCTGTAATGGGAAATTAAATACTATTTTTCAGACCATATTAAAATTTTATATCATTCAAAATGGCGACTGGGCGCCATTTTGAAATTTTTTTTTTAACTAGAAAGGGAGGGGGAGTGACATCTCATTTGAAAGGTCTTTTAATTCTGCGTCTGATCCTAGAGTTTCAAAGAAAAATAGTGAGCCATAACAAAATGACAATGTTTGAAGATAAAGAAGTCTATTAAAAAACCTAAGAATTAAAGCTTAAATTAATTAAATTTTGAATGACATAAAATTTTAATATGGTCTGAAAAATAGTATTTAATTTCCCATTACAGCACACCAAATTTTGTATAAAAATATCAAGTCGTTCAAAAGTTAGTTGGGGGGGGGGGGGTTACTTTATGGACACAGTGTATAGTTCAACGTTCATGGAAAACCCTGTGTATAATACGATACAATCTTAAATTTGGTTTTACGAATTTACAAACTTTTTATTACGTTATGCTCTATATAGAGAAGAGGAGAGCGGCCGCAGCGCAGTGGCAAGCGCGCGGTTTTCCTTTTAGTAGCATACTACAATTGATATATTTAGTAATATTGTTAAGTAAATGCAATCCCCAATAAATTATCAACAAAGCTCACTTTGTGTATTTACTCCTCTGTTTGTTAATCTTCCAGCAAGTACATGATTTAGACGTAATTTTGTTTTAAATAAAGTGATAACATTTTGTATAGTATGATTAATAAATTTTAGAAAGAAATAGAAATCGAAAACATTGTCTTAGCTTAATTCACACACTTGCATTAAGGACCACAATAAAAGAACGTGCGAAGTCACTCAGCGAAAATAATTGTCAAGTACAGCGCCTGCACCGCGCGCGAACTATGCCACGTTCTTTACCTGTATACGAAAAACAAAATCTTAAACATCTCCCAATTTACGACGTTTTGGCCCAATATGCGAACAAAATGGCAATGTTAACTACATTTTGCAAAAAATGGACTTTGCACGTGTTTTCCCTGTTTTCCATAGTTATTGGTTGCAATTGTTTTTACTCATGAATATAAAATATTTTTAATTAAATCATATTTTTTCAACAATACATCGAGAAAATGGCGAATGAGTTTACATTGCGCAGCTTTGTATTGATGAGTTTCGACAAAAAAGTCTTTAAATCGCTACTTTTACAACACTGTCAAAAACAGCACAAACTTATTTTGAAATAAAATAAACACTGTACGTAAGTAGGAAATGGTAGGCCACCGATTTGCAACAAAAAAAACTATTGACACATTTGGATGATAATCAATAAAATAATTGCGAAAGCTTTTTTGCGCCCCACTCCATTATTTGAGCTCAGCACACTTAGCGCTATTCACCGGTCTAGCATGCCCCACCCTAAAAGAACATGCAACCCAACATACACACTACATACAACGTCCATGGACACGCGGGGTTTTACTTATTCAGAAAAATTTCCGACGTGCAGATGGTCGAACCTACTGTTGTTGGGAATCTAGCTCTAGAGCCTGAGCATATAACCATTGGATTACCTGCTACCCCTAATAAAGACACTTTTAAAGACCCGATTTAAAAATCTTTAAGATTCTAAGATTACCTCCTCACCTCTGGTGTGCGGAGTTCGCGTTTTCAGTATGAATTCATCGCAGGTAACTGCGAAATGCAACAACAGGAAAAACTATTCATTTCAGAGCTACAGTTCTACTCACATTAAGTTTATTTAGGAACGGTTTTTTACCCTAAAATAAGAGAATAAAAGTGACTAAAATGTAAAGCTCTATGCAACACACGTCACTCCTCTGTGCGCAAAAAGTTTTTGGCATTTTGAAGTAATTTTGCGTATTTATTGAATAGAATAACGCGATGACAGCAATGACTGCAAAATAACAGGACAAGCGTATAAATTAAGTTCCGAAATGAGTATCACTTTTCATAGTCAACTCTTACTACAAATTTTGTTAATCGTACTTTATCACACTGCAAAAACGGTTTCAAACGCTAGCAGAAAATAGAGTCAAAAATGTATGGTGTATGGTATTTACAGTACTAATTACTTAAATATTAATAAACTCCTTTATTTTAAATCGCAATACCCCAATGCATTTACCTGTAAAAAATTAAATATAGATTCATACTTTTTAAACATCGTGTATATAAAATACAAGACAGAAGTTTAACAAACGCAATAAATTGATTTATTATTATTACAATGTTATTTCAAATCAACTGATCTTTCAATAATTTGTTATGCTACAAAAATTATCTTTATAATTAAAGTAATTCTTATTAAACAAAGAGCATAAAAATAATAAATAATGCTATTTGAGTCAATACTAATTTTACAACATTACCGATTTTTTTATGTTAACATTTCACCTCTTTAGCAGCAGTCAGTCCTGATTTTTTAGTTGCTTTCTAGAGATAAATAAATATTAAAATTTAGACACAGTTCGGCTATTATAATACAAATTTTGTGTCTCATGTAAGATGCACCACACAGATTTGCATTTGCATAAAACTATTTTTAGCAGCTTAACCTATTTTTTAGTCTACGGATTTGTGAAAAATTATTTCGGTGAGGTTTTCTGCCTCGACTTTTCGTTCTACCTACAATAAAAATCTTCTATATTAAAAAACTTAATAATCACAAAAATTAGCAAAAATTTCATATAGCAACAGTTACCTGAAAAAAGAATAATTTTAAATAAATAAATCTGTAAGTATTCTTGCAACGTCCTCCTAAATAGAATTTATGCGAAGCCAGCGAAAATAAATAAGGTATATAAAGATAGATCATGTATATTTTGCAGTGTAAACTAAACTAAAAAGTGTACAAAAGAAACGAAAGAGTGTTCCAGCTAGAAAATAAAACAAGTATAAAATGCATTGACCTACCCTACACAGATTCTGTTAAGCATAGGAGGCTGTGCATGTATACATACATGCCAGTGGCGTCGATTATTGCGGGTCTGTCATTATAAATATTACAATATTTATTTACTTATACAATTTTAATACCCAATCTTTGTCGTAATCTCCGCATTTAATATAAAACAATAATTGAACGGGAAATTAAATTTTCTGAAGGTTATTATCACAATTTTATTAATTACAACTTGTTACATTTAAATTTAAAATAGATTATTCCAAAAACAAATTTTTAAAAATCGATTCTGAATATTATTAGACTTCAAGGTGAGCTTTTCTAGCGTAAAATTTAGTTGAAATTCGATTGTAAAAATTAAAGTGTTTTCACGGCCAGTTTCATGTTTTCATTAATTAAAAACAAAAAAGTACTTCGTACTTCTAAAGTTATAGTTTTTAAAAAATGTGTTTTACTCGTTACATTGGGCGTGATGAAGCCCAATAAATAAATAATGCTTAAGATGTATATAAACCCTCCAGTTACACCACTGGTGGTCCGAGAAGGGGCCTAGTGTGTGGGAGAGAGACAGACGAACATCTTAGTTCGTTGACCCACCGTTTCTTTCTACAGTACTTTATTTGCATGTGTTTTTTTCTCTCTTATTGCGTTCTTTTACAGCCTACTTATAACAGAAATAACTCAGCTTAGGATAGGTTATGGTTCTGTAAAATTTTATATTTTTTCAGGATTTTTACGACTTTTTTAAAATTTAAATCATTTTTTATTACACTTAAATTAAAGACGTACAAAATGTAAATTTTTTAAATGAGAAAATTGAAATATTGAAAATCTAATAGTTTTTCCAACAAGAACGAATTTTTAAAAATAATAAGCCTGAAATTGTTTTTAAAAGAACTCACTGCTTCAAATAGTTATTATTGCAAAAATGTTATTCACCTACGTATTATGTAAAGCATCTGTTACTAACAGTAAGTATTCTACGTGAATGCAATATTATATATCAAAAAAGTTCGTTGAGATGTCTTAATAATTTTGAAAACGCAAAAGTGGACTTTTGAATTATTTATGTTATGTTATTGTTTTTATTCTGTACAGTTACCTGCGCTGCCATTATGGTACAAGTAGTTTGACTCCGAAGTTAAAGGTCTCGGGTTCAAATACCGTATGTTGAGCCTTCTTAATGCACTTTATTTTATTTTGTTCCGCGTTCTGTATGACTCAGGATTAATAGGAAGTTATAATTTATTTATTGCTGATGACTTTTCTATATTTCATGGGTTATCACACTAAATCAAAACGTTTTATAGCGATGCTGTCCACGTACTTGTAGGAATACAAAAGAATATTTACTAAGCAAAATTATGGATTTAAACTTTGATAAATGTTTATGAAAATATAAAAAATTTTTATTAATTTTAATAAAGATTTTCATAATTAATAATTTAGAAAATAGATGGCAGAACCTAGGAGATCAAATTTTCAAGCAATCTCATTCTGTTACCAATAAAATGTTTACGAAAATGAAACTGCATAACTTGCGCTGCGTGTAGAAGATCAACTTTTTTAATTCAGCAGTCAATTTGCTGCGAAAATGTATTTTAAACCGGATGTCCTCTTTTGCTTTAGAAAACACAAGCAATAGCGTTATTTCCTCAGTAGAAATGATAACAGTAATGGTCATTAAAAATCACATTTTTTAATTACGATTGCACAACATAAAAGTAAAGTTTAAAAGTAATATACGGGGTTGTTCAAAAATAAGTACATTTTTAAAATGTTAATGGTTTCATTCATATATAACGAATTTAAAAAAAACAAAAGCCCGTTAATGTCAGGCACTTGAACCGAAATAAAACAACGTGTCGGTTTTCGGTTACGCTTCAAAATGTATTAAATTTTGTTAACTTTTGTCTACGGTTTGATTCTACTTTAAATTGCGGTTTCGATTACCATTACGATTGCTGAATTATGCACGCGTTTAAAAGCTCAACTTTTGACTGAACTTTGGGTTGAAAAATATCTTTAATGATGTACAGCCAATAATGATGCGAACTCATTATAATAAACATTATTACGAAGTGCTAGATGTTCCGAAAACTATCAAATATTTATAAGAAAAAGTGCCAAAAAAATATTATTTATTTTAAACCAATTAAATTGCAAGAAATACGATGGCATACTGAACACGCTTACAGTTTTCAGTTACGGTTACTAAAATTATTAATTTTGGTTCTTGTGTCGCTTCCTATGCTGAAAATATTGCGATTTCTTTCGGTTTTTGGTTACGTTTCGGTGTCGGTTCCTGGTTAATGTTCACAAACTCCTATTTTCTACACAACCCACAATAAATGTTAAATTCACCATTTTATTCTTCAACGCACGACGAGCACGTAACTACGGGTGGGTCCGGATCCACCCAAAAAAATATTGGGCCACCTACTAACCCATCCGGCCAGGAATTACAGAAGTAAATTATTTTTCTCATCATTAAATTAAAAAAAATACAATTTTTATTTATTATCATTAGCGATTACTCACCCGCGAAATGTGTGAACGCCAAATTACCAAAATACAACAAACTAATAAAGAATTTGTTCGTAGTTACGCAGATATCTATAGGTGTATAGATACATTTATACAGGGTGGTCCAACACTTATTACGCCTCTTAGTACTCACTGTACTTAGTTTTGATTAATCCTGTATATTCAATCAGTTGTATTAATACGGATAACAAAAACATCTATTCATATTTTGTATGTTCTCTGTTAGCTATCAGCTTCATATTAAGTCTCTTAAAAATGTTCTACAAAAAAAGTTAATCTTTTTCTAACATACTCTCAAAATTGTGTAAAAGTGTTAGCAATTTGTTGTCTTTATGATAATGTCTATTACTTTTATGGAACCTAATATCTTGTATGGGATTCAATGGCCACTAAACTCACCGTACCTAAACCTTACAGAGTACTATAAATTCAATTAAAAAAATTATGTAAAAGCTATAATGCTAAAACAACAACGCCCAGGACCTTACCGCGGATAACAACTGAATAGAATCATTGGAATAAACTACGAATTTATCCGAAATTTGCAAAATGCTAAAATTTCCGTTTCAGAGCCGCAGGTAAAGTTAATGGAAAGCATAAAAAAATATTAATATTATTTTGTTCATCATTAATAAAACTTTTTAAATTGTTCAACAGTTTATCTATTTTAATTTCGTCTCTGCTTTAAGCCCTCACTAGCATAACGTTTTGCAGTAAAATAATATTTTTGATAGTACTTTATTTACTTTATTTACTATTTTACTTTATTTAAGCCTTCAATTTTAGATTTCGAATAGTTTTTAGTTTCAAAAATAGCCTTTTTAAACACTAGTGCGAAAAACGGTTTTAAACACTAACAGTACTGCAAACAAAAATTTTTTAAACACTAGTGAGAAAATAGTTAAATAGAAAATTTATTCAACCATAGCAACTGCATTAGAAAAATTCAAATTTATTACTGTCAGATAACTTCAAAAAGTCGGTGGTGATTTCGCTTCACTTATGACAAGCGCATAGAAAAAATCGCGTATGAAACACTAGTCACGTCTCAAAAGTAGGAATTGTTTCTCAAACCCTATATTTGGGCGTCCAAAAAAAGAGTTAGAGTTAGTTTGTGAATTCCAACTCAGTCGGAAGCCCATAAGAGTTTTTGTAAGAGGGACAAAAAATCACATAATCGTGGGTTGTTTGTTTCCATTGCATCCTACGTTAAAATTACAACTAAGAAAAAAAATTTGACAAATCCGCGTATAACTAAAAAAAATGTTCTGGCGCTTACAGTTTCCAAATTAGGCTCTATATTTAGCGTAAAAGTGATATATGACTTCTCAAAAAATCAGATTTTGATGAATAATAATTAACTTTTAAAAAAAAAGAAAACCGACTTCAAATAAAAACACAAAAGTAACATAAGTTAACTAAAAAGCAAAAAATAACTGTTTTTTATACAACAGTTTAATACTTATTTGTTGTTCCGTTTAATGTAATTAAGGAATTGTTGTTTATTATATAATTATTAATTGTTTTATAATTTTGAAGTCGGTGCCAAGTAAAACATAAACATTCGAATCTAATTTGTTATTGTAGCAAGGTATATAATTTTTATGTTATACTTGGCACCGACTACAAAATTATAAAACAATTAATAATTATATAATAAACAACAATTTCTTAATTACATTAAACGGAACAACAAATAAGTATTAAACTGTTGTATAAAAAACAGTTATTTTTTGCTTTTTAGTTAACTTATGTTACTTTTGTGTTTTTATTTGAAGTCGGTTTTCTTTTTTTTTTAAAGTTAATTATTTTACAATTTTATGTGATGGGTAGACCTAGTAAGGATGCTTCTCAAATGAGGAAACGATTGCTAGTTGAAACGGAAGATGAAATACGGAAACACTAAAAAAGTCCGTTAAAAAAATAGATTTTGAGGAGTATCTTCGAAGTTCAAGCTCCAATACCAATGAAATTATAATGGGACCACCTTGGAACTATACTGAACCCAACACCAAAAAATCATTAAAATCGGTTCCTTTTTTTGAAGTCGGTTAAAATGTAAAATTTTGTATTTTCGAAATAGTTTTCTTTTTGATTATTTCACATGAAAGTTTTATTTTTTTCATTCGAGTTTATTTCTATTTACAATCTATATTAAAAATACAATAAGTAAAGGTTAATGATATAATAATAACAAAACGTGACTAGTGACGTGGGAGAGGCATTCCATTGAGTGCATTAATTTAGTTACTTGCTAAAAGCGCACCGGAAAAAAAATTTTATTGGCGAGAATTATAGAAGACTTCATTATGCGTAAATGTAACAACGAAAAATGTAATTTTTAGTTTTTATACAAGAATAACAGTTTTTTTGAAAAGTCATATGTCGGAAGGTGTTGGGGCTAGAACATTTTTTTTTTATTTTACCCAGAATTTTATCTCGTTTCATTATAGTCCTAGCTTATTTTAACATTGGATGCACTCAAAAAGAGCTATTTTCGAAAAACTAACATCCTACGAAACGATGGAAAATGCGCTAATTGAGAGGTCATGAGAGCTCGCGACCTATTAGGGTTAGATGGTTGTTTTGAGGGGATTTACAGAAAATCACTTCTAGACCACTTTTACGTATAATCACTAAAGACAACGTTTTTTAAAAAACAGAAAAGTACGTTCTTTTGCTCAAACGTAAAAGTAAAAAGTTCATATACATTTTTTTAATTAATATTTTTTTTTTAATTACCTAATCGTAGAAAAAATAGTGTATGCAAGTCTTGTATGATAGCTATTAATAAACTCGTTTGAATTACGACACTCGTTGCCGCTCGAGTCGTAATCTCACTCATGTATTAATAGCTATCATTATAGATTCGTTGCATAATATACTATTTGAGCACTAGTGCTTAAAAATTAACCATTTCGTTGTTTGTCATTTTCTTGTTAGCCTACTAGTATTAAGGAAATCGCATGTCAGATCTGACATGTATCTGATATTTTTTCAGAATTTAATGGAAAAGCAGTAATTCCTTGTTGTTCTTATAATTTTTAACGGTCTTCCAAAAAATATTGTTTGACACACGTGCGAATTTAGTGTTTTCCGCACTTTTTCAATCCACGTGCCTAAAACACTCATTTTAGGGACTTGTATCATAAACATCTATTTTTGGTTCGTTGAGTAATTGTAAGCAACTTTTATTAAACTATTCTATTCATCTTGTTATTATGTAATCGTGGTACGACATTTAAGAGAATAACGCTGTCACAGAACCTTGCTGTCAAAATTTTCAGACCTGTACTTATAAGACTCAGTTTCTTCTACAGAATTATATCTGCTGCATGTATACGTTTTTAAACCAATCGAATCTCGTTCGTTCTATTAAAACTAAACTGACCAATCTTGGTGCGATTTCGAGCATTTAGATGTATAATAAAACAGGATGCAATAATTTTATTAATGGGGCACGCACAGCAGTTGATTCTATTTTATCAATTGACTATATACTGCAATGATATGCTTGGTCTTGTAACTACTAGAAAACAATCCCTAAACTGTCTGCAATTCACGCAATTAAATTTAAACTTGATATGAGACTCTTCTAATTTTCTCAGGGTCGTTATTAGCTTGTAAATAAGTTATTTAAATTAATTTTAAATAGAAATAAACACACACAACGATATCAACTTTACAAAATAAGGTTTATTTTATTAAATGAACATTCAAAATGTGGTTTCCGAAAAATTAAATGAGTTTTACTAATTACTATCGTCCTTTTTTAAAATTAATAACACTTATCTTAGCGTCTTCTTATTATGACATTCCTCGCTCTAGCAAACCGCTGAGTGTCCAACCTCTATTTCGTCCTGCTGGCCTCTCGAGCAACAAATAATACTCGCCCTTAATCCGAATCTTCTTCTGATCTGTTTTTATATTATTTCCAATTTGTTTTTACCACTATCACAAACGAAGAAACTTCCTCGATCGCCTTTTACTTGTAATACTTCTGTACTTTTTACAATTCGTAGATAATCACTTATATTTTCTTCTTTTATATTAAAAATCAGTTTACATTACGTTTTAAACTCGTTCTTTTCGTTTTCATCCAGAGGATATCAAATTCTCTGTCTTTTTTTTTTAAGACGAGCCGTACTAATCAAAACAAATTCTCTTTTTTTATCTTTTGTCTTCCTTCTTTGATCCCCATTTTTTAAAACAAACACATAAATCTCATGTCCAAGAGTATCTTTTTATATGTTTGTCACAATGACACTGACATCCTAACTGACATTAGTCGACGCACAAATCAAGTAACTCTAAAACTTTTTATCAACTAAACCTTTTTAACAATTCTGAATTAATTTCTAATTACAATTAACATAAATAAACTTCGTATCAATCTGTTGTGTTTGTCTTTTCTTTCAGTAAAAACAAACCATATGAAAAATAACAATTATTAGAATTTATAACAGGAATTCTAGCAAAAATACGCAACCCTGTGTTTATAAGTTAGAATATTAAAATCTTACAAGTCTTCATAAATCACCAAATGTAAATTGAACTGCAGCAAACATTCCAAAAATTGCCTTCCAGCAACCACAATACCCCAGTCAAATCAAACACCTCTAAATATCATAGCAATACATATCTTCTTTCCCAGCCTAAGTCGTCCACTGCTGGACATATGTACATCTTAAAATTATTGAAGCGTTATAAACTTGTGTACCGCCTTAATTGGCGCTACCACTGATATCTAGCTAATTGCGTCAAATTTTTAAATAGAATCGGATTGGACATCCTTTCAGCTTTTAAAATTCCGATTTATATTTTACTCCCTGAGAATTTTCATTGCATAACGCAATTAAATTATTGCGGATGCTTATTTACATATTTCTGACTAGTTATGTCCGTACGCACTCAGGTTGTAACGCATGTGTCAACAAGAAAAAATCTATAGACAGTGATCTTCCGTAAACGGAAAATGCAGAAAGAGAAAGCTAATTTGTTCGCATTTACTTTAAAGCTTTAAAATATACAATTTTGTTTGGTTTTCAAAGGTACAAATATTGTATTTCAACCGTCGGTTTATGCAGATTTAAAAAAAACAGTCTACCGGTCAAATATTTTAGGCTATTGTATTTAAAAATAAGCAGACACTTTCAAAATTCTTAACTTCTGAAAACTGGAGAAAAAACGTTTATATTTTGACATATATTGTTTGATTTTACATATTCTTTTTGTGTTGTGCAGTAATGACATTTGAGCGGTTTAAAACAAAGAAAAATGAAACTTTTGTACTTAAATGTTATAGATAACGCCAAAAATTCAGACAAATGGCCGAAATTACGTCCAATTTCTTAACATTACAACATTTTAGACCCAACAGTTACTATGATATCAAATTACTACAGTGCGTCTGGCATTTTGTAATTCGTCGCTTACCAAACGCCAAGGCCCGATGGATATAAAAATACAAGCGTAGTTAGAAATCTAAAGTTTTCCACCTCACGAGAAAACAGCCGAAATATCACTCATTGGTTTTTTGTGGACAAAAAAAGAGGTGAAAGAGGAGGAGAATTATCTACCTCTAAATATTAGCGCTTCTTAAATCTTGTGTCTTCGTCATGGATTTTTCAGTATATTATAAATTAGCAATTTTTAAAATGGGTACGAACATGTTAAATGACAATAGGCACAACTTACCACTGCGAAAAAGATTCTGGTAGGTTTCCTTCTGACATTTTACCTCGACAGTTTATCTAAGTAATTGCCAAAAAGCAGACTAAAAACTAGTTTTAGAAATTTTAACTGATAAACGTTGTTCACAACTAGAAAATACGACATACCATAAAACCAGATGATTCCAAAAAAGATAGAGAAATGGGGAAGAGGTGCTCAAATAGAAGCTCAGGTATGAATTCTAAGCATACTAAACAAGCGACTTGCGCGATATTAATATTCATAGAAAAAAAATTATTTTATTTTTTTTATTATTTTCTTCTCTCTCTTTTCTCAGTTCTTTGGCTGTGGTGGGCGTGCTTAATGAATCACACAGACATACGGGGCATACTTTTTAACGCGGGCTCCGAACCGCAGGAAATGCAAGCAATTTTTCTTCAGATAAAGTTTTCTTAGCAGAAAACCTCGCTGGTTTACCATTGCGAAGAAAAACAGCCGTTAAAATTCTGATGTTCCGGTACTGAGGTTTGAAACCCAGTACCGTCTTATACAAACCCTTATACGACTCTCCAGTGCAACCCTAACTTCTTAAAATTCAAAATGTATACAAATGACAAAAGTCAGCCCATTTGTAAAACAGCTGTAAACCACCCTTCAGTTCACCCTCAAACTCTTTAAGTCAAAAATGTGCAACAAAAATCAGGAACATGAAACAATTTAAAATAAAATTTCTGTTTTCGGTTACGGTTCAAATTGTATTAAATTTCGGTTACGTTTTTGCTTACAGTTTTATATTACTTCAAATTTCGATTTCGATTACGGTTACCGGTTATGAACGGTATTTCCTTAATGTTTGATATATGTATATCCGAATGCATTAAACTCAAAACAAAACTTAAAATTAACTGTTATATTACGCACGTCTTTGAAAGTGCAAATTTTAATTAAACTTTGAGTTGAAGAATACCTTTATAGATGTGGAGTACAATTTGACCAAAAAAACGAAAGCTAATGTTATAATTTATAATAAACGTTATTATGAATTGCTATATGTTGCGAAAACATCAAATATTTATAAGAAAGTGCTCAAAAAAAATCTTTTAAATCACCAAACCTTAGGGTATATTGAGTACGCGTAAAACTTAAACATCCAGTTTTTCAGTTTATGTATATAAAAATGCTTAAAAAGGTAAGTAAATAAGCTTATAAGCAGCCATAATCAAACCGCAGAAACCAAAATTTCATGGTAAACTAACTTTTAAAATGGAAGCAGATACACGTTTCATTTACAATCTACATTATTTTCTTTCTAAATAATTTTCTTCCCATTTCACATAACTTAAATTAGTACAAATTCCTGTAGCTAATTCTGACACACTCGCTCATGGCAAGTTCAAATTAAAGCAGCTTTTGGCCTACTTTCTAATGACTGTGCAGTTGGCATTTCCACTTGTGGACAATATAAACCTTTGTTTTGGCTGCAAACTCGTTGGCGAACCAAAACGACTTACTAAGTGAAATGAAAAAGTTGTCAAGTACTTATTGCTATCTGTTAATGTAAGTTTGATATTTACCGAAACAAAACAATTTTGGTAAATACCAAAAATAATTAGGGTTACGATTACGAAAATTGTTAATTTCGGATTTTGTTTCTATTACGATGCAGGTTTTTGGCTCTCGCTTACGTCTCGGTGCAGTTAACTCGCCCTTTTTTAATAAAACAAATTTGGTAGACTACGCTTAAGTACACTTTAACCCCTAAAAGTTGAAAATTTGTAAAAATAACGAGTATCATCCCGTTTATTACATCGGATCATCTAATACACGCATCCCTGCACCTAAATTCAAAAAAAAATTATTTGTATTGCCGATTAGTATCATCTCCTTATATAATAGCGACATCTTCAAACTATTCTTTAGTGCACCCCCAGGCCTTAATACCTGAACATTAAAAACTTAAGAAAGTAACAAGAACTAGTTAACATGATTTCTATAATTGATAGAATGCAATAGTTTGAGGTAAAGAATATCAAAAAAATGGACAAAACAGGTCGCTGGTACTTTGCCTTACTTTTAACGTTTTAAATATTCACGCGTCAAAAAGTGATGAAAAGTTAGTCATCTCTAGCCGGTACAAGCCCGCTGCAGACTCAAGGGATTGATTACTTACGGTCGGCGCGCGTTCAAATTGCGTAAAATACCTTAAGATAGTTATAGCGCTCACGAAAATTATTATAACAACTTTATTTATAGAGTTATCAAAAATATATAATTATGAAAAAAACTCTGTACCAAACACAGGTCTAATTTCCGTTTCCGGTTTCTCATCCGATTAACGACCTTACAAAAACCCCACCCACGCACGCACCCACCCACAGAAAGACATTCTTTAAAACCACTTTTTGGGTTCCTTAGACCCCAAAACGCATATTTCCTTACTTTAGTAGGAGTATGGGAAAGTAAAAAGCAGCACATTGACACAATCAGGTCTAAGCAGGCTCCAACTTCATAAGAACAAGCAACCGGTAAGTAAACTACCTACCTAAATATCTGATAAGGTAATAGTAAGCCTTAGCAATATGCTGCTAGGTTATAAAACTACATCAGTTTTAAAATAAAGGTTCAACTATGGTGCAGCAAAAGAAGCGCATTCCAGTGGCAACCATAGTATCTGTCGTAGAAGCAGAATTTCGCAATCTACCTACAAAAATCTCTGAAAGCATTTAACAGGATGCATCATGATTAGTAGAAGCAGCAAAGCCACCCTGCTTCAATATCAAGTAAGATGAGACAAAGGCAGCTATGCCACTAAGAAAAGACAAAGCTGGTCCTCATATAAAAGCAGATGAAAGCAATGCTACTGTTGTAATGAACACCGCAGATTACAACTCAAAAATGGAAGAACTATTATCCGATTTCACCTATAAAAAACATAATCGCAATTTGCTAATCTTTGTCATCTAAAATCTGCGGTCAAACCTCGGCTACTATAGATACTACTGAAAAACAATGCATAATACCCAAAACACCATTACATCTCGTATATATGATTTACCAAACATACACAAAGTTGGAGTGCCACTCAGACGTATTGTAAGTGCTATTAATTCTTCCTCACATGTTTTAGCAAGATACCTAGCCACTTAGCGTCCCTAGGATTGCTGTGACTGTATCAACAAGATCAAAAGCTTACGAATGTGCGAAGGAGACATTTTATCAGCATCGGCGCCTCTCTTTTCACAAAAATACCGGTAGATGGTGTGCTAGATATTCTAAGGATCAAATCCAATTAGTCGAAATATGTTTGAAAAACACCTTTTTTAATTGGAATGACCAGTTATACGAACAGGTTAAAAGAGCGGCTATCCATTCTCCGTTATCGCCTGTAATTGCAACCATATACATGAAAGACTTTGTAACCAAAGCTTTGGCAGCAGCTGATCTAAATCTCAAATATGGTATGTAAGCGATACTTTCGTAGTTTAATCTCATGGACACCAAAAATGCAACCAATTCTTAGAACACCTGAACTCAACTCATAATAACATCCAATTCACTATGGAAGTAGAAAAAATGGCAGTATTCCGTTCTTCGATGTATATGTTACACGTAAGCCAGATGGTACTTTAGAGCAGCATCACCAGTAGATGCAGAAAGCTAATGTGCTAAACGCTATGGCAACCAGAGCAGTCAGAATCTCAGATGCAAAACATATACAACAAAAAAAAAACACATCCGTCAGTATCGGTATAACAAAACGGTCTCACAGACTTAAAAATACACAAACCAATTCGTAATGCTGAGCAGCCCAAGGCTAAGGAGAAATCTGCACCCCACATTTTCACGTTACAGTAAAAGCATTACTGATAAGATACGGAAATGTTCCTAGTAGGTACAGCATAAAGAGTCTTTAGGACTACAAAAACAGTGTCAGACTGCAAAAGACCTGAAAATTTTAAAATCGGTTGGGATCTTAACATCCCTTGCTTTTGTAGTTTTAACCTACGTTGGATAAACTGGTCGCTACATTAAGTTAAGATTACGAGAGCACAGAGATGATTGCAAACACAGACGCATCGCTAAATCTGCGGTAGCTGAACATACTGGTTTAACTGGACATGAAATGGACTCGCTAGAGTACTTGATTACTTTCGTCGAATCAACCGTTAAGCAATTGAAATTGAGCAACAACCTAATAACTTAAATAAAAAGGATGGTTTCAGACTCAATAAAGCTTGGTCTCCAGTAGTTCATCCTCTAAGGACTAAGCACCATTGATTTCACAATCACGCTCCACCGGATCCGTCTCCAACTGTGACATTCAACCAGAGTTCCGTAATACTGCCCAACTATCTCAAAGGGGTATAAATACTTCTAACTGGAACTTAGTGGTCTGTTCACCATAAAGATAGAAGCTGCAATGTCTTGCGAAACGTTAGTTTGCATGGGTTAATAACAGCTTACAGGAATAAATCGGTTAAGTGTATTTGTCTAACAAACAAGAGCTACTAAGATCAAAGCCGTCCCAGTGTTCAAACACTCTAAGCACAACTCTGCTTAGGCAGACAGGACCACTATGGATAAAACATTGAGAGCATATGTTTGTAGGGATAGACATGCTACAGGTCGGTTCCTGATTGATTATGCGGAGTGTAATCCCCAATAACGACGTGATCTAAGCCGAAAATAAATTTTTATATTGAGAGTTTGAGAAACCGCAAAAGCCTCAATGAATTAATAGAGAATATAACTTATTTCAAACCAAAACTTTTGAATAGTAGAACGTTTAAACGAATAACGGTTTTGCTCTTGTTGGATTCTGGTACTGGATTAGGATGTGGGAGAGTGAGTGACCTCAAGCGCACTTAGGCCACAATAGGTAGGCCCATCGTGCTACTTCCCCATCAGCTATCCAAATTAGGCATCTTTCAAGCCATCTAATGTTTCGCATGTACTTGAAGACATTCGCAATTGGAGTGTTGCTGATTTTGGCCATGTTTGACCAAAAGTCTCCCAACAGTAATACTCGTGTTGTTGCAAGAGCTGGGCAGTGACATAAGACGTGCTTTGCCTTCCGTCGTCCTCTTTGCATGCACGACAGTTTGGGCCAGTCTCATCCTGTGCATGTATTGCTTTAGGGTGCAGTATCCAGATAAGATACCCACAACTAGTCGCAAATTCTTTTGGGACAGTTGCACGCAGTATTTCGCTGTCTTTGCCGAGGGTAGAGCAATAGCAGCCCTTGCTTGACGACATCTTTGAGTGTTGGCCCTTCTTCGTGTAAAGCTTTTTAAGGTTTCTTGGTATAGCATAAAAATTAATGTCTTTAGGGATATGGGAATTACGGGTTCTGGCCCCCAAAGAGGTTGTTAGGAGGCCAGTCTCGCAATCTCGCCAGCTTCCTCATTACCGTAGTTGCCGCCATGTCCTTTCACCCATACAAGGAAAACGAAATTATCTTTTAAGATATTGTCGAGAGCTTCACGACACTGCAGTACCACTCCTGAGGTAATTTTGCAACTGCCCAGGGCCAGTAAAGTGGCTCTGCGATTACTGTAAATACCAATACGTTAGTTTTTGATTTGTCGTTCAAGAATTGCATTTTTACTATGAAATATTTCCATTACCTCCGCTTGAAAGCCAGTGGCAATTTTGCTCAGTGGTATACTTTGGCGTAGATTTAGGTCACCAGAGAAACTTCCGGCACCTGTTCCATGCTTTTTTTTTTAGATCCGTCGGTAAAGATGCATATGTCCAAATGCTGATTTTTTCCAGCACTCGCATAAACACTAAAGTGTCTATTAAAAGCATATTGTGAAGGGAGGTAGTCTACCATAGCGGCCAGAAGAGAAATCTTGACGATTGCCTTATCCAGGATACGGGTATGTCTGTCTCCCTTGCCTGCTGTGTGCCACGGCCCCTTATGGCACAACCTACAAGCCTACAATTTATTAATACAGAATATGACAAACCGAAAATTTAAGAATTTAAATTTAAAATTATGATTAAAATAGAGGTTCAGTAATCATTTATTGATGTAGTTAACAATCTAAACCTATTGCCGCATTGATCAACTAGAAACAAAAGATTAAAAGATTGTATCTAAAAAGCTTTACTTATTCTAATACTGTTATCAAGTATCTAGCTCAGTTACCTATAGATAATGCTTTGTGCATTCGCTCTACAGTGTAAACGGCTAAACGCAATTACCTACCCAAAGTGTTATTGTTTATTGTGACGATCAACTGGAAGTAAGGATATGGAAATTGGGCAGATAGTAACATTATCACGTTGAGCTTGTATATACGACATACTGTTTAACATTCCTAATTAACATATCACACTAACGCAGTCACAGAAGAATTGAGTTTAAATTTAAAAATCATTTTACTGGTTGAAATTTTAAATATAGCCTAATTTGTTACGCCTTCGTTTTAATTAGTTTTACTGTTTTATATTTATAAATATATATATATTTATAAAAAATATTTACTAAAGATCAAAATGTTAGCCCATTGTAATGTAAATCGAATGTTACAATTTTAACACACCTTAAGTCTAAAACCAATCAGTAAATGCTTTGCATTTTTGAATAGGTATCGACAGTATTTCAAAAATATTATTTTAAAAACGTAAATGAAATATAACCGATAAGTTTTCAAAACCGCGAAAAGTTGAAAAAGTCAAGTTTTGTAAATTAGGCGCACCCTTTCGTAGAACTGTATGATAAAGTGGCACTAGTGATGTGACAGGACGCAAAACTATATTCTTACGATTTCTATGAAGCTCTAAGATTTTTAAAATGCATCAAGCTAAGGATCTCGAGGATGAAGTAATTTCGTAAAGCACACACACTTATACCTCTATCGTTAGAAAACTATAACTAAAATATGGCATTTTCTCAGATTATCTACAACTAGTGAGACCCCAGCGCACAATGCACTGACAGACTCGCGTTGGCCGACACGTCTAAATGCGTCACGTGATGCATTAGTGCCAATAATGAGACGCAGCGGTTTTATAGATGGCTTGTTGAAAGTCTTTTGTCGAACTCAAATGATTGCAGCCTTCGACTTTGTCTCGGGCTGCAAACTTCATTTTCATTCGACAAAGCTGGACTTTCAACACTTGTTGTACAAATAACTATTGTGGATATTAAACATTTAATTAGTACTACGTCCTTCTTTTGTTTTTTGTTCTCTTATAATTATATCACATACAGATGTGCCAAATCATCGGATTCAAATTTTAGAAATCTACTAAAAAACCTTCTCAGACAGTTGTTTCATATTTTAGAGGCCAATAGATCTAGAGGTATGTTACTATTTGATGTTTTCTTAATGTTTTCATTTCTCTGTCACGCTTCTATGAATTTTCAAAATTTGGAAATTATTACTTGCGTTTAAAAACGAAATCAGTGGCAGTTAAACAAGATTCGAAACGCACTTTTAAGATATACAATGTGTTCGCAATAGAATCTCTATAAATCAGAGTCGTTGTTTTGAGTTTAATTAGAGTCAAAAAATACCAATTAACATATGTACAGAAATGCATCCAATCAACATACAGTTCACGTATCATATATTATTTAGTATCTGCGCCATACGTTATAAAATTTTGTATAAAAATTTTAATAATAATAATTTACAATTACTCAACCAGATTATTGGCCTGTGTGTGTGCTTAACGTATTTTTTAAACACTCGAGACTGTCAAAAATAGTTAATGTAAAAAAAATTTTTTGAAACTGAAAGTGTACTAAAAGTTACAATTTATAGAATTAAAAAAAAAATTACCAAGTATTTTTAACAATTACCAAATTCTTTTGTAAATGTCAGTTTGTGGGTGGGTAATTGAGTATGTATACCGGGAGATCGAGAAAGGTTGTCCGAAAAAAACTACTTTCTACAGAGAGTATATCAATCTTTACATCCTCAACCTGTCATGGTGCTGTCATGTATGAAATGAAGTTAGCAATTTCTGGTAGATTCAAAAGAGGAAAATAATTATGAAAATAAGAAGTTATTTGCAATCAGTTTTAATTACGGTTAATAATGGAATTAATTAGAACATTATTTGTTTTATTAACTAATTAGAATATTAAATTTTACAAAAATAAATTAACAAAATTAGTAATTACAGTTCATGTTCGAAATGAGCCCCATTATTGTTGATACAGCACCCTACTCTTCTTTTCATGCTGTTAAAAACATTTTGTAGATGTTGCACAGTTATATTTGCAGTAGCGGCAGTAATAGCATCCTTCAGTTGCTCAAGTGTGTGCATGGGGGTCTGATATATCGTGTTCTTTAAATGCCCAAAAAGAAAATAATCCAGGGGTGTCAAATCGGGTGACGGTGGGGGAAATGCAATGATACGATCGTCATAAAATTGTTGTATATATTGATTTGTTCGAAGGGCTGTATGTGCAGGTGCATTATCCTGCTGAAAATATCCCTGACGTAATTCATCATCGTGAAGCTGATTTATAAATGTGTTTAGAATTCCGATGTAGCGGTCAGCTGTTACGGTATCTTAAAAAAAATGGGACCAATTATGCGTCTTCTGGAGATGGCAATCCACACGCCAATCTTTATCGGATGCAGTGGAGTTTGTAAAAATTCACCAGGGGCCTCTGCAGACCACATCCTGTAATTTTGTTTATGTACGTAACCGGTGAGATGCAACCAGGCTTCGTCTGAAAAGAAACTTGAATCCAGCATTTCATCGTTATTTAAATTTTGGTTAAACCAATTGCAGAACTGCACACGTTTTTCATAATCGGGACGAAGTAATTCTTGCATTACTGAAATTTTACATGGGTGTAAATGCAGTTTTCGTCTTACTGCCTTTTGACACGTTCCATAGCTTAACCCTGCAATTACAAATTATAATAAATTTTATATGCAAAAATTTATAGTTTACAAAATACACACCTGTTTGTTGCGCTAACTGTCGTAATGGTTTTTTAGGGCTGCGTTCGATACGCGTCTGTATATCCTCTAATGTGTCCTGAGTTAAAAGGGTTGGTCTTCCAGGAGATTTTTGTGTATCTACACTACCCGTTGTTTGGAAACGATGTACGATGCGCTTTACATGCCTGCTTAGATTATCGTAATCAAAGTCGACGTCGGGGAAACGATTAACGAATTCATCTACACACAAATTTACTGAATATTTCCATTCACCATCATTTTCATTGCGTTGGCCATTGCGGAAATAAGATTCAATAATAAACTTGTTGTGTTCAACGAAATACATAGCCTTAAATTTACAAACAATTATTACTGTTTTCAATTAATTGGAAACACTGTACTTACTGTAAACTTCGTTTAACAATCCCTAATTAGTATTGAAAAATACTATTTGTATAATAATAACAGCGTCCAAGAATATAAAGTGAAATTAAGAAACGTAAACACACGGAACAAGCATAAACAAACGACGGAACAAACGTATTGCGCAGTATGGCTAATATCACACTAGAAAGAAACATTGATAACTACTTAGAAGGTAGTTTTTTTTGGACAACCTTTCTCGATCTCCCGGTATATATGTGGGTATGTATGTGCGGCTCATATCACCCAAACAGATTCGATTTCATACGCTTGGAAATGTTGGCGGGAGGGGGGTTATATTTAAAGTTCATCGAGCCTTAAAAAATATCCAAATCCGGCAATGAAAGTTAGATTTTCTTTAAATCGATTTTTTTTAGTCTAAAAACGAAATCTGATAGAAAATCTTAGGATGAAATTGAAGCTTTTCTTACTAACCTTACAGCTTTGATATAGCGGACCCTACACATTTTTGTAAATTTTGACTTAAGCGTTTTATTACTGAAAAACAAGCGACCAAATCGTAAATCGAGCTGTATTCGCTTTAAATGGTTACAATGTTACTATAGCGACAAGAATTTTGAAAAACATGAAAACTGTGAGTTCGAGTACGTTTTCAAGGTATGGGAAATTTTCAAAAAATAATACTTAAAATCGCTTATTTTGGTTGCTGTCCCAACCTGCTGATTTCTCTGTGACGCAATCTGTGAATTCTTTAATTTCAAAACTTTTCCCCTTTGTATAGTATAGTAAACTGAAAACTACTCTGCTTAAGCTAAATCATTTGCGAGTGATAGTAAAATAAGATTTGCAAGTTAATTTTTAGGTACAACACCATTAAGGTAATTAATTGTCACTATCCTCCCCCTACAATTGTTCCTGGTGAATTTCGTCTTAAGTTTCTAATTTTCTTGAATCTCATGAAACTTCTCTGCCAAAAATAAAAATAAAAGTTTTTCCCTTACAAGAAACTTTGGTTTCTAACTAATACAGTGCTGTGGCGCTTGCAATTTTGTGATTTAGCGCATTGTTAAACCATAGAACGACACAGAAGCATTATAGTAGATGACTATATTCATGTCGCTTGCAAAGCAGTTACAAAACCTTCCACTAGGCGCCGCTACTATAGATAAAGCGGACTTCATTTAAATAGCAAGTGAAAAAATATCAAGTTAATCTAAGTCACTCCAACTTAACCGTGTGATTTCATAAAATACTTTTCAAAATATGATGAGTAACAGTACCGGAAAGTCCAGATAAAATGATTTGTTTATTTTTGTACCTTAGCAACAACGACAAAGAGTAACTGAAATGTACAACTTTACCTTTTTATTCTAAAAGATTTTAAATATTGATTCCTGCCTCCACATATACAATTAAAAAAACAAGACCTAAATTAATATAACATTAACCCGTAGGCCAGCACTAGCACTGAAATCCTTGAATCGTACAAAATTAATAAAGGTAAAAATAACCATGTGCAAAAGCAAAAACTGTTTTATGTCTAACGTACACAGTAAAACCATTGGCAAACATTAAAAAATTAGAAGGTAAGCTACTTTAAATATATTTAGCCTTCTAAAGTCGAAATCCCTAGGGTTCAACCGTCACATCAAGAGAAAATTGAAAATAATTACATTTTCCTTTAAGCGTATGCATATTTGACGCAACCTTTCTTTAGTAGAAACTGAAACGTTTTGAACACAATTTTAGGATTTGTTTTAAAGGTCTTGTTGTTTTAAAAATACGTTATTTAGTCAGTTACTTAAATTATCATGGCGATTTAAAGTAGGTTAAAATAAAGTATTATGTTTGGAAAAGGAATTTACATTCATTCTGTCTAAATAGTCTTTTTTAATAGGAGATTGTTTGATGGTTTGGTTGATATTGACATCTCTCTCTTGCAGTATGTCAGAAATGAATTAAAAACGAACAAGTAACTACCATTGCATAAAAAACTAAGTTAGAATTATATGCTGTTTTCATAGTGATAAAAACAGATACCCCTTTAAAAAAAATTGGATAAGTGTTTTATACAGTAGAATGATTAATGTGCAATATTAGTCTTTAGGGTAATGTGAGCTAAAGGCTTTTTTTATATTTTTTGTTCAAGTTGGTTACTAACTTAGATAAAACGTATTTATAGCAACTTGTCAAGGGTAAAAGAAAGTTAGCAAGTTTATTTCAACCATTAAAAGCAAAATATAAATTAAATTTACAATTAGAGGTGTGGAAAATCTAGTAATGCCTTGTATTAAATTAATATAAAAGTAGTCATAAACTCAGAAATATTCTGTAAAAGATGAATCTTTTAAGAATCTTTTACAAAGAAGCGGAACATCGACGAACACTTTAAAAAAAAATACGAAACAATTAGACCACCTTCAATAAACTCAGGAAGGGCAAGTCAAACCCACTGCTGTACTTTACATTGCAAATCAATACAGTCTAATTATCCCATCTTATATTTCATCTATTATTAGCCAAAAAATTAAATAAACAGAATATTCAATTATTATTGATCCCAAACTGTTATCAGCGTGTCGGCACAAGACTTTTTCTAATAATATTAATTTAAATTAAATCGGGGAATCCCCGCGTAACACATTTGTAGCTATCACCGCCCATTTTTTGAAAAATGTACGAGTTTCGGCTTCAAAATCGGCATGAACTTGTTAAATGACAATAAGAACAATTTTTCATTGAGAAAACATCACTAAAAGGTTTCCTTTTGGTTGTTTATCTGAACAGTTTAATTGAACAGTCGCTAAAAATACCGGTATCGCCACATTATGAAATCGATTTTAAGATTTCAAAGGATAAACATAGTCTTGTATTCTAAACATGTCAAACAGCTGATCTGCACAAGCCCGATCTTCCTACCACCACCTTTGTACCTCGCAACAATCTTTGGATATTTAAAAAATTTACGAATTTCAGCTTCAAAATCGCTATGCACACAATCTTACATTGAGAAAGCACCATTGGGCGGTTTCCTTTTGGTCGTTTACCTGAATAGTTTAATTGGATAATCTCCAAAATGACTATAACCAAATAATGAAATAGGTTTTAGATTTCAACGAATAAATATTGTTTACAATTAACAAATACTAAAAACAAACAAAAAAATCCAAATTTTCAAAAGATTTTCTTAAACTTAAAATCTGTTTAAATTTAAAAAATTTACCAAGTTTTTCAACATTTCAAAATTATCGGAATAAAAAAAATTCCAACACAATTTTTTTTTAATTTTAGAACTTTTCAACAGTTCCCAAACTTCAAAACTTCAAAATTTTCAAAAATTTTCAAAAATTTTGAAAACTTGTTTAAAACCCGAAATATATTACATTTTCAAAAATTTTTATAGTTCCCAAAAACCTTCAATATTTTAAATTTTTTGAAATTTTTATAAATTTTTAATATTTTTAAATTTGTAGTAAAAATTTCGTAGTAATCAAAATTTTCAAACAATGGGAAAAAATGCCACATTTTTAAACTTTTAAAAACAATTTGGTATAAAATATTTTATAATTTGTTTCAACAATGGCGGTTGCTCGTCAGCCTTTTTCAGTTAAATGTCTGTTATTATAACTTATCAGTAAAAAAATTTCTGAAACATAATTTTATTAAAAACTGCTTTATCTAACGCAATGCTAAAGATCGGTATATTTTTCATATTTGCAACAAAAACAAAGTAACTGTCTATAGCAGCACATACCGATCCAAAATTTTATGAAGCCTGGAGTTTAGTTATTCTCTCAATAATGTAGAAAAATTTACTGAAGTTATCATTACAAAGTGCAACTGAATGTGTAAGCAATGGTGATGAATAAATTTCACAATATTCATGATCTTAATTTATTTTTTCATTTTTCATAATATTTGTTAACTGTGTAAATTTCACACAACAAAATGGATGAGCCATTCAGTTGTAAGCATACAATCAACAAATGCAGATGTTCATCCACATGGTCTAATGTAAAAACACACAGATTCTGAAAAAAATGTGAAAAAGTCAATAGTTTACGTACTAAGAACTCTATTAATCAACCATTATTGTTAATGTAAGAACCAACTAAGTACTGTCCTTAATTATATTCTAACAACCCGGTACGTATCCAGTACAACCATTATTTTATGTGGGCGGCTAGAACTTATTGACATTGGTACCGCCATTTTTTTAGCTAGTGTCTGTTCTGAAAGTTGCGGCAAATAAGAAATAGCAGTCATAGATGCATTTCTTTATTTAGGTCAAACTCTGCCGTAAAAGTTATATAGAATTAACTTATCTGCATTTTCTTTAAAGAAAGTATGTAAAATTACTTAAAAATTAAACCGCTTTAACCAGTAACTGGATACAATTAATTAACAATTTCGTTTCTGCACTGTAATTCTATAAAATTTATAAACTAGCTATACATATACATGTGTGTGAGGCAGTGTGTAGTTACAAAACAAATTTTAATGTCAGTGGTATACATTTTTACAAGTTTAAGTAACTTAGATAATTTTAAGAGTATGTTGTCGTGATTTATTATTTGATTTTTATACAAAAATACGATTTAATATAAAACTAGCGGAACCCGTGTATGAGCCCCGGTTTTTTGGGTACTCTCTTAATAAAATAATAAATCGCTGTATCAAGATGTTAGACATGTTCTTAATGCAAATAGCAGTATTTTATATTCTAAAATATACAAGAAGTTGCCATTTTGAACACGTTTCCGTAAACTTGTAAACCCCTGAAACAATAAACGGGCATATATTGCGCCGCTTTTTCTTTCTTTTTCTCTGGCGCACCTATGAGCAGATTTAGGGGGTCAACCTTCCCCCGAAATTAATCAATATACATTATACATTATTGCTACCAAATATCACAACAATGATGCATATATTAGCTACACTTCCTGTATCTACTGCAGAGAACAAAGCCCTTTCTCCACATTGTGTCGTTTTAAAAACTACTTAAGCAGTTCATGGGACAGCAGGTGAAGTGGTTAAACTCTTCTGCATTTATAGAGGGTCAGCACCCCACAAGTCGCATCTATTTTAGAGAAAATAAACAAAAGAAGAAACTTAATATCAACTTGAATTACTTAAAATTTGCATGTTATAAATGATTTTTATTATTGAACAATGTCACACTTTCACATATTTTGTCGCCCTAAAAAGTTTTTGACTTTTGATACTGTGTTGATTAGGTGTGCCTTAGGTTTTTACATTATTTAAAAATGATTTCAATTGAAACGTGTTTTTATAATATCAGCCTAACCTAGTACAATAACAAATACACAAACTCGATCGATTCATAATTAAATTTTATAACTATTATTAAACATAAGAGCTCTACGCAGCACAACTTAAAAAAGTCAACGTAAACTTGCAGTGCATTAGGGTCCGAAATTGAAAAGCAACTAAGTTTAAAGCAACTTTTTAAAATAACAACAACAAATGTAATACAAACAGGCCACAGTATTCAATAAAAAAAATATGTAAAAAAGTGAAAAAAAAGCACCGACGCAATGTTCCCCCTGGCAGTTTGTTATTATAATGAGAGCTATAAGCAGATTATGTTCCAATGATAGAAACAAACAGTATATACTCAAACTTGCTTATCTGTGCCGAAAACTATAGGGGTGGCGCTGTACAAACCACTATGCGCCTTGTATAATAAACGCGTAAGTATGTGTGGTCTAGTAGCGGGGCCCCTCATCACTAATAGTTAAGACAGTTGGAAGGGATCTAGATTTGAATAAATACATGAATTTTAAAACCAACCTAGATATGTTTGTTTTAAGTAGCTTAAAGAAACTATACATACACCTCGACTTTCTCCATACTTAAAAAAATTTATTTTTTAATTTTAGTAATAAGTACTGTATTTCGAACCATTGTACCCAGGGTTCTATTGTCAACGACGTTGGTAAAATACTCATACATATTTAGTAGATGTTTTTTTGTCAGCGAACATCTTTAGAAAGAGCTACAAAACTTTGAGTTTAATGTAACAGGTGTTAAGACTTCAAAAATTCCTATTTTGAATACGACAAAGGTTTGGAAAAATTACCATGTGCAGTAGACTACCCGCTGACAACAGTGACACTTCTTAGCAGCGCAGATACTCGGAAACTGATGATAAAAACAAAAAAAATATTGAGGCCCACAGTTGCTATAAGACCAGAATACTGACGTAACATACTTAGCTACGGCAAATAATAATTCATTACTAGCAGAACCCGCGGACTACGCCCCACGCTTATTATAAATTGATTTTATTCAATTTTTCTTAGAAGGAGGTATTTTAGTATGAAATAAAAAAGAAGAAAAAGTAGAAGACGATTCATTAACTAAAAAGATATTTAATTTCTTACTTACAAATATTAAATGAGGAGTATGTATAACGTTAGGGAGTTAACTAAATTATAGTCTATTCATACTCACGCACGGGATCTGAGAAAAAAACTTAAAGAAAATTACCCAACTCTCTAGCTTCAAAATGGCAGCCGCTACAATTTTTTGAAAATCTTGTCCTTAACGCCCATTTACTCAAAAAATAGACGTCTGATCGAAATCAGTTATAACTTATTTAAGAGTTTCCTGAGGGTTGTATACGATGAAGTAAATGTATTTTCAAAAATCCGAAAGCGATCGCAATTGCGCTGCTTCAAAATTTTAAAAATTTTCAAAAACTGACCACACGATTTCTTTTAAACTTTCAGAGCCAATAGAGCTTGGAGTAAACTACAAATTTGTTTTTTACCAATCTCCCCAAATTTTACTATGAAGTCTTCCAGGAATTTTTGAAACATTTGAAATTGATTAATTATTTATTTAAAAACGCAAACGCCGATCGTTATAAAGTTTTATCAGTTCGCCAGACTATTTGAAGTACTTTATTAGAATCAGCAAGAATTTTCAACTCGTATAAAATTTAAAGGAAATAACGATACGTGATTTTAACTACGCCTATCAATTACCCCTAGTTAAAGAATACATTTTTTATTCCCTGCATATTTTTGATAACTTTTTAAATAAACCATTTATATCGGTTATTAGTCCGAAATCTGAAGCGCATCTAATCAGCTGTAGGGCAAGTGGTTCCGTTCTTACTATTCTTATACGGTACGCGACATTGTAGAGCTGCCTTTATCAATTGTTTTCTTACAAATCTAACATAAGGTGAAATGACAGAAGAGAAATCTAATAGTCGGTGAACTGTACAACGTTATAATTATAAAAATTTACACTTTTGCAAATACGGCAATTATTAATGTCTGGTATGGTAAAGTCCAACCAGTTTAGCTTTTTTTTGTAGTTTCTATTTTGATTTATCTTAACAAATCGCTTTTTTGAAAATAAATAAATCTAATATTTGTCATAGAAAAACTTTGAAATCGTTTTTAACTACAGTGGGATATGCTGTACGCTCCCGCTAGAGTAGTAGGAGCAGGGCTATCTGTAGTCACAGTCGGCGCGTAAAACGTTAAAATGTAATAGTTTAAAAATATAGTGGGCAACAGTTTCTAAAATAGAGCAAAGCCCCGGCAAGTGCTTCTTTCGATTTTTATGATAATCGCGGAGTGTATTTTTACATATCTCAATATTAATATTATTTCAAAATGTGTGAAGAGAAGAAGCGAAAAAGGTCATGAACACACTGCTGATTAAAATACTATTTAACCCAACTTATTTATATACGAACACGTTTCCGCTTTTCTTACTTTCATTAATGATTTTGTTGTCGATAACTTTGGTAATCGAAGATTTGCAATTTTAACATTTTTATGTAACACCTTTAATATTTCTTCTTATGTCTCTTTAAATCAGTGCACAAGGGGCGTCTTAAATCAGTCACTTTATATTTTTTATAAATATCATTATTTTTTACTTTCCCAGTACGTTATTCAAAAAGATCTTGTTCTCCATACAAAATACACAAAATTGATACTCTTGTTGAAAGTCGCTATAACGGTTTTCGTGATAAATCATTTTTGTGAAAAGTCTAGTTGCCATGAAGGTATGAGTATTTCCTCAAGATATGTAAATAGATTAAACAAACTTTGAGGGTAAGTTGTACGCAACAAAACAATTAAAAGAATTTCGATAAATATGAGCCCGAGAATGCTTCCTAAGGAGTTGCAGCCTCTAGAAGAGTGTCTGAACTGTTGGAATTGTTTCCTCTTTTGGAGGCTATAGCTCCGTACGAAAACTGAGGCGGGTTATCCCGACCTATTCTGTTTCAAAAATTCGTGGCAAAATCTATGCAGGCTGACAGCCACAAATTTTATTCCGTAATATCGTATGCAGAAATTGATTTACACCTACAGGATACAATTCTAAATTGAACATTAAATAATATTTGAGATAGTACAAGACCTACAATTGTTATTTATTTATAGGGTTGTTGAATTACATTAAATTTGTTAAAATTATTAAATATTTTTTACACAAAATACTCAGTAGACGCAGTAACTTAATACTTCAATGAATTTCTTTAAACACGACTAAAATAACTGACTAGTTCAGACAAACAATTTAGTAGGTAGGCAAAATTAATAAAAACACATTAAAATGTTAAATTTATTATTTTGTAGAATAAACTTTTCAATAAGCGCAAAATTCTTTACTGATACTCACAATTCACAATAATGTACATTTGTGTAGAAAAGCTTATGCCATTTAGATACGAAATATTTACAGATTAGATAAAAAGTATTTGTAATTAATTTTATACTCTACATTCTTTAATTATTCTTTTTTATATATTGAAACCAGGTAATCTATAAACTTTAATAACAAAAAGCAGCACATTTAAAAAAAATTATTTAAATAAAACTATTGCCCTAAAAATTATCGAATCCAGTTTTAATATGCCAATAATATATTATGAAGCATCAAATAAATTGAT